>JAGVSN010000004.1:0-580000 GCA_022651745.1 Parapsyche elsis
ATACGAACTGAAATTAAACGAATCGTACATCCATAGATTACGTTGAAACGTCAATGAAAAAAGTTCAAATTTGAGATAAATACCTTTAGCGTTCAGCTCATTCCTCTGTGCTTGGAGACGACGTAAATTTTGCGACTTATCTGCCACTATCAATTGTAATTCTTCAATTTTTGTAATATAGTATGTTCGAAATCCATCTCCTTTGGTCACATCCACATCCATCTAATAACATCAAATAGAAATATACAATGGAAGTACCTGTATTTATTGAACGAGTCGGTTATTTGAACCAAATGGTGAGTAATTTTAATAAACAACCAATAAGTTTTATAAAAGTTAGTTAAGTTATCAGTAAATATATTAAACGGTCTGCAATCAATACTAAACTTATATAAACGGTCGATATTTACTGACCGTTTGTGAACAAGTTACTTAGCAAAAATATATTTTTCACCGACCGTTTTCTAAATATAATACCAATTATTTTCTTAAGTTAGTGATTTAAATACTAACCGATCAATTAATTGCCAAATGGAAGTAACGCATTGAAATGCCGATTCTCAAATCTGATCGTATTCTACAATATGACTATACTCTGTCCAACTTGAGTTGAACCCTAATCTTCACCGATTTAGAATCGATCTGCGCAGACTACCTGGGTCTCAACCAATGAGCCTCGTCACCATATCGGCTTCTTGGAACGAAGATTAACGATAACCAACCGAAGTCGTAAATCTCCGACAGTTTTTTTTGGTTGCGGGAGAAAAGGGTGCTTCTTAAGTTGGACACAGTATAGAAAGGGCATATTATAGTGAATTGTCATTTTTGGTAAGAAATGCTGATTCATTGATCACACAAAATACATACAATGCAATATTTTATATATTTTTGAAGAAGTGCATTGTGCAATAAGCTTCGCCAAATATATATAGGAATATTGATTGAAAGTTCAATCACAACAATAATAAAGGTTAAGGAGTAAAATTTTATGCAATTCATTATACTGTTAATTCGATTGTACCAACTGCCATTTTTAAATAAAATAAACACGTTTTTGATGATGAAAACTCAAATTTGGCAAACCTTTTGCGTGAGCGTCATGTTCAAGCCGCACAATCCGCACGTCACGTCTCTGACGGTCTAAACACAATATAATGCAACCAGTTACACCAACCTTACTTTTTGGCCTAAACTACAATTTATTACACTTTATCTTACACAATTTTAGAATAATTCACATAATTGGTTCGTTTATATTTACAATAAAATAAATTAATAACAGCTTTGATTAATGGTGGGATTTTTTTAACTAGATGCTAATGCGTTTTTTTTTATATATTCTTGCCTTTGGGGAGACGTACTGCTGGAATACAACGAAAACATTTCAAAACCTTTTTGAATCTATACAAATGTTGGAATCCTAATGTCGCGATACCAGTATAATAGGGTTGTCAGGCGTTCGGATTTCGGTGGGAATGTCCCGAATTAGAAACTGTAATCCCGACTCCCGATACACAGTCTGTAATTCTTGATTTGCACGGAAAATTGAACTAAAGAAAGACATTATTATTATAATTGCAGTTTTTAAATACTTAGTAAGTGAGCAGCTAGAAGAGATTCAGAGAAGTAGGCGACGCCAGACGCTCTAATATTACAATGTCGGCAATTCCCACACTCCTGAACTCCCAAGCCTGTGTATACCACGCCCGCAATATTTCAATCATGCTTGTTTGGCTTGTTGTTTTTGAATGAATGAAAGTAAGAAGAAAATGTTAAAGAGAATGGTAAAATTTAATCCGGAGGGGAAAAATTCTCTTTTTTTAAATATAAAATCCCGATATGCTGTATTGAAAATTGACTTCTTAAACTGCTATGTCGTCAACAATAAATTTCTCAACAAACTTGCTAATAAAGTTTAATTGATAGACAGTAAATCCCACATCACAATATGATCTATTAGTCTACACACGTATTGTATTGTAGAGGGTAATGACGTATTGTTGAAAGTAATAGATTTACATTTTGTTTCACAGTGAAAACCATTTTAATTCGATTTTATTTTAAGTTTGTGTGATAATCAAAAAGCATTACTTCGTTCTAAATTAAATCTAATAAAAAACACTTACGTCTACCTCATACATATTCTGATAAGGAAGTGAAACAATCAGAAATTTTATGCATCATAACAGTTTATTTTTGGTGTTGTAAAATATTTAAAAATGATTTTTATCGATGTTTACGTTATAAAAAGTTTGATAGACGAATATTGAGGCGTTTACACACTTCCTTTCCTCGCAGAGCGTGTACACGTCTTTATAATCATACTGAAAAATCGTGTGTGAAATTTTAATTGTTAAAAATTCTCTGTTGAAGAAAATGTTACAGTCTATGAATTTATTACATTTATAATGACTACTATGTGTTTACGTTTATAATTTATCATCATTTAACACGAAAAATATTATTTTCAAAGATGCGTGGGCGACTGCCAACAATACATTTTAATTTATTTCGAAAGATTAAAGAAATCCTGGGATACGCAGAGGAAACGAGAAAAATAAACGAATGTGAAAAACTTTTGGACGCGTGCCAATGTGACATATCTATAATTGATTTTAGTAAATAATTGAGAAGGAGATGTCGTTGTTCTAAAATTGAACAATCCGATTGGCACGTGTTTAAACCGTTCGGTGGAAACTCGCGACATATCTTTTCAGCGTGCTCAATTTGAGTGTTAACAGCTCTACAAAAAAAATTGACGAATGTTTATTTTACATTTCGAATTCAGTTCAGAGGGGATATTTCCATTTTAGTTATACAGAAGAACATTAACCAGACTTTTCTTTGATACATTTTTTCCTTCAATTTCCTAAGCTCACACGGGTAAAGAAGCTCTTGAATTTAATGGAATCGAGATGAAACATTGTCAAAAACTTTGTCTTTGAACGATACTATCAGATTGAAAAGTCTAAATTTTTTTACAAAGTATGCCAAGAAGGACATCATTAATTGTGAAGAAGAATAACCTTATCAAAATTATAAAATACATAATAATTATTATTATGAAAGATAAGTTCTTTTAAAAGTATTTTTAACAAATTTGTTCTCATTTTGTTTCCTCAAATAACTCTGGACATTGTATCGCGTTAGAAAAACGTTTAAAACGAACAATAAAACGATTTTCAAGAAAAAAATTTCACCTTTTTACTTTCTATTCAAAGTTCTACACGGTTAAATTTTTGCATAAACGCTAAAAAAACTTCAAAAATTACGCCGTAATTCACAAATAGTGTACATAGATGTTGTATATTTGATTATTGATTATGTTATAAACGGCTTTTTGTACGCCTTTATTGGTCAATCGGGTTCCACGAGGGCAGGACTACGATTTAATTTTAGTGCTAAATTTTCTGAAAAATCAAGCATTAGATACTTGTTGGTCTTAATATTCGAGATTTAAAGCCTTAGTTTTGCGCTTGATTGTCGCGCGCAATAGCCGCACGTCGTAGTTTTTCACAGTACAGAATTTGACAAATGGAGCAATAGACGTGCGACCGCTATGGCAATCGCACAATACGACGGTCATTCTCATTAGAGGGGGGGGATTGAATAAAGTTTTTAACTTTTCGATCGACGCCGCTATACCACCGAAAAAAGGCTATTGCAACCGAACACCACACTGTCAAAACTTAAAACAACCAATCAGGCAATAGCTCAGTGGTTAGAGCGTTAGTCTTTAAAGCGGGGGCACAGGGTTCGATACTCACATGCCGAATGATTTTATCGACCTTAATTATTGACATTGGCAAGATCTTCGCATTACTAAGTCTCCTGTTAGAATTTGCCAAATTATTTAAGTTGCTAGACGGTTATACTAAAAATTGGCACATCCTATCCATTATTTTTATGTTAACCTATTATCGGTCTTGGATCTATAAGATAAGCAGATCATGCCGTGGTGTGGGATAGAATGGAATGCTGTCGAACATCAATCGTGTGTAATAGTTTTGAGATAGCTTATTAGTTTTTGTTCAACTATGCCAGGGTAAAATCAGGGCTCGAAATGGACGGAGCGCATGGGAGCGGTGCTCCCTTTCGTGAAATCTGTAAACATAGCGCTCCCTTTCGTGAAATCTGTGAATTTAGCGCTCCCATTCGTTAAAAAACCAAAATTTCCGTTGTGTGTTAAATTAGTGATACTAACAATTATTCAAATTTTAAAAAATAAACCGTGTAAATTGTGCGTTTAAATTTTATGCATGTATATAATACATTTTACAGATACACATGTATTTATATGATACATGTTACGTAATTAATAAGTTTTTGGTGTTATAATATATGTAAATGTACGTACATTTTCTATAATTTAATTTACATAGTTCACATTTCGTATTCGGTGAAGGATAAAGCTTTATTAATCGATGAGTCAACAACAATAAGCTAAAAATATGTATACAGTGGAACCCCGTTGCATCGTTCTCGCTTGTATTGTTTTTCGCATATATCGCTATTTTTTCATAGTCCCGGCCATACACCCATAAGATCAGTGTTAAATAATCTCGTTTGCATCGTTCTCCTATATATCGTTATCTTGTATCAATTGTCTAAATATTACGTACTAAATATACATTATCGTATAAGTCGTTTTTCTGCATACATCGTTTTTTTTACGGTCCCGTGAAAAACGATACAACGGGGTTCCACTATATATGCAAAATATATGCAATACATAATAAATAAATAAAAAAGGTCGTTTGATATTTTTTTGAAAATTATCCTTATATTTCCATTTCGAGCCCTGGTTAAAATGCATCAGTGGAACGTATTTTATCTTTGATTGCGGGGGGAAGGGGTGTTCTGGTTTTTTATTTTGAAAAAATGTAAGCCCTAAGTATGGGGTATGATTGCAATTGGTAATTATCGGGCTGTCGAGTGTTGTAAGAGATTTGGGTTTGTGGGGGTTCACTGTTTGGTTCGCTTTTCAGGCTGTGGTGGGCTAGAAACTCCTGGAAAAGAAAGTGATGGGAACAATTAGGGGTTTGATTCTGTCGAACAATAGCGCGCGTTGATATTTAATTGAGCTCCCCACTCTACTATTGGGGAAGCAGCGCAGTGCTGCCATATTGAAGAACTAGTCAATGCCCGTTAACAGTGTCATTAGGTGGTTACCATTTATATACACATATACCTATAATAGTGTATTTAGTAGTTCAAAATGTAGTAAGTAGTTCAGAAATACGAGTGCCGAAAGTATGTGTGTGAGTTAGTGAGGTGATGTAGCATGAGCGCTTCGCACAACCCATGTCGTGTGTGTGTGTGTGTGTGTGTGTGTGTGTGTGTGTGTGTGTGTGTGTGTGTGTGTGTGTGTGTATATGTGTGAGCGTTTCGTGGCTACTCAGCCAGGCGGGCAGACTTCTGCGGTACTATATATATCGCTCGTTGATAGTGTCACCGGGTGGTTACCGTGTTATGAGTGTTTGTGAGGTTATGTAGCGTGACCGCTTCGCGCACTCCGTGTCGCGCGATTGAGTGAACGTATGTGTACGTGTCGTACAGGCTGACACCTGCGCTACTATTTTTTTTAATTATTTTAGTTTATTGAAAAATTAACAGCGGTATACAAAGATAGAAAAATAACAATAGAAATGACAATGTCAATTAAAAAATGAACGAAAAGAAAATTAATGCTAATAAAGAGCTTAAAGTGTGTGTGGGTATGTATGTAGAAAGTGTTATATGGAAAATTTGTAGGAACGCTATAACGCGCCGCCCCACCCGCTCTACCAACCCACCCTCGGTTTTTGTTCCCGTTTCCTATTGTTGCTCCCTGTCTACTAAAGTGTTTCATTTTACGAAGTAAAATCCTCAAAGTGTCTCGGTTTGAGAGAAGAATTATACGGTCTACATACAAGGGAAAGGAAAGGAAATAGTAAAAATGATTTAAACAGCTGTAAAATTGTGTAGATCAATGAGGCGCGAGTGATTAGTGACGCATTATTACTATCACTATCTAAGAGAGAATTCCTACGGACGCTTCCTTCCTCATACCTATCGGTCGACTTTCCCCCGAATAAAATAATTGACAAAGGCTCGGTTTACTGACCCGCTCCCCACACCCCATCTTCCCCGTTTCGCCTATTACACAGGCTGCAGCGTGCACCGCAGCAGACTGCAGTGAGCTGCAGCACGCGCGCAACCAAAATACAAAAAAAAGCGAAAAAATTATATCATCATTTGACAAGACACGTCGAATTGAATCACGCGACCACTTAGATAATTTAAATCATTGAAACCATTAAAAACATTGCGAAAGGAAAGAGCGGTGAGCGGTGGGCGGGGGGGGGGACAAGATAGGGGCAGAGCGCGCACAATGGGGGGTGTGTGTGAGTGTGAGTGCGAGTGCGAGTGGTGGTGCTTGGCGAACATGGTGCGGCCGTATCGATTATAAAGGCAGCGAGAGCGGCGCGGAGGGCGCGGCCGGGGGCGGGCGGCTAAACCCGACACGACACTATCGACAGCGACAACACACTGTTCCCGCTACAACACACCTTTCCCGCGCACCGCACAACCGCACGAGCGCACGAGCGCAAGAGCGCACCAGCGCAAAAGCGCAAAAGCGCACACACGCGCGTCAAAGTTCCGCGGCGAATCAGTCCGCGAATCGCGAATCGCGAATCGCACGCGTCGCGACGCCTAGGGGTGCGATGGCGGCGAGCGGCGAACCTGACAAATGTTGCTCCGGCGGTTCAGCCCCGACACCATCGACGACACAACGCATGATCCAGGGCGTGGCTTTTCCACCAGCTCGCAAACTCACCGCCACCGAGGTATTCGACGCTTCCGGAAAGCCCAGCCCCGAGGTACTCAAACACCATTTCACACTCGAAGGGCGGATCGAAGAGGCTGCGGCGCTTCGCATCATCAGAGATGGCGCTTCCCTCCTCCGCTCCGAGAAGACTATGATCGACATCGAAGCCCCGGTCACCGTCTGCGGAGACGTCCACGGACAATTCTACGACCTGATGAAACTGTTCGAGGTGGGCGGATCACCGGCCTGCACCAAATACCTCTTCCTGGGCGACTACGTTGACCGGGGCTACTTCAGCATCGAGTGTGTCCTGTACCTGTGGGCCCTCAAACTGTGCCATCCCACCACACTGTATCTACTCCGGGGCAACCACGAGTGTCGGCACCTCACCGAGTACTTCACATTCAAACAAGAGTGTAAAATCAAGTACTCTGAGCGGGTGTACGACGCCTGCATGGAAGCCTTCGACTGTCTACCGCTGGTCGCGTTGATGAACCAACAGTTCCTCTGCGTCCACGGCGGACTCTCCCCGGAGATTCACAATCTGGACGACATACGTAAGTTGGATCGGTTCAAGGAGCCGCCGGCTTTCGGGCCGATGTGCGATCTGCTGTGGTCGGACCCGTTGGAGGACTTCGGCAACGAGAAAAACTCCGAACACTTCTCGCACAATTCCGTCAGGGGATGCTCTTACTTTTACAGTTACGCCGCATGTTGCGACTTCCTGCAGAAGAACAACCTGCTGTCGATCATACGAGCTCACGAGGCGCAGGATGCCGGGTATCGCATGTACCGCAAGAGTCAGACGACCGGGTTCCCCAGTCTCATCACTATCTTCTCGGCGCCCAACTATCTCGACGTCTACAATAATAAGGCGGCCGTGTTGAAGTACGAGAACAACGTTATGAACATACGGCAGTTCAACTGCTCCCCGCACCCGTACTGGCTGCCCAACTTCATGGACGTGTTCACGTGGTCGTTGCCATTCGTCGGCGAGAAAGTCACCGAGATGCTGGTCAACGTCCTGAACATATGCTCCGACGACGAGTTGATGTCCGAGGGCGACGACGCAATGGAGGAGGCGAATCTCAGAAAGGAGGTCATCAGGAATAAGATCCGCGCCATCGGTAAGATGGCTCACGTGTTCTCCGTCCTGCGGGAGGAGAGCGAGTCCGTG
The DNA here is from genome assembly GCA_022651745.1 of Parapsyche elsis. NCBI lineage: Eukaryota > Metazoa > Arthropoda > Insecta > Trichoptera > Hydropsychidae > Parapsyche > Parapsyche elsis. The sequence continues at coordinate 7,989 of JAGVSN010000004.1, forward strand.
CTGCAGCTGAAGGGTTTGACGCCGACGGGCGCTCTGCCGTTGGGCGCTCTGTCCGGCGGTAAGACGCCGCTGAAGAACGCCCTGCAAGGGTTCTCGCCGAATCACAAGATCACGTCGTTCGCGGAGGCCAAAGGCTTGGACGCGATCAACGAGAGGATGCCGCCGCGTCGGGACGGTCAGCGCACTCCGGAGCCCCAGGAGAAGAAGCCGGCGCACACCAACAGCAACGCCCACTCGTGAAGCCACTGCCCCTGTTCCCCATCCATCCCGGCGCCACTCGACGGTCTCCCCGTTCAGCAGCAAAGCTTGTCCAGTGCCATGTTCCGTTATTATCCGACGACACTCCCGTCGCCACCTCAACTACATACAAAGGGATTGTTTAACTCGCCCGCTCTTTTTTTGTCCGATTTAGCGTTCTTTTGTTAATTGTCCTCCTCTCATATTACGAAGAATCTGCAGGCAACAGATTTGTTTAGTTGCTAGTCAATTAACTATTAAGATGTGCACATTAATTTATTTATTATCCGCTGCACTGTTACGTGTTCTATTGTTGAATGTAATGTGAGAATTTTAATCAAATAATATTTATGTACGAGGTGTATATAACCCGCTTCGCAGAGTCTAGACCGATCTCCGAACGGTAACGTAGTACTAGAGAAAGTAATAGATCCCATATTGATCAATGAAAAGTTTAAACATCACAGGGGTCGTTTTTAACGGTATTCCTCGACTTACGCGATTTTGGTTTTACTAACGCCATCGCCTCGCCAACTCACAGTTGTGAAAATATTCCTTGGCTGAATATGAAACTAAGACAACTTGATTTAAAATATAATTTTCACTAATACTACTGCATCGTACGTACCGGTTCAGACTTCGCGTTACAGGCTATACCGTCTTAAGACTAACCGAATCCTATCGGTTCCGTTTTGATGCGGCACACCTCGCACTCGCTAAAAATAATTAAAAACACAGCATTACACGGCAAAGACTCGATAAATTAAATATGAAATAGGTATATGTATATACAATACGTATGTATATTGCGGAGATCGATTAGTTTTTGGCACTATCGGGCGGGACACGTGTGTCCCGCCGTCCGGATATTAGTCTCAGCTTGTCCCGTGTCGTTTACTCGTGTACTCAACTTGTCGGTATTCGTGCACCACACTCCGGACGACACTCGTCCGCTCATTCACCTTTATAATACTGTGTTATATTAAAAATAATGAAAAAAATAGATATATTAATAGTTAAAGAAAATAAATAATGAAAAGGAACTATTACTCTCTTAAAACTAATATCTTTGCTACGAGTTGTACTTAATTGTATTTAATTGTACAAAATATATCATAATTTTTACTAATTATATACATGGTGGGGCGTTTTGCCCGTCGAAGCTCGTCCCGTCCCGTTTTGTGTGTACAACGTTTGGAGGATGCGATGAGCTTCGACGCGGGCCAACTTCACGGAGACGTGCCCGGTCGAGACTCGGGAGTCCGCAGCAATCGGACGAGTCTCGACGGGGCACGCCCCCCCATTATATAATATATATGTTAAATGTAAACTAAAATGTGTGTATGTTTGGGGAGGCCTTGTTTATTGCGGTGTGCGCTGCGGCCCTCGGCGGACCACTCTCCTCGTACTCGCTTCGTACTGCCGTGCCACTCGGGGTCTTTTGATCGGAGCGCGTCCTCAACCAACCAATTTTTTCAAAAATGCAAAAAAAAATCAAAAGGAATTTTACCGGTGGAGATTTGGGTATACATATAAATTTTACTTGTATAGAGATTTATGTTATGACGTCATTTATACAATTTGCACATGCATAATTTTTATCGTTACCGATGTATAATTATAATGTTTGTATTAAAGCAATTTTTAAATATCCGATACACATTGTTGTATACGTGTGTGTGCATATACAAATTTTGAATTTTATATATGTATGTACTCTCGGTGAAACCCCCGAGTGACTGGTGTTTTCCTCTCGGCGCTCTTCGGAATCCCGACGCAAGATTATGGAGATTTTTGGCAAAGGTCACGTTTGGGGTTTCGTCGTCCCATACGCAATGTGTATAAAATTATATTGTACATGTATCTATATCAAATTTCTTTTTTTCGAATATTTTGGTGTTTGTAGAGAATACTTAAAATTATTAAATTTAAAAAATATTTCTTGACCATTTGGCATAATTAAAAACAATCATATATAAGCGACCCAAACTAGCTGTATATCATTTAGGATACATCACGTATCTATGAATTTTTATATATTTTTTAACTATCGGAATTTCTTAGAATCTACTTATATTTATATTATTAATCCCCGTATTGTTTGTGTAACAAGAATCTTTTTTGAGAACGTTGCACTTTTTGAATGTGTACGATGTACAAAATATTGACCTAATTAATTTTATAAAGTAACTGACGCGACATTTACACTTCGTTCGAAAATGAGTAGAATCCAAACAGAGACGGGTATTCTGTCCGAAACGATGAATTTTAATTAAGCGACGCGTTAGTATGCACATTTTAATTGCAAATTCGCGCAGTTTGTATGTACACGGTGCTTTGGAATATGTAACGTTTTCATAAAGTTACTTCTTTAAGCATGTTTGTATTCTATTGAACGTTGCCGAGCTGGTCGCATACTCGATGTGCGGGGGATGAAATTCGGGATGAAATTATTTTGTAACGGTCTCTTGAGTGTTTATATCCTCGTTTCGTAAAACAGAACTGCCACAGGAGATGATCCGACCCCATGTCCTCTCACTTTCGTTACCGAGTGCATCGACACATACATATTTTTGCCTTTTCAGCTGAAGCATTTCAGTCGAGTTGTGTACATTTTTTTTTATAATTTGTAATATTTTAACCATACATTTTTGTAATCATGTGTGTGGATTGAAACTTATTTTAAGTGTTAGAATTTTTACTATTGTTGAATATTTATTTGTAGTTTATTTATTGAATTCTATTTCCGTCTGCAGACGGATGGTGGAATGTTTATTATTCGTCGGTTTGATAATACCTCCCTATATTTAACCACCTTGCGCTTCTCGTTTTGTTATTTTAACACTGTTATTCTCCCTGCCCCATCGAGTGTGTCTCGCTTTGAACTGTGCGATGAGTGTTTTTCTAAAAGCATTACGATATCTTCAATTCGGAATTCATAGTCATTTCAAATTTGTAAAATAATCTCTTTTTTTACATATAAATAGCTTTTTCTAATTCCACATTAACATCATTTACGATCACTCTGTTCCAACGAGCACACGTTATTGTTTCGTACCTCCTTTTACAATTACCTTACATTGTTTGTCGCACTGCAACGTGTGCCGAGATCTTAGAGAAGTTTACTCGGGCAGTGCACAATCAGGACGTCTATCGTCGTCGACTCTTCAGATCTTTCAGCTTGTTTGTAACAGTACTATTTGTATGAAATGTAAGCATGTTCATGTAATTGTTTTTTTAAATAATATCTACAGTCGGAGGTGGAATGCAACTGTGATCGTTTAACTCATACCGTGTATTACCGTATAGCTGAACATACTTCGGTAGTGATTAAATTGTCACAGTTGCACTTTATATCTGCTTTTATTGTAATCGGTCACAAATATAATTAAAAAAAAAAAAAAAAAAACAGAATTAGATGTATTTCCAGTATAGCGATATTTTTTAACGTATATATTGTCATATACATGCACATGTGTATATATAATATATTACTTATCCCCTTTTCAACGGATGCACTCGACTAAAGATATGTTTTTTCAGATACCTTATTCACATTATTGTATTTTACATTTGAAGTGTGCTTGGTCAAAACTCATTGAGTTTTGATTGTGCACGCCTCACTTATATAGATTGTAAAAGTTTTCAAGTCAATCATGTACTTTAAATTTTAAAAAGAATTCTATTATACATAATATATATTATATATATATATATATATAAATATTGAACTAACAATATTTTTAATTTCATTTTATACTAATCTTGGGAAGTGTTGTGTTGTATTTACAGATAAAAATATATTACTGGCATTCAGCTCCTTATTGTAGTTTTAATGTAGATAAAAAGCACCTCTTGAACACATAAATTGAACCGATTCTAATGCGGCGACCATTCTACCATATATACATATATAATATAATCAATTACACACAAATCAATTTGGATTCGACACGTATTATAAATAATACCAATTGTTATTTTGTAATCTTGAACTGTCATTGATAATTGTAATACTTTTTGATGTGTATAAATAATGTGTTGACTCTATTCGAGCATTTCGCAGACGGAAGTCGCAGCGACTCAAATGTTTTTGTGGGTCTTCCCGTTCACAATAAAAATGCCATATTTTTGGAGATTCGTGATCCGAATTGTGTTAAAACTGCTTCTGTTTAAATCATGTTGTACCTATATTGTTTAATTCTTATTATATTGTCTTTTTAAACAAATTAACTATATTATCAGGTCTTAAGAATTAAGAAGCAAACATTATCCTTGTTGTTACTTGTTATCGTTGTGGCGTCATCTTTGCTCTCGTTAATAAATTTCGGAATATATTATCTATTTCGTAAAGCGAGATAAGTATATGTGTACAGTGTAGTTATAATTAGTTTTTTTATAACTGGAATTGCAGTTCTTTTGAGGTATCGTATGATGAAACTGTAAAAATGATGATAATTACTCGATCGTTTGCCTTCATGAACATTTTCATTTTTAACGCAATGAGAACTATTGTCTTCCTTTACCGATGGCAATATTTTCTTATTTTAGTGTAATTTACACCCGTTTCGTTTTATTTTTGGCGATGTAACCTTTGATTTGAGACCCCTATAGACGTGTCATAGTGTGTTTCTCTCTAAGACATTATTTAAAGAACTGAAATCTGATGTGCCTCTCGAGCCGATAGCTCAATTTGCTTATTATTGAAGATATATACACATATATATGTATAAATTGCAAATATTATTATCATTGGATCGGCAGTTTCAAAATATATATTCATTCGTTGATATTAAGTTGTCGTTGGCCGACCGATAGTATCATTTCCTTTTGTGCTTTTGAACATGGCAATAAACTATATTTGCGTACTTTTCACGATCTGACAATCTAAATTTGGACCAGCGTGACACTTCGAAATTTTCTAAAACTAAACCGAAGTATCGGAGTCAGCATTTTTGCCTTTTTGAACTATTCAAATTGAACTGCAACGGTTTATCTTTGTTTTTCAACGTTCAACGCCTTTCTGTGTCTATGAACTACTCGTTTATTTATTTCTTTCCATTTTATTTATTCACATGAGAAGTTGCTGAAAATGTTGTATAAGCTTGTGTGTTCGTGTATACTTACAATGCAATATGTTCTTTAAACAATTTCTTAAAATAGGACATATACTGAAGGATTAGACGACCACCGAATGAGCTCCGGGTGTTCAACAAATAATAAACGTTGAATCTAAGGATTCTCATGTCGATTCTCAGATTTGAACGATAAAGGTCAACATGCTTGCTTGGAGCTGTTGGTGTTATCTGTCTGTTCATTCAGTATAAGAGCTGTCTAGAGTGCTTTTCCTTTTAATTGGATCTTCCTTTTCATGCAACACACATACACACACACACATACACAAATAATTAACTTATTAAAAAATCCTAGTATAACTTTAAAGCTTGTCTTGTTATAAATGTACGAGCTGATTTTTGCCTCAATTTCTCCTCGATTGATCTTTTTGTGCAATATTATTGTTTATTTATTGTGTGCAATAATAACTATTCAAATTTTAGAAAAATACAAAAAAATATATATAATATTTATATAATGAATGAGACGGTGATGATCAGCACAAAAACTTACTATAATTATTAAAAAAATAAAGATGATTAATAAATAAATGTTTGTGTATAACGTTTAAAAAAGTTTTGAAGTTAAAGTTATACATGTTTATTTATGGTAAAATATTTGACTGTTTAGTGATTGTCAACCATTTCGGGATGAGAAATGACGAGAGCATGTGTATTAACGAAAAATCCACTATTTCAATAAATAAAAATTAACGGTTCTAATGTCCGAATTAGATTTTGATAATAAATACAAAACATGCAGTATTTTTCGTGCAAGAATAAAATTAATGGGACCCAAATAAAATTAAAGAAATATATATATCAGACTGTTAGCAGGGTGCAAAATTATGAAAAAATGGCATGGATTTGTACGAAATAGTCTAATTTTAGTAAATTAATAGAATTTTTTAAACGGGAGCGTTGCATTTAATGATGTGATTGCGCTCGTCCCGAAATGGTTAATAAAATGTTTAGCTTTTTTATACCGGTCACGTATCTTCATATTGTATCAGGTCTGATATTGCTTAACCTTTTAGAAGACGATCTTCGTTTGTTACATCCCGAAAATAGCTGTCTCTTTTTCGTTTTATGTGCTTATTTAATTGCATATCACCGATATATACAGATCATGTCATAAAAATTGGATAAATATTTTTGTAAACGTTGCGAATTCACCTAAATTCGTGACGATGATTTTTGTGGACTGATTTTACAGTAAGACGTTGATATATATATTTATTTCCTCTTTGTAAGGTTAAATTTAAACAAATGGATTGGCGTAGATGAATTTTAAAACTCATTCATATTTAATAAATACATCATATATACATATATATAGCTGATATTTTTTAAATATGCCGTTAGCTAATTATTATTAAATGTGTTGGAATATTTCTTAACAAAAATTTGAGTTTTGACGACTAACGCTAATTTTAAAGTAATCATTATTGTAAAGTTTGATTTGTGTAAAGCATGGGTGCTCAAACTTGTGGACAAAATTCAAACGAATCTCACAAACAACCCTGCGCAGGTCCTAGTTATTATTACAGAAATTAACAAACTTCCGCAAATGTTTTTTTTGTACTTATGCCTCCTTACACCGAAGTTAGAAATTATCTCATGAAAATATGAAACTTATTTCATTGAATTTGATCTAGCGTTTGTATCATTGCCATGACCTTAGCAGGGTTTAAATTTTCGATTGTTTGATTGGAGATCTTGGCCAGGTATGAAACTGAAACCGATATTGACTTCAAAAGCTTGGCACTGTCATATTGTTGAACTCTTGAATTGCAAGAAATATCGGAACGGACGAGATCTTGTGCACCCATGGTGTGTTGGGATGTGTATTTCCACTTTGTTCGCCTTTTCTGATTTTTAACCTAAATTACTTAAGAACTTTTATCTTATAAAATGCAATCTGAACCATATAATGGTAGATTATAAAATTTTAATAATAATGATTGTCCTCTTTAGTGTTTGATAGTAAGCAATTCTTTAAGTAGAATTACATGACATACAAACAGATTTTAAAAACCATTTTTCTCTTGTCAAATAAAAAAAAAATGCTTATCGAACAATTTATCATATTTTAATTCTTGCCACACTGAACAACTTCATTTTGAACAGTATATATTTTTATTCATAAGCTGATTTGTGTAATTACTTCCTCTTGATGTTTTTCAAAAGATAAAAAAAAAAAAAAAACATTATTTAGTTCAATTGCATGTTGAGAAAGTGTTGTTTTATTTTTTTTTTCTCATGATAGTTTATATACAAGCTGTATAAGCTAAAGTTAATATTGTATAATTAAGTGAAATAATTGTTTTTATTTAAACTTTAAAATAAATTATACTATTGCTATTTAATCTCACCGTAAATTTTATTCAACCTCATCTTTTATTATTAAAATTACTTTTTAACCCATCCAAATGGATTCGAAGATTGATCTTGCATGGAAACAAACGAAGCAATTCAACTCAAACCAATTTCATTCAACATGAGCAACAAAAACAATACTTTATCTGTATTACGTATGTATGTATATGGATATAGTAAAAAGCAACATCGTTGCAAACAATACTCTTTATTTTTCATTTTTGTGATACTGTGATCATATGTTTGTATGTGGGCATAATGTTAGGGTAAATCTGTATGTACAATACTGTTAACGAAAATTTGGTATAGTTAATCATTAGACAAATTCATATGACAGTCATTTTATTTCGAACAATTGTCTTTCAAAAAAAAAAATTAAATTACATATACATATATACCAAAAATCGTGCTGAATGCAATAACGACAAAATTATAATTGTAAATTTTGTAAATAACAAAATATCTATGTATGTACCAATTAATCAACAAATACATGAAGAGTGTCATTATAAATTAGATACATATTTTACAAACACAACTGAGCGTTCCAAAATAAACTCCCAATACGTAATTATCTTACAAAACCATATATATAATAATAATAATATAATAAGAATTACTTTAATATTTTAAAAGACTATTATTGGTTACGACGAAGCAACGCTCCATATTAAACATCAGTTTACCATCTCATTGTTTTTATACTGCGGTTTGCTGTGCGTGAACGGTATATATCTATACTTCATCATGTGCTGAAATCAAAAAAAAAAAAAATTAAGACAATCATTCAAACGGTAAGCATCTGGTTAAACCAGACATGCCAAAACAGTATGACGTGCTTTTCAGCATATTTGGGCTTAGGAAGCCTTTAAATATTTTACTAACTTTAATTTGGCGCTTCATCGTTATACACAATAACGTGATGAAATACATGACCAAGATCGGCCAAAATACTGGGATGTTGAAACAATCGAAAAATGTGCATATCACTGCAATTAATGTACTTCTAGTTACTGAGAGCCAAAATTTGAATTCGGGCAATCTCCTGATGAACGGTCTAAATTCTTCGCCTACCCTCGTCGGCAACGCTGGACCACTGTCATCGTCCGCTGCAATTCAACAATGATTTAAATTAACATCTCCATTAGAGTATCATCACAATGTAAGAAAATCATGTAAATTGTTACCGTCGAAATCCATAGCTGGATCGATCTTTGGTGTGAGGAATGCAATGAAAAGATTTAAATGGTATATACCCAATGCGTACGTTACTATATACCATCCCTACGAACAGATAAAGAGTTGCATAAATTTGAAACATAGACGAAAAATAAAATCCAAAAACGTTAAAGGCCTTATAGGCCATATTCCATACTAGCGTGTACGAGTGTGCCAGAACCCATGCAATGATATCAAACAATAAATTTAAGGTATTGATGTCAATGTGGAAGTTTAATTATGAAATGCTGTACCTGTAAATACAGAATGCGGCATACGAATGCTACAAATATAAGTATCGCGGTGAGCCACCGACTTCGGGTGTATGGCGTGAAGGAGTCCAACATTCCCGAGTACGACTATAAACAATAAATGATAAAACTGTATCAGCTAACTTGTCAAAAAAAAAAAAAATATATAGATGTGCACATCCCAACTTATATCTCCTAATTTTGCGTTTGCGGAATCAAATAATTTGTTAAAAAAGTCAAATCACCAACACCATGTTTGTCAAAAAGCATATTATTTCCATATTCTTACTAGAAAGAAGCTCATCGCAAAAAGTTGGCACACTCACACACGGGAGATGTTTCTCTTATGTAAAATATAAAATCTGTGGTTAGACATACAAAATTTTTTTTAACATTTTATTGCGATTGTGATATCATTGATTACAAAACACTGATGCATTTGAAATAAATTCAAATGTTTACCCCATACTTGGATCTTCTACTTAAAATAATTAAAAAATAACTAAAACTCCCTTTATTTGTTATATAATTAATTTACCCTCTTACCTCTCTTCTAGATCGTAAGAGGAATACATGGGTGAGAAGTATGACCAAAGTGGCAGATATGGCAGAATATGTGAAAAAGTTGAAGTGGACACATAGCGAGAAGAATGGATGGCAGATGGACGCGCGAAATACTGGAATGGTATCCGAGAGGATGTGATATCCGATGGGCTGATAAATTGAGAAGAATGTGTGGAGTCAAGTGGATGCAGATTGCTCAAGACAGACAGGATTGGAGAGGCCTTCATCCAGCAGTGGATGGTAAACGGCTGAAAATGATGATGATGATGACCTCTCTTCTCTCTCTGTTCAGTACATTTTAGTTTATTAAACATTAATTCTTACAAGAAAATTACATGTCAGCTTTCATAAGTTAACCGAAAAAACGAATTGTGATTTGCATAACGTGCTTGAAGCTGGTTCTTAGTTGTGTAACATGGTTAAATTAATTTATCACACATCATTCACATTACGGCCCATTCAAACTGAGTCAATACAGATACATAATAATTCCAGTATGAATAACATAACACTTAAGCAAAAAAAATAAATACATACATAGTTGAACATACAATCATATAAAATAGTAAAATAAAATAATATTTGTAATACAAAGTAGTTTTGAACATTTTTTCACTTTGGATATACATATTTTATACGTATGGATATATAGAATCACAGTACAATTTAATGAATAAATTTCATTTAATTTTATGTGGAGTTTGAACTGTTAAATTCACACATGTTATTTATTTTGCTAAATGAAACATTAAAAAAATTTTGAATGATGAATAAAATTATTATGATAATACATATTAAATATTTGTAATCAATCATATCACGTCGTCGCAACAAAATGCTATTGAGAAGTAAATGTTTAAAATGCAGAAATGCTAATTTTCTGTGATAAAAAAAGACTCACTTGTTGAGTAACAATTCTGGTAATGAATGCCGCTAAAAGGAATGCTGAACCCACCCATCTCCCTTTTGCGTGTGGTGTCCAACAATCCAAGTATCCTTGGTAAATCTGCGGTTCCCAACACGAAGTTTAGAATTTTAAACAATCATAAAAAACTTATACATACTTCATTGAAAGCAACATTGAAAATACCAGACTTCTTTCGATATTGAAATAATTTTTAGAACTAAAATATTATATGATCAAAATTTACATTCACTATAATATCGCGTTCTCAGAGCACAAAGGTGACATCTGCACAATAGTAAATTATTCGGGGCAGCAGTTGAACTTGAACTGGTCATTATAAATCAGAGGAATTTTATATAACGATGATGATTGTACATAAATTGTAAATTTTTCAAATTGCATTCAAAATGTCCAGACTTGTCACTTGTGTGCTCCAAGAATATTAGTACTTTTGTGCTTTGTGATGTCATTCAAATGTGACATTTGACTGTCTTGATAGAATGATTAAAGAGGAACAAAGTTGCATTCATAACTCATTTTCGCAAAATCATGGACACGTCACCTATTTACTCCGAGGACGCGATATATTACATGTTTTATATTATAAAACATTTGTGTATGATAAGTTGATAAAGAAAATTGTGACAAAAAAAGCTGATAAATATTGTAGTGTCGGTTAAAATTGATAAGTATTTCTATCAAAACTACTATGTACATCGAGGGTGTTCAACCTTTTTCACTTTGGGAGCTACTTTTTTTTATTTTGATTTGCATGGCGATCGACTTACATGCAAGAATTTATAAAAGGTCCGGATATAATATACTAATAAGAATCTTATAAGACTTTTACAAAATATTGTAAACTTTTTTTAGTTTTTTAGCTATTGATAAAAATAAATGTAATGTCAATATAAACCTATTTTCAAATAATTAGGTTTATAATTACTTGCATCAAAACGCTAACAGTCATCAAGGTGATTATCAGTCAAATGTGTCCACATTGCTGAATGCAGTAGTTTAAATATAGTTAAATACATAAGAACACGTGTTTTGGATTAGCGATTTTGAAGAAAGTGTGTGGTATAGTAATAGAGCAGATGTTAAAAGTTCCAAGAAGTCTTCTTGACTTCTTTTAACAAATTAGCTAGTGTACCCGAGAACCAATGATTAAACAAATGCATACCGTGAAAAAATAACAGTCCCTTCCTTTGACCACTAATCCTTTTCGTTAACAGATAAGGAAGAGTTGAGTCATTCATTCTGTGGTTTAGAAAAAAAAATTGAATCATTGTGGAAAATTTAAAAAATGGAAAGCAATATTCATTTCAAAATCAAATATCATGATATCAGGAAAATCTGGCCTTTACAACTGACGGATGCTGTATACAAATATTCACTTTACGAGCATAAATACACATGTTTATATTGAATTAAGAAATCCTTTATCAATTAAACCATAAGTAGGTCACAATGATTTAATTTAAAAAAAAAAAAAAGAAGCAAACCAAATAAAATACTTTTGCTAAAAACCCATTTTTCTGTTAGTATACCTGTGATAATCTTGTCCACGCTTGAGATATAACATTTTTTTGCTGGGTAGTACCCGTTAAATCCGCGTCTTGCATCATTTTGAACTCTGGAATAAATTTCAACACACATTAAATCAACAGTGAAATATCAAATGCATCGAAATACTTTCTAGTATAAAACGACATACAATTGAACAGTTCAATTGATTCAACGAAACCAACAATCAATACCGTTGATTATAATAGGGGTTCTATCTATGTATGTGCAGTGTACATATAACATTACGACAAATATTTAAATAACTACATACATACATATAATTACATCGGTAAAAACTATGTTAATCTATTATAATCAACGTTATCTATTATGTTAAACATCCAGTTTTGATAATACAGCAAATTATCATTTGTATTGGGAAAGGCATAAAACACCAAACGGTCGTATTACATTGCATTTATACTGGTAATGATAGCTATAGGGATTCTTAACTAAATGCCCTCATTTCCTCCCTTTGGAAGCGAACACAATGTTCATTCCTCTTATCCCCCTATCCTAAATTCATTGAACCGATCAAGATTTAGTTAATAGACCAATTATTTTCAAAAAAAGACAAAGTGTTTTATTTGCCAAATCTGGATAGACTGACTGTTTGAGAGCACGAAAATTCATCAAGATCAAGATCTGAGAACTCTTGCTTCAGCACAGCTTTGTTCCGTAAATCTACGAAGTCGTCCTTCTGCAATCGAATTATTAAAACTTTTTTGGGGCATCATCCGTCCTTAGGTTAAAATCTCCTGATTATATAGTAATTTTCGATTATTCATCAAATTTCAGACATTCTAAAATTGCAGTACAAAACTGGATAAAAGTAAAAAAAAAAGCATAATATGAGCCGTTCGTTATAAATGAAAGTGATTTAAGTCCAATTTTGAAAAAATATTAGTTAATGATAGTTTTGCCTACAAACATATGTGATCTAATTTATTTTAATCAATATCTCAAACACACAAAAAAATGGACTTTCATTTATAACGGCTCATATATCAGAATACCAGTCGAATCAGATAACATTAAAAAAAAAATCAACACCGACATAGTCGAACACATTGAAAAGCACTAAATCACAAACGCGCAGTGTTGACTCATACGTACAAGTACATGTAATGCGATTCGAGTAGTGTAATTTTAAGGTTATGTGTCGATGACAGTTGGCAATTGACAGATTGGTGAATCTTGGTACGTATTTGGCGCGAATTCACACCGAGCATATGACAGATAGATGGTTGCAAAAGCAGGGGTTCTTACAGTAGATATTGGATGTGAATTGAAGAAGATAGCTAGAGCAGTCAGGCGCGGCCGGGCCGCAGGGCCGCCAACATACGTCTATTTGAGCACAGCTCATACACTCGAGCCACACATTGAGAGACGCTGGAGACTGAGCTGATGAGGATCGGCGGTGGTGAAGGTGGCCGAAGTGGCCAAGTGGTGAAGTGGGCGTGAAATGATTTGTGGCAAACGATTTGTCCGATTGTCCGATTGGCGGATTGGCGGATTGCCCCACGTCAACCGACAGATGATGAGGTCTTGCGGTTGGCAGCACTGCGCCACACCGTATGAACCCAGGCGCGCCACACTAACCGTGTCGTTATATTTTTATCGATTTTTTCATCATTTCGAAAATGGTTTTAGTTTCGCGTTGGTGTTTTGAGTGGTTGGTTTGTTTGTATATTTTTAGATTTTTTTCAGGCGGATCGAAATGGTGATGTAAGTGTTAAAATTTCGTAGTTGGCGTACTTGGGGGGAAAGCTTTGAGGTATTTAAAAATTAAATTAATTAAAAACTTGGGTTCTTGCGCAAATAATAAATGAGCTGTGTGCACTCTTATAAGAAATTGATTGGATTCCGATAATCTGATTGGATTCCATTTAGTTGCCTACACAATAAAGGCATGGTTTCGCGAGTGCGTTGGCCTGGCCGATGCCAACCCCGAAGTTTTTTTCGTATAGAATTTGACAGATGGATGGACAGAAGAAAAGCTGGGGTGCAGGAAGTTTCGCGGCCGCGGCTAGCTTTCCATCCATCTGTAAAATTCTATACAAAAAAACCACGGCGTTGGCGTCGGCCAGGCTAACGCGAAACCGTGCTTTAAATGCTCTACATTGTTAATTTTTTTCACAGTGAAAAAATACTTTTGCTTGGTATTTTTATTCAGGGTCGTATAGAAACGCACAGTTAAATAGAAAATGATCTGTATTTTGCACAATTATTTTTCATTAACTGAGAAATAACCCTATTTAACCACGTAAGCAAATAAATTGTCTTTTTTTTGACTTAAATCCCGATATGTCGTTTTGGAAATCTGGAAACCCTGACCCATGCTCTGTATAGACCAGGGTTGCCAGGCGTCTTGATTTCGCTGGGAATGTCCCGATTTAGAAACTGTAATCCCGACTCCCGATACATTCTGTAATTCCCGATTTACACGGAAAATTTTAAAATCGAACTAAAGAAAGACATTATTCAGTTTTTGAATGCTTAGTGAGTGGGAAGCTGAGTAGAGATTCAGAGAACAAAATTGCACAAGGTGCAATAGGCGATGCGAAACGCTCGAATCTTACAATGTCAGGAATTCCCGTACTCCCACTCCCATGCAATATTTACCGTAAGTAAATCATCATCATCATTTTCAGCCGTTTACCATCCACTGCTGGACGAAGTACTCTTGAGCAATCTATATCCACTTGACTCCAGACATTCTTCTCAATTCATCAGCCCATCGTCCATTCGGTCTACCTTGCTTTCTTTTACATCCTCTCGGATACCATTCCAGTATTTCTCGTGTCCATCTGCCATCCATTCTTCTCGCTGTGTCCACTCCCACTTTTTCACACGTTCCACTATATCTGCCACTTTGGTCATGCTTCTTACCCATGTATTCCTCTTAAGATCTCTTCTTGTTGTACCAAGCACACATTTTTCCATGTTCTGGATCTTACATAACATTCTTGAATTCAGCATCCAAGTTTTACATTCACACGTCATCATTAGCAGTTCGCATTGGTCGTATGCCTTCTTTTTTAAGCATAGCGGGATGGATTTAAAAACTATGTTCATTCTTCCAAAAGCGCTCCATCCCAGTTTCATTCTTCGTTTTATCTCGTCTTCTTTACATCCATTCATGTTTATCGTAAGTAAGTATGCAGAAAAAAATATTTTTATATTTTATTTGTCTTTTTTTATTATAAAAACCCGATATGCTGTGTTAACCCTGGCATAGATTCAAGAGTAAGGTTATACTGGGCATATTCTGACATTATATTGGACGTTTGTTTAAAATACTAGGCACTTTATAGAAAATGCTGTGAATTTACTTTTTTACTGTGCACTTACCAAAAATCTTGAGGAAAAAAATACTGTGCGGAAGATATATTGTCGCGGATTGTTACGTGTTTCGTCCTGGCGACTAATTGTGTTGTTAGGGCCGTCAGCCGTCAGTCGCATAGATAGACGTCACTTGTCAACTCAATAGACAAGATGCAAGAGGTTAGGTTGTTGCGTGCGGCCGTCGGTGCCTTTGGCCAGGTATATAACAAAACTCATAACAAAAATTATTTTGCCATTCTCCTACATTGAGATTTCGTTCACAACGATCGGTTTTGGTCTAACATCTGTCAACACGTGTTATGTAACCGATGAGAGCAGGGCACACCTTACACCCCACTCTCGTCCACATCCTCGAACTGACACGTCATCTGCTTATCGTCATTAATGTCACTACATGTGTGTTTACGTAAGTCGCCGTTTCGATCGCGTGCTTCAAAATTTGCGAATAATAATAAACAACCACGAGCAATTTTGAACATTTGAATCTACTATACTTTCTATTTTGATACTTTATAATGCAGCGTATTTCATTTTTAACTAATTGCAGCTTAACATCGAAGGTTGGTCGACAAAAATCATCGATTTCATTGTAATGACTTTGATCCTTGAGTCCCTCATATACAATGCTAATTATTCCATAGAAAATATTCTTGTGAAATTTTAAAATATCACTGTGGAGTTAAAAAGATAAAAGTAGACTTTTCGGCTTCAAATCATAATTTATCGATTTATGTATGATTAACCTTCCCGGAACCGCAACAATTGAAAGTTATTTTCTAGTACAGCAGTTCCCAAACTGTGGTTGTGAAAAGTTTTTTAAATTGTTTGAAAATAAAAAATTGAACTTGTATTTAATAATTGGATTTATGGGTTATAGGAGAAGTTCCATGATCGCAGTGCGTTATTTGCTGCGATATACTTGCGAACGAGAGCATGCGACCGAACAAATTGCGTCAGCGTATGGATTTGACAAACAAGCCAATGAAATTTTTTGAAAGATACATTAACAGCCTGTCATCGAAAACATAGCTTTCGCATTATACCAACAATATTGAAAAATCTCTCCACACCTCGTTCCTGATTAGTTTGCGAATCGCGCAAGCTGGTAAACTGCAAACAATTGGCAAGTCTTAAGTGTTCCCAGAAATAAAATACATGGTTTATGTTTGATGATAGGAGCAAGAAAGAAGTTTAGAAGTCGAAACGATTTCGCTTAAAATACGTTTGCACGCAGAATCGATGAAATGGCCTAGTGGGCAGAAGATGAGCTGATCCAAAGAGTTGGTGAGAGTACATTTTTCTCATTGCACACTGGACAAGTCCACGGTTGTACAAGCTGCTTGTTTTCGTTAATTATATAAATTATATAAAAATAAATAAAACTCTGGATATTATTAAATATGAAAACAGTAAAAAAAAAAAATTAAATCCCCCCTTCATGTCCATTAAAACTAGATGGGTTGCGAAATTTTATCGTTTTAAAAAGTGGGTCGCGTTACTGAAAAGATTGGGAAGCATTGTTCTAGTATAGGTTGTTTTCATTCATGCCGCATATTAACCTGTACATCCGCCAGGAACACGACGTATTTTTGTTTTCATTTAACTTTTGAATTGATATTATTTGTATACATTTTTTACCATTACTATTATATATATAATAGCCGAAATCCGTCTGTCTGTCTGTCTGTCTGCTGATAACGCTCGCTGAGGAAAAATAATTAAAAAACCACCAGCACGACTGGGGTTCGAACCCACGACCTCAGGCTCGGGAAGAACGTCGTTAGACAATCTGCTAAAACCAGTTGTCGGTCGGGTCCTTTTTTTTTAAACATATCGTAACTCGGATTTACCTACAAAATGGATCGTGATTCTGCTAATAATACATAGATGACACTATAGAAACTATTATTTTTTTTTTTTTTTTGATTTTTACAAAATCACAAAATTATAATTATTATATACGTATATAGTAATTAATAATTATTATATAAATAGTAAAGTAAAAAAAAAATATTTTTTTTGAGTGGGTATCGATAGCATTCAATTAGTGGGGATGCTATAATACATGGATGGCGCGATAAAAAATTTTTTTTTTTTGTTTTTTCGATCAATTAGTGGGGATCTCTATTAAAAAAGCGCTTTACGATATTTAAAATTCAGCGGGCGTTGATATTCAACGGGCTTACACTAGTACATATATAGTAGCGCAAGGGTCTGTCTGGCTAGGTAGCTGCGGAACGCTTGTACATTTTTTAACTAAGAGTAGCACATACATATGTCGTGAGGAGTTATTTAACGCGCTACCTGACCAGAAATTGTAAATACACATATGAAAAAAATTCTACATTGTTACAACTTATCTCACTAATAAATTAGAGTGATGTGCTAGATCTAGTACACATTTTAAAACACCATTAAATTTAAATAAATTTTTATTCAATTTCAATTTCAGCACATAATCTTTTCATAGTCATTTTCAGCTGTTCACCATCCACTGCTGGATGAAGACCTCTCTATTCCTGTCTGTCTTGAGCAATCTGCATCCACTTGACTCCACACATACTCAATTCATCAGCCCATCGTCCACTCGGTCTACCTTGTTTTCTTTCACATCCTCTCCGATACCATTCCAATATTTCTCGCGTTCATGTGCCATACATTCTTCTCTCTGTGTCCAGCCCATTGCCACTTCAACTTTTTCACACATTCTGCTATATCTGCCACTTCGGTCATACCTCTTACCCATGTATTCCTTTTACGATCTCTTCTTGTTATACCAAGCATACATACATCTTTTCATACTACTTTGTGTGCACTGGATCTTACGTAATCATCATGAAAAAATTAAATGTATGGAAAAATTGAATATTCTACCAGGAGCATATGTTTCGCGAGGAGGTGTCTTTACGTTTACGGGCAATACTCCAATAAAAATAAGCATTCCACTCCGTAAAATAAACTATTAAGAGAATTAGCACTGATGTTTCCGAGGATGCAAGAAGTAGCATTTAAGTAATTTGCCTAATTAGAAATATTGATGCAGTATTCTAACCAAGCAACGAACACAGCATAGTCCACAATCAAATTGAATAAAAAATAATTCAAATTAATGACGAGTGCATCACCTTTGCCAGACTTTTTCCTCAAATCTTTAAAGATGTTGTATTTTGTAGCACATCCGAAGCATTCATTCATCCGGTGCTGTGGCCGCTCGCATCAAGACATTCTCCATTTACCGATGGAATCCCGACCAGCCCGACAAGAAACCTTACATGCAAGAGTACAAAGTGGACCTCGACGCATGCGCACCCATGGTCTTGGATGCCCTCATCAAAATCAAAAATGAAATGGATCCGACGTTGACGTTCAGACGATCCTGCCGCGAAGGCATCTGCGGATCTTGTTCGATGAACATCGGAGGAGTTAACACTCTCGCCTGCATCAGGTACGCTTGTTAATACTTTCCGATGAATTACTTTCACATCCATAGTTATATTTTGATTGTATTCGTTTCAGCAAAATAGATACGGATTGCTCGAAGCCTTCTAAGATTTACCCGTTGCCGCATATGTACGTTGTGAAGGATCTGGTACCCGACATGACCAATTTCTACAAGCAGTACACGTCGATTCAACCATGGTTGCAGCGTGAGAACGAATCGACCCAAGTTCGAGCTCAATATCTGCAGTCGGTTGAAGACAGAGCCAAGTTGGACGGTCTTTATGAGTGCATTTTGTGCGCTTGCTGTTCCACTTCATGCCCGTCCTATTGGTGGAATGGCACTAAGTATCTCGGTCCCGCTGTACTTATGCAGGTAACGAGATAATCTACATATCTTGAGAAAGTTAACCATTGGATTTTATCTAATATATATTTTGTACAGGCGTATCGCTGGATCATTGATTCCCGCGATGAAAAGTCAGCAGAAAGGTTGAGTCGACTCTCCGATTCTTGGTCTGTGTATCGTTGCCACACAATCATGAACTGCACGCGCACGTGTCCAAAGGTTTTTACATATTTCATTTCATCAAGCTATGTAATAGCAGTTTGAAAAGTATGTATTTTTAAATCTGTTTGTTTTGTAGGGGTTGAATCCCGGTAAGGCTATTGCAGAAATCAAGAAACTCATGTCCGGATTAGCGAAGAAGGAGGAACCGAGATTGGACACGGCAGCTCTGCAAAAGTGAATCAGTGCTAAATGATATTGCTATTTATAAATCATACACTTTAATTCTCGAAAAGTGCTTTTCAACTTATTTGTACAATATTTTCGAATATACCTACCATAAAATAAGATTGATTTACTTTTCAATTCAAATCGTCAAGAGAATGAAAACTTTATTTATTTTTAATGTACTTAGGTGTTAATAGTGAAATCTTCGTATTTAAATCAACAGTATTCTTTAATAGTGAAAATTACTGGTATTACACAAATGTGGAACATATATTATGATGTACATATATATTAGAAGACATGTGAATATGAATATAAAATGAAACAGTTTAAAATGTTATTTTATTTTATTTTTTGAAGTAATAATAAGCATGCGTGACATTTTCCTATCTAAACTTGAATAATGTTCTATTGGGAAACTTTTTGCATATAAAATGGTCTTTCTGAAGTAAAAATATGATAGTTTGGTTTCTATATTAATTAAGTTTATTTATTCACAATTTTTTATATATATAATATATATGTTATTTTTATTATTCATTTAGAAACCACTCTATCACAGAAACTAACAATTCTTAATTTAAAATAACAAAAAAAAAAATATAAAACAATACTGATAGTAAAAATTAACTGGAAAATTACACACGAGTTGTATTCACATATATAGAGATATTTATATATATTTAAAATTTAATTCATTTTAACAATAAACCATTTTTTTTTTTTTAGGAAAATTGCACATTAAATACAACGTAATCATCGGATCAACACAAAATTAATTATTATTTACAAAATTTAACAAATTTAATAGTCAATTGTATAATACCCTACGCTTAACTCAAATATGGATGATTATAAAATCTGTACATCGTTTGTGTAAAAAAATGTCACAAACAAATACAGTTATACAAAATTTTACAATCTTTTCCACACACATTTAAAAAACAGTAATTTCAATCTTGTTTGTTTTAAAAAATTTTACTCAATTGACAATGTCCAATCCTGATGATGTTTTATTGCTTAAGAGTCGTATTTGCATCTCATGCAAAATAAAATCACATTCCTAGAGATTATCGCCGAAAAGAACAGAAACTTGGAATGAAATGACTATTTCAATAATCGTAATGTTGGACCATACCCGCAACTTAAAATTTCATCACAGGTATTTTCACTTATTTTCTGACTGTTTTTAATTAAATATGTATAATTTATAGAATGAAAATTAACGGTCTCTTTGATGCGGTTTCTATATATGTTATATATACACAATTTTACTTATTGACGCTAATTTAATCATATGATGAATGTCTAACGTTATATCTAATTGTCATTTAAATGGTCTATTTAAATATGTAAATATACATACACTAGGGATTCATACGTACATTTGAATCATATTGATTTTTATTTATTATTAAATTGATTAATTTCACGTGAATAATTGTATTTTTCTCTAGGAAAATGTATATATGTATGTAAGTATACTTCCACGTTTGGACTTTGGCATTGATAAAAATGCTGAACAAATATAATTTTTGATTGATTTGTCATCCATTGAATGATTTAACTGTTAATTACCTAGGTGGTCTACCGCAGAGTTGACCAGTAAAGCAAAAAACATTCTATATGAAATTTGCAAGTAGGTGCTCCCATTCGCTTCTATTACCTACATAACAACTGAAATGAAATGTTTCAACACAACGATTATCACAAGCCATACTCCGTATCTGCTTCAATGGTCAACTCTGGCCTACAACTCCTAATTACGTCAGTTGATTTTTGCTCATAGCAACCTCACGCCTTTTAAATAAATTGCTTTCATACATCTTCTAGCAAACGATTTTCTTCACGGTGAATTATTTTTACTTGGTCATAATTTTCTGTAAACATAATGACAAATTAAAAAAAAGAATCACATATTGCTGTCATTCAACGGACCGTCGACGTTATAGATTTACAAGGAACAGAAATTCAGTACTAATTTACAAATAACTCAATCAAGCCTCATAGGGCTGGCTCTCAGCACCGGTAGATGATGTTAAATTCATCGCGTAGTTTAATTGTTCTCCCGTAGTATCCACTCAAACACTAGTACACTTCCAATAGTAGTCTCGACACGTTTAACTGGGCTTTGATAATATATTCCGATGTAACAAATGAGACAAATGAAAGGAATAACCTAGTACAAGATAATTTTTATTCAATAATGTGTTTAGATATGCTCTATAATTACATAATTATAATATCGCAACAATCTTTTCAAAACAATGATTATTGTACCCGTGGGAGCATGATCTATATTGGAGTTGGTCATTGGAGTGCATCGTAGACTTTGACTTCGCGGAAGTAACGCTAAAATTTTGCGTTACTTACACGTACCGAATTAAAAGTCAAAGTTCACAATTTTCTTCAGTGGACAACTCTAATTTATAGTGTAGTAAATATGGCATCTTGTACAATTTTTAAGAATCATCATATTACATTAATATATAATATTTACATTATAAAGAGAACATTCAAAATCAACCAGTTATACAATTGTTTTCATATTCTAATTAGTATTTTGGTGACACATCGGCATTTACAGTTTTTGAGTTTCTTCACTTTTCAATACGCCTCTTTAATTCAATGATTATCAATTTAGTCGCTATATTACAGGACTTTAATATTCTGTACATAAATATGTGTAATATTGACTTATGAGTCGATAGTACAATAAATTAAACTTACAATTTTTTTTCATACTAAACTTATGTGTATAATATATATTTATATTATATATATTGCTTCCTTCACATTGCCGTCATATTTAAGTGGCTGAGCACTCTGAACTTAGGAAAGTTCTCCCCTTATTAGGATTGAATGAAGGGTTTCACACTCAACTGCAAAATAATCAGCGATAGGCTGGCTCGCGTTGCGAGCTTTTTGCATTTAAGGCCCCTTCAATAAACAAGTCGTAATAAATATTACTTTTTACATCTCTCGTATCAGCAAATAAAAAAGACTCGGAAAAAAAAAAACTCTTTCACATCACCGATATATAACCAACATTTTTATGTTCATTTCGAATACAAACTAACTAGCAACCAACACAGTTTAAAAATATAACAATTAAAAAAAAAACTATTTACAGTACAAATGCAGTTTTGTAACATTTTAATAATAAATACTTTTAATGAGTGTCGTTAACTCCTTGATACGGTTAGCCTAAAAGGCGTATTGTGTGGCCTATTTAACAGCAGAAAAGTTTTGGCTTTGACTATTATTGGAAGCTACCCACGAACTGAACACGTCTCTGCAAAGAAAAATAATTTTTATATTATAAGAGTACGAGCAGTGTTGAATTGAGACTCAATAACAATTAAAGAATTTACATCGTAGGCTTACCTGCAATGACTAACAACACATTCATTAGAACAGTATTCATCCTCCCATTCGCTATTTGCAATTGCAGGGTTCGTGCAGCCATGTCGAATGCAGGCTGCAGTTCCACCTTGACCTGATGCACGGCTTCCACCATCCGGTGTACCGTTCGACTGCTGTTGTTGCTGCTGTAATAAAAATACAACAAATAAATAATACAAATCTACATGCAAGGCTTGACTGTTGAAGATTCAGAATACAACATACCTGTGATCCATTATGTTGAGGATGCGAATTCATGATTTGATGTTGATTTTGTTGACCGCTGTGCGGTGGCGATTGATGATTGGACATGCCCACGCTCTGTCCCTGCGGACTTCTCATTTGTTGATTTTGATTCGCCATTTGTTGATTTTGATTGGCCATTTGGTGACTTTGTACTAAGCCCTGGTTCTGGGGGCACATTTGATTTTGCGTATTCAACTGTTGCCCCTGCTGGACCATTTGTTGCGGCTGTTGTCCTAATTGAGATTGCTGTCCCATTTGCGATGGCATTTGTTGCGCTTGTTGATTCAACTGCTGCTGGGCAGGCTGTTGGTTCATTTGCTGTCCTTGCTGATTAATCTGCGACGATTGCTGATTCATCTGCTGGACTTGTTGCTGGTTCATCTGTTGCACTTGTCCCTGTTGGCTTATTTGTTGTCCTTGATGGCTCATCTGCTGCTGCTGTTGTGGCGACTGTCCCGACTGGGGCATTTGTTGATTTTGAGATCCTAACGGTTGTGCTTGATTGGCCATAGGAGGTCCCTGCGGCCCCATATGTTGCGCTTGCGGTCCCATAGGACCTGGAGGCATATGGTGCTGCGGTGATTGGTGTGGCGAATTCAAGGGAGGTTGTTGCTACAAATAAAGTTTGGATTAAAACTTGCACTAAATCTATTAATCTAATATAAAATTAATTAGAAAGTTACATGTGTATGATGCATATAAGGCTGTTGGTGATGGTGATGTGGTGGTCCCATTGGAGCGTGATGCATTCCAACCATTGAAAGATGATGCGGAGGACTAACGAGGGGTGACCGAGAAGGCGCTGGTGGAGATTGGCCTCCACCGTAGTTTTGAGTAGGACCGCCACCGGCGCCAGGATAAAATCCTCCATAAGGTCCACCTCCACCGTTTCCTCCACCGGTTCCGTACATAACACCTTCCGCTTCAGGACCACCCTAAAACAGTCACAATAAAATTAGAAAAAAAATCTAAATTTCATTAAACATCAAACGAAAACTAGAAGGGTTGTTTACTTTTGATACTAGACTCGCTCTATAAGCAGCGAGAGCTTTGAGATATTCCTTTTTTGCCGCTTCTGTTTTTTGTTTATATACCTGTAGAAGAACAATCGAATTAATATGTGTGAAAGTGATGTTTGTATACGAATAAGTTGGTAATACGTACACTTTTATGTTCCGAATCTAAACCGTCCCACATTGAAGCTACAATTTTTGATACTTCTCCAAAACTAGCATTCGGGTTTTGTCCTTTGATAGCTGCTTGTGTATCCCTAAAGAACAGTGCATACGCAGATACTGGTCTGTAAATAAGAGAATAATACATTGAAATAAATATATAAAATGTTATCAAAATGTAAAAATTAAATTATATCGTACTTTTGAGGTTCGTTGGGATCTCTCTTTTTTTTTTTTTTCTGAACTTTTGGTTTTTTAGCAAGCTGTTTGGGTAATTGGTGTCCACTTTCAACACCTGCTGGTTCCGGCGAAGGCCTTTTTACTGCACCACCAACTCCTACCTGAAAATTATATTTTGATAAAACATAAATCATAATGTCTTTATAATAAAACGAGTAAATTAAAAAGGTATAAATAATATTAGTTCGTCAAGTGTTCAACTTATCGTTCATGCTCTGTTAGCAGGGATAAATTCATTTAACCAAACACCAATGAAAATAAGGAAAAGTATAAAAAAACGACTCGGAAGAATTTTTTTTTAAATATTGACAAATCTGTGACAATGATAAACCTGTTAGGTTGAGCACACATTGGGATGCAGTACAGGTCATGCATTTTCCATATCAACACTACAATCTTTACCTTAGAAGTAATTAGATTAGTGTAAATTCTTAAAAAAAAAAAAGAATGTTCTGATTTTGTCAATTTTAAGATTGCATATCCAATGTGTTCTTAGCCTTTGCGAATACATCATGAATTTTAAAATAACGTAGATTTTTTTTTGTATTTATAAAAGAATCACAATCAACCATGCGCAATATAAAGATTTGTTTGAATTATATAGCGTATTGTGTCATTTACAATCACAACACCGCATAAAATAAAATATTGCATGATTAAAAAAAATATATTTGTTCCATGTGGTAAACATTTACGGATGTAAATTAAAAAAAAAAATATATATATATAAGCAATTTAAAGCCAATGAAACCAAGGTGGATGTTACTCTCAATAGCAAAGAATGGGGAAAGTTTAGTATGTTGCAAATAAAAACCATGGCGGAATAAGACAAGTGAAGTAAAGCGTGCTATGGGAAGGTATTTTGCCAGTGAGCAGGCATCATGGCCGGCTTGTTACCTGTTGATGATGTTTGGGAAACGGTCGCCGACTCGCCGAGCAATAATGTATTGGTAAAAAGCTCTCCGCATCCCCGGGCAGCCGTACCCATAAGAAATAAAGTAAAAGATATAATTCACCGCCTTGTGGGCGTTAATCCACAAAAAAATGAAGACAAGTGAGTTTATATGTCGCATGTGTGCCTCATCCAGAAATTCGCAATTCAAACTACATATGTATGTATCAAATCTCGGGCATGCTCAATTTAATATCATTTGTGATTGATTAGATTGAAATTTCGCATTGGCCACATCCTGGATGAAACGTCACTTCGGACGTGAAGATTTTTTGAGCGATCGCCGTAGGGATTAGGAGATTAGCATGATTACTCGGGAGTCGCCGAGGCAGGGCTTAAGAACCGACACTGGCCAGTGAGTGAGCTCCGCTTCAAAAAGACCCAAAACCATGCAACGTTTTACATTTGAAACAGGTCACACAAATTAACAAAGCTTACTTGAGATAATAAGAGACCCAAGTGGACGTAACAAAGTTAACATGCTGAAAGTGTGTATAATATATATATATATATATATAAGGCAGTTAAAAATAGGAAGCATTTTTTAGTCAACAGTACAAATTTATCATATCGACCCTTCCGGTTATAAAGATTTGCCGTTAAATTACACGAATTATGCTTAGATCGACAAATTAATAACATAAGACCCTCATGAGTTAATCGTGTAGGTATAAATAAATTCCCTGATGTATGTTTATATGAATTTAATACTTGATCAAACTGAAAGGGTAAATAATACAATGTCTAAAGCGAGCATTTCCACGTGTTGGTTCTTAAATGAGAAAAAAATTCAGATGATTTAAATTTCGGGACGTGTTCTACATATGTTAAAACATCATTATGGATTAACGCATTTTTCGGTAGCGGATAGAGCTGTATAACCAGTGTAAAAAGCATTCCCATATTTAAAAAAAAACAATAATGTGCTTCACAATCATATCAACAAAACGGCAAAAAACATTAGTACAATATAAACCCCAAAAGATGTAAATCAAGGTAATTTTGAGTAGGAGCAGTAAAATAAAAGAAACGGATATCAAAATGAACGTTAACAGCACAAAGTCAAAGAAAACAACTCACCATCGGAGCGTGATGAGGTGTGCTGTCGTCGCTGTCTTCACTCGTTGTCGTGTGAGGATCAGCAGTAGCAGCTGGAGTAGCGGGACTCGGTTGAGGCGGAGACCTTCCGTATCCCGGTTGCTGCGGCGGCTGCATCACTAATAACCGAGGACCTCCAGGTTGTTGTTGGATTAAGTAATTGCCGGCAGGTTGTGGACTACCGTACGTGCTGCTTTTGATATCAAAAAAATACACCATTTAAACCAAATCATTGGATGTATGATGGTGAGACATCAAATCTTCACATCTGGATCTCAAAAATTTTAATATTATAATATAATAGTACGAACTTGTGCATTGGATGCTCTTGCGGTTGAAGGTATAGCGGTTGCTGATAAGAAGGTTGGCCATCGGTTAGCGACAGACCGTCTTGTGCTGGATTAATCATACCCATCTGAAAAAATACAAAGTCGTCAGCATCCGCTCGTACGGTGTTCAATGGATATATGTATATATGAAATTATAATTAGATAAAATAAAAATAAAAATTGGTTTACATATGAGGGTCGGACCTGCTGACCGTGATGATGCTGAGCATACTGGTGCAAGTGTTGTTGATGATGCTGCATGCCAGACATTTGCTGCTGTTGCATGTGAAGCGGTGGAATATCGACAAACTCTTCATCTCCAAATGACGGGGTGTGAAACGTCTGAAATTGATAATTGAACATTAATTTAACCCACGGTGGATGTAGAAAGAAAAAGTATTTGTATGGAATCCGCACGAGCGAGCGCTATGTATAAAACAAAACGAAGTTTTAGAAATACGTATAAGATACGCTTTCAGTATTTCACAGTTTACGTTTGTTACATGTTATTGAAGAATTCCTGTTGGCAACATGAAAAATGGGAAAGCCATGTTACGTGTAATGGAGCGTAAAATAAAAACAAAGTGTTATACTTTTCGAGTGTCCCTCCTTAAATATATTACACGACACAGATGGAATACAACTCTCAATATACAAAATACATACCAAAGTTACGACACTTTGTCGAAATTGAACAAATAAATCGCCAATCAGGGGGTCGCGCCGAGGAAAGTAATATTGAAAGTTTCGCAACGACAACAGTATCAAGTTTTAATTCGCAGTAAAGTTTATCGTGCTCAACGCGAATTTTCAGCTAAATCAACTCCTTCGGCGAGTCGTAAACGTTTTGTAACTTTTAATTATTTCAATCGCGAAGTGAGCGAATGAAGAACGTACAAATTGTGATTGAGGAGCGTTTTGCTGAATGATAATTACTTTCTTTTGAAGTGGCCGGCGTCGCCCGGTAACATTTTGGATTGCAATCTTACGCCACCCTTCGGGATGCATTGCGTTGAAAGTGCAACGTCCTACCGACGATTTCCGACGCGGTTTGTGTTATTTTAAATGATTTTTCGCGCCAAAACGATCAAAACGAACTGTGGCTCTAACTCCCTTTCCCACCCTCGACTCTCCCGATGATGGATTGTTTCCTGGCTGACATTTTCCCCATTGCACCGTCGTTCGTAAAGGTTGTAATTTATGGTTGCGAAACGATTGTTTTCAATATGGACGCGAACGTATGACGGATGTCGTAAATAACGAGGAAAATTGCTTTCGTCCAAAAGGGAAAAGTTGCACATGCGATTCGCGCAATACAAATGCAGACTAATAAATCGCCGGAAAATGCGCCGGAAGGGGAGGAAAAATGGCGTAATCCGACGATCGATGGGTGAGCTTTAAATTTTTCGCATTCCGATTCACGGGTTATGGTAAATATGCAATTGAACGAGACGAATGATAGTTACCTGGTCGTTCATAATGTAGCCGTTATTGTTGTAGTGATGAGGCGCCGACAGGGACACGTCCAAGTTTTCAGAACGCTGAAAAGAAAAGAAAACGAAATTATTATTTCGCAACGTAGGTACAATGGCAAATTAATATAAGATGTAATAAATACGACGATCAAAATAAACAAAATAAAAAAAATAATTGCAGTAAATTGCATCAATTATTTAACCATCAAAGCAATCGTTGCAGTAACGCAATTAGCATTTTTTTTTTTAAATCTGGGTTTTGATAATTTTGGAACCCCAATTATTTAAAAGTTAAAATTTTAAACATTCTAACATTCAATGTGAAGTTATTTAAAATGTATACTCTGCAACTCTGATGCCATAACCAAGTGTTTATCAGAATCATTGAAAGGTTGATGTGTGGGTTACGTCATTATTTAAATGTCAAAAATTATACAGATGCAACGTATTCATACTTCAGCAAAAGAATATATACAACAGTTAAAAATAATGAATGCAAAAAAAAAAAATTAACATGTACATGCGATTAAAAAATTAATACACACCATCATAATTATCCCCTGAAGATTCTCAATACGTTTTTTTATTATCACTTTGTTATAAATGTACGCACACTAATTAATTAACAATTATTACAACAGCACGAGTAATAAATGAATCACCAAACGTTAATTACACAAAGGGTTCACTTTCAATAGTTAGTTTCCATGTTTTTTTAGGGTACTGAAACAATATTCAATTTTATTAGATATAATAATTTAAAACATTTTTTTTGCAATAAAATAATCCTTATGAATAAATAAATCAAAATTGTAAGTCGCAGCCGAGTTTGAATTTAAAGTACGCCAGTTTTTCCCACATTTACAATATCTACATAATCCTACGTATGTGTATCTATGTATGTATGAATATGGAAGAGAGGTTTCGAATGGAACGTCTGTGCACATAAATAGTAGTAGTAGGAAATAAAAGTTGATGACTAAGCAAGTACACAACTAGGAAAAAGCTTCCACTTACCCCTACCTAGTACCCCGACTATAAGGTCCTGGGCACACTATGAATAGAGCACAAATGACTATACTGTACGCCTATACCAGTCGTACGAACGACCCACCTCTACAAAGCACTCTAATAAATTGTCACTCGAAACGAGAGAGAGAGGAGAGAGAAATGCAAGAAGAAAACCAACGATGACGAGAGGAAAGCGTCAAAAGTTTGCATTTACGTTTGGGTCAAACTAGCTATATTGAATTTGAAGGGAATGCTTGTCGACACTAGCTAAACACATTAGTTAACGAAATTCCAGTAATAGAACTCGACTAATCAAAAACATAAAAAGCTAACGAGTGTGTGTATCATTTATACAATATGTACAAATTGGCTAAAAATTACGTCCTTGGATACCAGCAAAAGGAGTCGATTGTTGAGATTGGTAAATGGCAATTAATTTTTGATGAGGAAGACCTTGTCACGTGTGAAGGATAATTTTCGTCCAGGTCGTCTTTCATCCATCAAATAACGGACATCTTCTATTGGCGACGGGTCGTTTGTGTAGTCGAGGTTGAACTGATTACCGTTGCAATAAAGGAGAATATGAGTAGACCATTAATCTTCATACAACCTCATCGTTTCCATTAAAAATTCGAAGGGTCTCGTCGCGAACAAAATCATAGCAACGTTTCGATTTTCCCGTGCGAAAAGGGACAACAGGACATGCAAATTGACAATATCGTAAACGCTTCCGGTGAAATATTTCGCACCTTTAAGACGCGTCGTAAAATAAAGTGCCACAAATATTTATTCAGGATACACTCTAATGACATAGTTTGAAAACCAAAAAAAAAATGGAAATTGCCAATATTGGCACATCGGTTTCAAAAGTTTTATACGTTGAAAGTATGACTTGCAAAGTCCGTTATCTCCGACTAATTTAGTTTAGTGTTTGAATAGGAATCTGCAACAATTTAATCCGCCATTTTAAGATAATGATAAGTTCACGCCGTGCCGATTAAATTACATATAAGCTTGCAAGTAGGTACTCTGGAATTATTCACAGTGTGTTTGCCATGATGATTAAATTGCCTTTTTCCTCCGGCGTATTATAGCATTCTTCCGGCATTGAAGTTCACACAAAAGCATTGTATATTTTCGAAGTTTGAATATTGTCGAGATGAGAAGCAGATGATACTGCAGAGTGGGGTAGGATGATGTTGCAGAAGAAATGGAAATTATTGAGTATGTTCCTACTACCTACAACTGGAAGGGAAATTCGAGAACAAAAAGAGGAAAAAAATCTTTTGCTATGGCAATAAACACAAATTACTCGCAATAAAAGCAAAAGTATACGCCTTTACGAGATTTTAAGCTGAAAAGAAAATGAAAACGGTTCGACAACGTTCTACTACCTCTTTCGAAAAAATACAATTAACAATAAAGGAACAGAGCACGTACACAATGTATTATTAGTAAATAAGCTATCTCGCATAATACGTTTTGCCATTGAGAATATATAACTGCTTTTTTCATTGATTGGCCAATTTAATCGCTAAAAGTAAGTTTTATAATAGTTGATTTTCAACAAACAATAATTTGAAGCTGATTTTTCGCGAAGTTCAATTTAAACGAATAACTACCGTGTAATTTATTTCTAATGGAATACAAGTCAACAATAGAACCAGTTATAACTACAAGATTAGAAGCACTACGCACTATAATAATCCTGTGAATAGTTCAAAGTTCAATATACAATGTTGAACAAAAAAAAATAAAATTTAGTGCATCACAGTTTGAATGAAGTTTTTACTGAAAGATTACAGTAGCGGATGCACATTGAAAAACATTAACAGCAACAATCTCTCCGAGTGGTGAAAAGGTCATCCACATGACACATATTGAGTTTGTTCACATTTCACGATCTTACGAAAAAGTGCAGATACACAAAACCATTATTATGAACAATATACAACTGATTGTGAGCGCAGAAGGAAATGCAACGGTTAAAAGTTCAATTTAGCCGTAACTATCGTGTGTATTATTTTATGATGACACAGACTGTCCATGTACATATGTAGTAGTGCAGATAAGTGGTATTGAGGTGAGTTATTACGAACCAACCAAAGACCAAAGTAAATCACGACTACCGTTAGTTTTGTATATGAATAATGGGACGCTTTCTACGAACGACTCAACGATTATGCAGACAGCATTGCAAAAATTTATTGCAATAGTGCCTTTTTTTTTTTTTGGGGACAGTGCAACGAAATACATTTGGTACAATCTCTTCATACAACATTTCAGAATCGCTATCATCATCATTCATCTACGGTTGGATGCAAATTTCATTAGCTAACCTTCAGTTTCAACTTTGGATGACTTAAATTCATTCGCGCTTTTCACTCATGACTTCAATTCACTCAGTTCGTATATGTATGGAATAGGCAAACGACCAATGCGCACTGCATGGATGCGTGGATGCTGAATTCAAGAATGTTACGAAAGATCCGGTGGACACAGAGAAGCATGAAAAGATGTATGTTTGGTATAACAAGAAGATATCGTAAGAGGAATACATGGGTAAGAAGCATGACCAAAGTGGCAGATATAGCGGAAAGTGTGAAAAAGTTGGAAGTGTACACATAGCGAGAAGAATGAATGGCAGATGGAAGATAGACTGATGCATTGAGAAGAATGTGTGGAGTCAAGTGGCAGATTGCTCAACACAGATAAGAATGGAAGAGGATTGTAGAGGCCTTCATCCAGCAGTGTATGGAGAACGCCTGAAAATGAAGATGGTATGCATGGAATAACTTTCATAACTCAAAATTACGAAACGGACCCAATACAGTGAAATAATAGAGAAAGTGCAATATAGCACACAAAAACGAGTTTTCCATTCGAATGCAAAGCCTGAAAAACAAAACGAGCTAAGAATCGTTTCTGAAAACGAAATATTGCAATTCGATTCGGAATCAACGCTCGAAATTGCATTCACACAATGTATCGTAATATAAGAGATAAAAAAGGGTGTGCCAACCGCACTTCCGGTACGAAACGAATTGATACCAATTAAAATCTCCGTGTAAACAGTTTCATACACTTTCACGCGAAGCCATACGATCACAAATAGAACTAGTCGGCAGTAAAAGTGACACATGCGTGCATTTTCAAAAGCCAGATGCTTGCACTAATTTATCTCGAGTGTTTTTGCTCTCTCGTAAATGCTATAATACTGATCCGAGCATCTGTATCGAAGTTATGCAGGAACGTCTTAAAAGATTCCAGTTTAAATTTCATACAAATATACATCACAATAATATTACTACCATAATTCCTACTTATGATGAATTGATATGACCCCCCCCCCCCCCTTTTTTTTTGGTTATTTTAACTACAACTGTTTGATGAGATATTCGGATAGCGTGTTGTACATAATTGAATCATTCAGTTAATGGGAAAAGATATTATTCAATGGGTAGTGAACGAGAGACAGAGAGAGAGAGAGAGAGAAGGGGTGGATAACAGTCGACGCGCGAGATGTAATTAATTTTTATCGTTTATTTAAACATAATTAAAGCGATTAAATCTTTCCGTATATGACGATGTTAAGAAAATATTTTATATAGAAAAGATATTATAATTTTTATTAGGAGCGCCGAGTACAATTTCTGATAAGATTTCCATTGAGAGCTCGCTATCTAACCAAATATTTAACATTCACCGATAAGTGGGATAATGTTGATTGTTAAAAAAAAATAAAATAAAAATTCAACACTTTTATCGTTTTTACTAATGAGAGAAATCGCCGTGTGTATACTTAACGTTACTTTTTACAAATACTGTTTGCTTAAAGACCACAACTTTAAAATACCGTATCAAAAGTTCAATATCACCTATTTTACACCGATGAAAGATTGTAGTATACAAGGTTAAATCAATAGTAGACACATTTGGTACTAAACAGATAAACTGCCATACAGCCGATTCCAAAGTTTTAAAAATTCACACACAATAAAATATCCAAACCTGTGATTTTGTTACCGAGCTAACCACCAAGCCGCCAGAACGTCGATTAATGCAATTTTTGTTTCCATTTTGCACTGTTCACAACGGCGGATTAACGTCAGAATTGAGAATTTTTTTACAGCGCTGACAAATGGAACGAGGCATTTATATTAAAAGCGTTTTTTAAACCGTCTCGTAATTGAATAATAAAAAAGAGATTATTCAAAAAACCAACATGGCGTGTCGGGGCGGTGCTCAGGGTGGGGAAAATAATTACCACAGCCGGATGTAATTAAAACGCTGCAGCAGAACAATGAGAAGTCAACAACCGGCGAGAGCGTTTCATATTCAAAAACCGATTTATGCGCGGTTGAGATTTGCGCGATGATACATTGTAAATTATTACGAAGAGCGCGATGAAACAAGTCGAAAAGCGACGAGGGAAATCTCGCCAAAAGGGCAGAATCGTACACCGATTCCGGACAATGCAAAATGCCAAATAGCATCAAGACCACGTGCCAACTTACGCGAATGCAATTTGCTTAGTCGGGGGGACAGGTAGAAGTGAAAATTGCAAGTAAAACCACCGGAACGAGATACTCAAATGGTACCCTCGACACCAAGAGTCTCGGGAGAGCGACGAATGTAACGCGCCGATTGTTCGGAAGAGGAAGTGAAGATATGTGGGTTTTAATGCAATTAAGATAGCAAATATTCCGAGGCGATGAACAATATTTACGATATTGAAGATCCAACATGGCGTGTCGGACATGATAATTTGTAAGCAGGTGAAAATGCATCGAAAGTTTTATGTGCCGGATCTGTCGTGTTTTCGATTACTGTAACGACCTCATTTTTCACGGCGACAGTTCACCGTGACCGTCGAGAGAAGATTGGATTTTGACGAATAGTAATTGAAGAAATAAAACGAAGAATGAAACTAGGATGGAGCACTTTTGGAAGGTTGAACATAGTTTTTAAATGTAACATTCCGCTATGCTTAAAAAATAAGGCATACGATCAATGCGTACTGCCGTTATAACGTATGGATGTGAAACGTGGATGCTGAATTCGAGAATGTTACGTAAGAGAATCACAGTAATATGTATGCTCGGTATAACAAGAAGAGATCGTAAGAGGAATACATGGGTAAGAAGCACGACCCAAGTGGCAGATATAGCGGAACGTGTGAAAAAGTGGACACATAGCGAGAAGAATGGATGGCAGATGGACGCGAGAAATACTGGAATGGTATCCGAGAGGATGTGAAAGAAAGCAAGGTAAACCGAGTGGACGATAGGCTGATGAATTGAGGAGAATGTGTGGAGTCAAGTGGATGCAGATTGCTCAAGACATACAGGAATGGAGGAGGATTGGAGAGGCCTTCATCCAGCAGTGGATGGTGAACGGCTGAAAATGATGATGAAACTTTTAATAAAATAAACTTTTAAGTAAAGAAAAGGTTTGCGTCCAATGGCGTAGCGCGTCACTTGTCTTTCATAACTAATCTACTCGGGCAAACATTCATTCAATCAATGCTATACCCTATTTGAGACTCAATATGTTAATGGACTGGAATACAGAATGAGCTCGGCATGGGATTCTATTAGCATGAGAATACAATTCCAACATTTATTTTCTCCATATAAAATTTACACAATTTCATTCGAGCGATTCTAAAACTTTTCTGCACTAAGGCAAAATACGAATTTATTTCAACAAAGTGGGCTAAAACGTCTGAAGATAATAATAAAAGCAATCTTATTAGATCTTGAACGTACATTGATCCTACATATATGTATATGTTAGCATACATCATACAAGAGCGCTTGAGATAATCTAGCCATGTATAATAAATAGTTTGGGAAATATACTAAATCACGAACACTAATCTGGGTCGCTGTCGAAAATGGTGAAGAAACATCGCAATAACAGAGTGTTCTATTTTAATACAATCTCTCATAGAAATTGGAAGAAATTATTGTAAAACGCCATTAGCATAAAATCTAACTAGGCAATCTATGGCACGTTTCATCACAAGCTATTTGGAATTGAATAATATGAAAATTGGTACAATAATTTAAACCATGTACAATTTGTTATGAACTGTAATGAATAATTGTGTTAATTAAAGTTAGTGTTTTTCTTGTGTGAGTTTTGATGTACAACATCTGTTAAGTAACACTTGGAAAACTATGTTCACAGTTTTATCTCTAAAAGTTAGTTCGGTATGAGAGGGGGATGAGAGACTGGCTGGGTAAACAGAAAAAAAAAATACATATGTATATATATAAATGGAACGAGTCGAGGGGAGCTGTATGTTTTTGTGTGGCAGAGATTCCAAATATGTAACCGAAGAAATAACATTTTAATAAATTAAAAAAATTCTTCGAATACTCGAAGTCGTACAATGACGAACGTGAACCATAGCTAAAATCCATTATGTTACAAGTTATCTTTCATCGTAATTCAAAGCAATTATATTAGAGAGTATTGTGAGCCAAATCTTTTATTCCAATACGTATTTGTGTATCGAGGTTATTGTAGGCGATATTTTTTTTATTATCAATGGCCTATTCTTACGAAGCACATTCAAAGGAGAACATTTTCATTGAATATAATTCAACGTAATAGCGTTCCACCATTTTTATTACGAGTAATATTTTCTTGTCATTATCGCGAAATTGTGGTTTTGAACGAAACATTACACACCCGAAACAAAAAAAAACCTTTTATTCCCCCTCAGGGGGGTAGGAATCTAACTGGAGGGTGGGAAACTGGGAGGTTTTGTGGGAGTTGGTTCTGGAATGGGTTTGTGGGTGGGGTGGGTGGAAGATCGGCGAAGTTTTCCGTCTGCCGTGAGGTACAACTTTAAATGAATAAAGTTTTCGATTTGTATGTGCGAATATTATTATGGACGATGACGTAAAAGGGAAGAGAGGATGTGATGGTGGAACAAAACGAAACGTTGCATAACTCACATCGCCAAGTTGATACTAACTAGTACTTGAAGATAAATACTGTGTACGTATACATTTATGTATGTACACACATATGTACATCGGGAGATAGACTGACCCATATGTAGGACACCACTATAGATTGCATTACATCGTAATAATGAGTGCAATGAAACAAATCCTTTTGAGTAGAGGAATCCGGAGCTGGAGCAAATATGTCGATCAAACTTATAGGAATGAAATTTCTGTTCACCAAAATGCACAAATTGGCGGTATGTATTTTATTATTGGACGTTTATAAAATGGTCGATGAACCACTTCCAGCATACAACAGTATGAAAATATTCTTACCAGATTAAAAATTAAGCTCGGAGCACCACATATTGATGCTGGAGCAGAGTAGTGATGAAACTGCTCCAAAAGCTCCGTAAGGTTCAAAGTGAGTGTAAAATTTGGATTTTCTTCAGTAAAAAAATTACTTATAAAATAATACTACTGTAATAAAGCGGAAAAAGTGAAACATTATTACACTGATAGCTCGTTTTCGGGGTAATTCTAGCGCAGTAGTCAGAATCGCGGAAAATTTTTCTACATTTAGATAAATACCAAGGTACACACAAATTCACAAAGTTGTTGTAACGTCTTGCGGTCACTGATTTTCACATAAAATTATTTACGAACACCGAAATTGGCGATTTTACGAACGAAGCACAACTTAAGCTCGCACAAAATGTTTATAAATTGCAACTCGTACATATAATCGAAAGCGGCAATTTGGAATTTTTCGCTCGCAGAAATAACCACGTGGCGACAGACGAATGGAACTGATTCAAAAGGAAGAATCAGCGTCCCACGGTTGGGGAAACTGTGGACCGTACATATTTGTACGTATGCACATTGCGCAATTCGACTTTTATTCAAAATGGAGAAAGTTCAATTTGTATTTCTAAATCGAACACTTGCACAATTCCACCCGGTAAATTGTGTCACGCAAATTTTCGAACATTTTACTATACGCGCTATAATTAAATTAATGTAAAACTTTTATTATTACCACGCGTACGGGAAATTCGAAGATTAGCTCACACTTTGCATGCACGTATAAGAATTTCGAACTCGTTGCGATTTTAATGAAAAGTTTCAACATAATATTAGTGAAACCGTTAAAATGTTGCCACGCGACAAAAATAATCTGATTTAATCGGGCGGGGAGTGGGGAGGGGCAACATTTAAATTTTCTTTACGAACACGCCTAAAACACTAGTATGCAATTCAACGTGTAAAAAATACACAATTTCGTCTAATCGAAACAAAATTAAATCGTACAATTCAAAAAAAAAAAAACTCAAGTTTGCGATTTCGTTCGATCGAAATAAAATTATTGTATAATTCGAAAAAAAAACTCAAATTTGCAAATGCGTCGAAATCGACGGGAGGAAATTTTTAAAAATAAACTGACGCAATTTCACGCGACAAATGTGCACGAAACGATCAATTTCGTGAAAGAAAAATTAATTAGCGCGCGCGCGCGCGCCGAGAGATGGCGCTGACCGCGTCTTCCGTCCAAACTAAATTAAACGGGCCAACTCGACAAAAACTCGCACAAAACTCAAATGTAAAGTAAAAGTATAACTTCCTATGCGAAAAAAAACTCACACAACGACGATCGGCGACAAAATAAATAAACACTGTGGGGCGGCGAAGTTCACGCGCGCGAAGTTAAAATTTTCGCGCGAAAACACTTTTTGACACACACACACACACACACACAAAACCAACGGATTCGTAAATTTCGAATTCGATTTGTCGTATAGTGGGTTTTAGTTTAGAATGCGAAAATGAAAATCACCCGTGGTATGTTAATATAAAATATGTGCGGTGTTGTTGGATCGGCGGGCAGGTGCGGTGCGATGCGTTCGTTGCAGCTGATGTAGTTGTAGTTGCAGTTGCAGATGCAGATGCAGTCGTGGGTGAGGTTATGTTAGAGCGGCGTCGGCGTTCGCGTTTTGATCGCGTCTCCTGGTACGAATTGCACTCATCACAGGCGGGGACACGAGCGGTTCGCGACCGGAAGTTGGTTGCACTGGCAGTTCCGGTGCGAGGTTTTTTGTGCCGCTGTCAAACAACGAGCGGCCACTCGACACGTGCTTACCGTGCGGAAGTCGCGGCGACACTGAACGCGAGCTGAGACCCCTCTTTGCCCCTTCACCCCCCTCGGCTGTGAGATTGAAAGGTGGCGCCATATTCGGCGAGGTGGCGAGCGCGCGAAGCTCCGCCGTTCAAATTTGTTTCGAATACTGCTCGTTTTCGTTACGTTTTATTTTATTGCGAATCGTTCGCGACGATAATGTCGCGATCAATTTTCACGAGGCGCTCCTTCGCAATGCTCCAATTTTCAGACGTTCACCATCCACTGCTGGATGAAGGCCTCTCCACTGCCGTCCTAAGCCCACTTAACGTAACTGACAAAAATTACGAAATTGAGTTAGATGTGTTTTAGGTGTTATGAGAGTGTATTCTTGCGATTTTTCATATCAAAATTAATGTATCTTCATCCAAAAATGACTTTTTTAAGCAATTAAATCTAACGTACCTGCATGCGGAGAGAAATATGTAGTATCTATCACCAATACTCGAAAATAACGTATCCAATATTTACTTCGGTCACTTATCATGAAAGATTAAAAAGACTGAATCTCTCCACATTTGAGACGAGGAGATTAAGATGTGATTTAATTGAATCAAAATAATAAATAATCATTATTCATGTGAAATGACCAACCTCATTATGTTCAATGAGAACTCTCATATACTCTTAGACTCCGAAAAGAAAAATCAAATAAGATTGTTAGAGATTCATTCTTTTCAAATGAAGTGATTGAAGTTTGCAATAGTCATATGTACATATACATTAATAATGAATAATAAAGTGACGTAACTGCTAAAGTACTCATTTTTTTTTTTTTTTTTCCTTAGAATTATTAAAACCCAATAGAAAATAACCTCATGCACTAAAAAAAAGTTTAAATAAATCAGTAATATATGAAGAAAAACAGTCAGACAAACAAAACAGTCAAACAAAACAAAAAAGCAGTCCACTCCTCTGCATCCACTTGACTCGCACACATTCTTCTCAATTCATCAGCCCATCGTACACTCGGTCTACCTTGCTTTCTTTCACATCCTCTCGGATACCATTCCAGTATTCCTCGCGTCCATCTGCCATCCATTCTTCTAGCTGTGTGTCCACTTTAACATTTTCACACGTTCCGCTATATCTGCCACTTTGGTCATACTTCTTACCCATATATTCCTCTTGCGATCTCTTCTTGTTTATACCGAGCATACAACTTTCAATGCTTATCTGTGCGCACTAGATCTTGCGTATCATTCTTGAATTCAGCATTCACGTTTCATACGTCATAGCTGACAGTACGCATTGGTCTTTTTTAAACATAGCAGGACGTTGGATTTAAAGACTATGTTCATTCTTCCAAAAGCTCTCCATCTTAGTTTCATTTCTTCCTTTTTACATCCAGTCACGTTAACCAATTGTCCTAGGTATAAATAATTATCAACTATCTCTACAATATGGTCATCTACTGTGACTACGTTTTGCGTACAAAATTAATTAAACATAATTTTAGTTTTATTAAAATTAATTCTTAAACCTACTTTCATTTCTTAATCTATAATCTATTTCCTACGATCTTAATGTGTATTTTTATAGTATGCGACGAGTTTGTAAAATGTACTATGTAGATCAGCCCCGTTTAACCAGCGGCCCACGAACGTTTAAAAGTAAAGAAATCATGTGAAATGATCGTTATAATATTGTCTAGTAAAATATTAGATTGTTCACAGATATCTCAGATACTGCACAATTGTCAATTTTTGTGCGTGGTGAAGATTCTGAATTAAATGTCACTGAAGAATTTCAAAATTTAGTGAGCATGAAAGATATTTTTAAGGCATTGAATGATACTTTCAAAACCTTCCCCAGCTTCCCCTTTCAACATTAGTAGGAATTGCTACCGATGGAGCACCTGCCATGAGAAGCAGTGCTCGAAATGGAAATTTTCACGAATGGGAGCGCTCGATAATTTTCAAAATATATCAAACGACCTTTTTTTTTAACTATATGTATAGAAAATGTATGTACATTTCATTCATTCATTTTCAGCCGTTCACCATCCACTGCTGGATGAAGGCCTCTCCAATCCTCTTCCATTCTTGTCTGTCTTGAGCAATCTGCATCCACTTGACTCCACACATTCTTCTCAATTCGTCAGCCCATCTTCCACTTGGTCTACCTTGCTTTCTTTCACATCCTCTCGGATACCATTCCAGTACTTCTCGCGTCCATCTGCCATCCATTCTTCTCGCTATGTGTCCAGCCCATTGCCACTTCAACTTTTTCACCCGCACTGCTATATCTGCCACTTTGGTCATACTTCTTACCCATGTATTTCGTTTGCGATCTCTTCTTGTTATGCCAAGCATACATCTTTCCATGCTTCTCTGTGTGCACTGGATCTTTCGTAGCATTCTTGAATTTAGCGTCCAAGTTTCACATCCATACGTCATAACTGGCAGTACGCATTGGTCGTACGCCTTCTTTTTTAAGCATAGCGGAATGTTGGATTTAAAACTATGTTCATTCTTCCAAAAGCACTCCACCCTAGTTTCATTCTTCGTTTTATTTCTTCTTCTTTACATCCAGTCATATTTACCAATTGTCCTAGGTATAAATAACTATCAACTATCTCTACAATATAATTATCTACTGTGACTACGTTTTGCGTGCAGAATTCATTAAACATGTACATTTATATACATACATACATATATTATAACACCAAAACACTTACGTAACTTATGTACACCAATATAAATGAATTTATGGTTGTATATATTAGGTTATTAGTATTATTATTATAGAAACTGTATTACATACATATGTACATGCACAATTTACACGGTTAATTTTTTTTTAAATTTGAATGATTGTTAATATCACTATTTAGTTAGTCACGTGCAGTAATTATAATTCAGACAACTTAAAAAATGTTGCTAGAAAAGTGTTTGTTAGTGATGAAGTGCAGTAATAAAATATAAATAAAAAAAATAATCAAGCGATTCCCGATGATAGATTGAAATTGCAAATACGTTCGGTAAATTCAAGTTCTCTCATCAGAGGGACAGGCAAGGCTGAAGTATTTTGAAATTTTGGTTCCTTTAGTATAATGGTAGCGGTACAGCTGCTTTAGAAATTTTGCTAAAATAAGAAAGCCGACAATTCAAAGAAAGATATCGTAAATTATCGAAATGACCGATGCCCCGAGAGGGACCCGTTGCAGTTCGACCATAGTGTGACAGACAGTGCCGACCATAAAGCAATAAAACTTTTTGCGCATAAAAACCCTCGAATTCTAAATGTTATCTTCAAGTAACACAGGTGCATCCAGCTTTTTCAAAACATAATAATATTTTAAATGGCTTTTGGCTACAGATAAGAAGCCTTTGTCGGAATTGAAATGTAAAGAATTTAACTTTCAGTAAAAGATTGTGATTTAGGAGTCATAAATGTAAAAAAAATTCATCTTCTAACATTTTTTCAGCAATAATTATTTAAAGAGCACGGAAATTTTGGTTTTTTACGAAAGGGAGCGCTAAATTTACAGATTTCACGAAAAGGTACGCTAAGTTTTCAAATTTCACGAAAGGGAACGCCCGCTCCCTGCCGCTCCCGCTGAATTCGAGCACTGATGAGAAGCAAACAATCTGGTCTGACTGTACGTTCACTCAAAAGCTTGGATACTAAGCAATAAAATGAAGTTTTCGTGTGTCACTGTGCACATATTGAAAATTTTTGATTGCTAATGAATTGGAAAGGATAGATATTCAACCAGATGAATATTTAAATCAGACTTTTGATAAGAAAAATATTTTAGATTTCTACAAACACTATATCATAACTGAGGAAAAGTTCCCAATATTAAGAAACTGTGCAATGAAGATTGCATCGCTATTTTCAACAATTTATATATATGTAAACAGTTATTTTCGCTGATGAAAATTACAAAAAATAAATTCAGAAGCTCATTAACTTAAAAAAATATGAATTTTTAGTTTGATTGGTTTAGTAGTTTCAGAAATATTGCTGGTAGCACTATTTTTGACTTTTCTACGATAAAAAAGTCCATTTTTAAAAATTATATTATTTTGAAGGTTGTTACACATACTACACATGCAAAATTTCAGCTTAATTTACATGAAAGTTTTGCTGGAAAAACCTCCCAAAGATAACATAAAATTAGGTGACTTTCCAAGGGAAGTCCACACAGCATATGTATGTACAGACATTTTCATTACAGACTAGTAACCACGATTATTACTTAAAAAATTATTCACTTACAGACTAGTAATCACAATTTCCTAGAGGTATAGTTTTTGTCTAGAATCCTTTTTATAGAAGTTTATAGAGGTGGGACTAGGGTAAAAAGGGACAGAGGGGTAAACTACGCGGTACACAATTTAGCTCTCGAATTGAGAGTTGTATGAAATTACAGAGTTATTGTCACCGTATTTCTAAATGTCAGACAATTTATTTGATACTAAAAATTATTATACATTTTAGTCTAGAGAACGGTTTAAAACTTTTTTATGACTATTAATAGTATGGAAAAGGTTATTCGTTAGTAGAAATACTATAAAATAATGCGATTTTGTGAAAACTGTGTTTCAAAGTCAT
Organism: Parapsyche elsis; assembly: GCA_022651745.1. Taxonomy (NCBI): domain Eukaryota; kingdom Metazoa; phylum Arthropoda; class Insecta; order Trichoptera; family Hydropsychidae; genus Parapsyche; species Parapsyche elsis. The sequence goes on from JAGVSN010000004.1 coordinate 51,385, forward strand.
TTATTTATTTAATTATGTACATGCAATGGGAACCGCAAGTTTTCATACAAAGAACCGCATGTGGCTCCCGAGCTGCAGGTTCCCGAACACTGAACTAAACCCATCCTTCGATTAACACGGTATTGGTTAAACGCGATCAAATAAAATTATGTTTTACACGTCGAGGTTTTGGTTTCACACGGTTTTTAAAATAAAATTTTCCATCGTCTGCTGTAGATGAATTGGGTAAAAAAATATATGGCTGAAGAAGTTACTTCTACATAATGTATGTAGTGACGAGTTTCAACCGATAAGTAAGAATAAAATTGTTTCTTGGTTTTCAAATATTTTGTGTTGATTTCGTATACTGCAGGGGTTCTTAACCTATCGTGTTTTCCTCCGTAGGAGAGGAATGAAAGGTCTGCAAGTGAGGAATGAGGCGTGTCCCAAAAAAAATTGTAATATTTCGTTAAAGACGCTTCCATTTTGGATTCAAGGTGATATTTTGAGGCATTTGGATAATCTAATAAAGTTCTTTGACGACCTTCAACCTGATTTAAAAAATGAAGAGTGGATACGAAGTCCTTTCAGTTTTAATTTGGATCCATGGATGATGCTGACACGAAAAGTACGACCATCGATTTATAGAGCAAAGCGCTGCCGAAGCTAAAATTATCAAATCTAAACTTAAATGAATTTTGGTATTCTCAAACAGTTGCCTATTCAGAATGAGCAAATAAAGCACTTTTAGCCTTTCATTTGTTACGACTTAAGAATCTTTGCGAATCTGGAATTTCAACGTCAGTATCATTATTTTGTATGTATTTTAAAATATCCTTATGCATCTTTGTTTAATTAATTTTAATTATGTCTTCATTGATTCATTGCATTTAAGATAAGGGGGAGGGAGGGGAATGAACATGTGTTCATTTCCAAGGGAGGAAATAAGCGCATAAGACTTTAGAACCACTGGTATAGTGTGAAAGCTGATTTGTGCGATTCTGTTTGATCAAAGTTGTTGCTTGCACAAGTGGTTTGATTGTTTGACTCGGTTCGCACTTGTAGTTGACAGTAACGCTGTCGTTCTTTTTGAATTAGATTGTTGATAGATTTATGTCGTACCACGTCACATCTGTCAAATCCTATATAAAACTATGACGTTGCTGTTATGGCTAGCAAACGTGCCTTTTCGGTCGTTGAAGTTTGAGAAGCATAATACTTGTTATCCATTATAGGTACGGAGACCATACGTCCTTTATTTAAGAGGACAGTCCTTTATTTCACTGCTTTGTCCTTAAGATTTATTTTTTTTCTAAAATGACCATTTTATCCTTTATTTTGTAAATTGAATATTGGCGCATATCACGCAGTGCAATACTTGCATAAGCACTAGTGTCGATTGTTTTCCGGTAGATATTAAAGTGATATTAGTAAAAATTTATTCACATTTTTACATCTACACAATCAGAGTGCAATTGTGCAGAGACAATTGAAAGAATTTTGTGATGATGTACATAGATGTTCAATATAGAAAACTACTGGGTTACAGCAAAACGCAATGGGTAACTTTTCTACCAGCTTTAGAGAGAATATTAAAATTACTCAAGTTACTAAAATCGTACTTTTTGAAACTGGAAAAATATCCCACGATTCTGAAAAATTTTTTTAATGATGTGTTTGCTGAGGCATAATTATTTTTTATTCACAGCCAAGCTTTAGCATTTCAACAATATACATATATTTAAGTTAATTGAACGAAAAAATCAAGGGTTTATAGATTTTGAAAAAATCCAATACATATTAAAAGATGCAACGAAATCGAGGAAAGCGTTTTGTTAATTTCCAGTCACTGAAACTTAAATATAAATGATGGTGAACTATTTCATGAAATTTCGTGTTTTAAAAGTTATGTCACAAATGTAAAGATCGAAGAATGGCGACAAAATGTCGAGTTCTGCCAACGTATGTAGATTGGTTGAAATTTTTAAATATTTCACACAGATTAACACGTATCTTTTAAAATACATTTTAAAAATCTAACTGGCCCCCACTGAACGAGTATTTTAATTAGTGAACCAGTGAAAAAATCTAATTGAAAATCGAAACATTGGAAGCATGCATTTATACCAAACGCAACTTTGACATGAATTGTATACAGTTTTATGAATTATTAAAAAAAGTTAATTCTTGTGAAAAGTATCAAAATAATTTTTTTTTAAGTAATACTATGATTGTTTAAAATGCTATGCTTATATTTTATAATAAATATTATAAAGGTTTTTTAGTTTTATTGAAACAAAAAAACGCTACCTACTTTTTTTTATTATGAAACAATTTCTGATTTGTCCTTTATTTTCTCCAAAAAAATATGGTCACCGTAATTATAGACGTAAATTGGTTATAAATTAAAATATTCACCAATAAAGAAAATTGATTTCCATTTCTATTGATTTAACATATTTTTGTGTATATGTATTTATTAAATTTATTTTAAGAAATTTATGAAAGTTTCTATAAATTTGACTATGTACATTCATAGGTATCTTATCTTATCTATAAAGATTTTGGGGTTGATCTTAACCCAACTTTGTTGGTAATTACGAATTGTGAATAAATTCTAATAAGTAGAAGTTAGTATATGTAGAATGTTAGACATATGGTACAAAATTTTAAAACAACGTTGTGTTGAAATTTTTCTGCTGTTTTCAAATAATAAAAAAAAACGTAATATTATAGACGTCGACTTTTTCATTTTTTTTTGTTCAAAATGATATCAAGTGTCTTTAAAGTTCAGTATCATTTATGTTCGAGACATTCTGCATGAATAACGACGAATCAAAAATTTGAATTTGTTATTATCGCAACGTATTAATTATTTATAAATAGTCTATCGAAAAGAGAAACTAATAGTTATTACTGTTTCATATTAATTTATATCCACTTAAAACCATTATTACAATATCGAATAATGAAAGTTAGTTGATTTATTATCTATAAATGCGAGTTCGGTACAAACAAGCAAGCGCTTGCGTAATATTTGTGTGAATTTCTCTTCTAGTGTATTTGAATATGTAAAAAAGCGAATGGAAAGTTTTTCAACAGTTTTGCAGATTGTAAATACGTGTTAAATCGAACAGTTAGACTTGTAATAGCTGAAAATGTGAGTGCCAACAAAAAAAAACATTATAAAACAGATAAACAATTTCGAACGATGAAATCGCGGATTAAAATTTTGTAGACGAATTAAATTGACCATGAGTTTGAACTTGAACTCACGTTTCGAATTCTTTAATAAATCACCAACGGCATCAACATCTCTGAGACCGGACATCGCAAAAAAAGTGATCGGCACGAAAAAAATAAATACAATATGCATTTTTGTAGGGGAACCGGTTTTCGCATGATGTAATTCGAACAAGTGATTCGATTTCAAGTTTATCGAATAAGGTTGGTGTGTGTGAAGTTTTAACGAGAGAAAGACAAAAATTACGTATTCTAATTAAACATCATCTCCTTTCTCATTTCTAAAATTTGACATAGCCTCATTTTGCGTCGTTTGTTTCCACGTTGTACAATCGTCAAAATGGCAGACTAACCTCAATTCAAATTTGACATTTTCTCACTTATTGTTGAATTACTTTTTTTTTTAAATATTATTTTATACACAAATCAGAATTTTCCAGTCGATGAGTTGACTTATATCACACGTGCGTGCTTTCTAGTCGGATTCCTGAATAAGTGACTTCTCATTGGACGTGAAATATTGTTTCTGGAAACTGGTTTAGCGAATTTTTGCAGACTTCAAAACAATACAAGCCACAATCGTAAGCCATAAATCAAATTTTTTTCGAAAATCGATACGAATTTTTACACTTCATGGGTGGAACAATGAATAATAAATTTAAAATAATTTCCGCTGGCAGTCTGAGTCGAAGATTGCAAATAAAAAATGCATAATGCAGAATTGACTCATACCTGGAGGAAGCAACAGCAAACGGTAAAGGTCAATTTAACAGACGTGAATCACTCTTGCAATTTTACATAGAACGGATTTTGTTAGTTTTGTTATCCAAAACATTCAATCATTTATAATCTCGTAATCGCACACAAAAAAGATATACATAATTGGACGTATTTACGGATGATTCATGTATGTCGTTCACTAGCATGAAAGATATTTTATTACTAGAGCTAAAAATATGAATGTAAATTGAAATTAAATTATTTTAATCTGTAAACATTTTATATTGTCAGATTAACTCAATCGATACGCTGTATCGTATTTTTTACGAATATGATATAATATTTATTTTATTTATTGTTCGTATTGTTTTTCATAATTTATAAGAGCTACTCGTAATTCGATATTTTTCCTTTCGAATGGCAGGTTGGTTGGTAGCCTTGAATAAACTTCTAAAAATAAAGCAAGTCGATATTATCGGGTTAATTGAAACAGAGAATGTTGAATTTTATATGTTGTATTTTATTTACATTGTTTCGAAATCGATAAAATATTTACATATATAATGTATGTAGTTATTAACGTGAATATGAAAGGTCAAATACATTATAGTTACATTTTACCATTTTACTTAAAGACAAATCGGATAATTTTAGAATACAGGCAACAATTGAGAATATGCATCGAAAGAAAAAGTAATAATTGATGAGATCCACACTAAAGAGGTTGATTAACTATAGAGTGGGTGTAAATATTATTTATCACTCGAATCTGTTTTCGGATTACATACATATTTATCGAACTGGTGTGATACCTGGTGTCACGTTCCGAGCTCATACAGCCACTCTAGTGCATTCATACTCTTTAGTGTAACACGTGACTTGTCACTCGAACCTATCTTCAGAATCGACCAAACGAGTTTGACAACGTGCCAGTGTTGAATTTTAAATGTGACGTTAATAAATTGTCATATAGCCCATTTTCCGATTCGTCTACGCCGATTAGCGAAATGCGATCCTAAGGCGACCTGACGTTGCGGAAGTTTAAAAATTAAAATAAATACACCCAACAAAGCGTCGAGTGATGAATATTCAAAGACGCCATTGTGTGTTTATTGGGTTAATCTCGTCTCCATCGTCAGAACGAATGCGCATGTTTTTAAGTAAATTGTATGAAAGCTTCAAAGCTGATTAGGTAGTGGGAGTTGGGGGTATTCGTGAGAAGGGTGGGAAGAGGAGGATGGGGAGGAACAGGCGCAGAGTTGTGTATAGTGTTGCCTGAGTTGAGTGGTTTGGTGGATGAAGGGTAGGAAGAAGGGGATGGAGGCATACAAACTAAACAAGAGAGCGCAGATTTCGAGCGTAATCCTCAAAAGAATATTATATAACGTGCGCGAAATGGGACATAAAATGTTCAATTACAGCATTTCGAGAGGGGGTATGGGGGGGGGGGGGGTTGGAAAAGAAGGGAATGAGAGAGAGATTTGTCTGTCTTTGTGTCTGTTCGGTGCTATTGTTGTCGATGAAAACTTCAATTAATTTTTATACGCTTTCGGAATGAAAAAGAGAGAAGATCGAACGAAACACGGAACGATTTGTATAAAGCGGTCGTTGCTTTTTAACGTTATAGCACTTTTGACGCTTGCTTACGATTCATTAAATGATCGACGGATTCATGCTCGAATGCTTGAATTAAATCAGATCTTTTTTTTTGTGGATGATATGTATTTCACGGGAAAATCGCAGGAAAACTCTCGGTCAAACTCGGCCAATTTGTCAGTTAGTGTCACTATTATGCATAGTTTCATTTGCAATAAAACATGCGCCATCCATACACTTTTAAGCTATGTATATATGTAGGAATAAGGTAGGTATATCGCATTTTTTAGAAATCTTACACCAGAGCCATTCTAATATTTGAGAGCTCGTATTTTTACTTTATCTTATAAAAATTTGACCTCTAGATTTTGACTGATTTGTATCGGGTATCATCCCCTGATCACGTTTTCGTGATTTCTGGGAAATGTCTGTACATATGGATGTCTGTTTGTGTGTGTTTTCTCCGAAACTATCAAGTCTATCAAGCTGAAATTTCATATCTATTATTTTCACGTAAGGTGTAAGAGATATTATGATTCTGATTAAAATCCGCCCACCAGAAGTGGTAGTTTACTCCTGTATGATTTTTTTTTTTTTTTTCGGCCTTTTATATATTTTGAATATTCATGCAGCACTTTACATTCGCGCGAATGCTCGCCAACCGTTGGCCTTGGGTGACGTCGTCGAAAGCTGACGAGCATTCGCATGGAAGTGACACGCGTGGTCAGAGCGCTGGTGTCGATATCGACATGTTGTCAAACAAACTGCGCAGACAACACTGAATGTGGAGGGGGGAGGTCCGCCATCTTGCTTTATTCGCGGTTGCCCGGCTTTGAGCTGTGCAATCGCGAGCATTCATTCAGTGCGTTGGCCTAAACGCGAAAAAGCGCGAGTGACATCCCACACATGGACGCTCGGTATTGCTCGTCAGTGCTCGCCGCATGTGAAATGCCGGCATCATAATTTATTTATTTATTTTGACGTGAATACGTCTATACTCGGACCAGTATGGAGTACCAGTGCGGAAACGGCAGTGTTACGTTTGGATGGGCATTCCGACACTATAACTTCGTTACTAATAACACGATTGACATGAATGTTATTTTATTCGCTCGGGTATACGTCTACGATACATTTATGACCTTGAGTTGGCCCTGTGCATGCGCGAGGCGCGGAGGAGGCGGCGTATCTTCCAACAGATATTTTGTACGTTTTTGGAAATTTCCAAGCAGTATGGCTCGCGACTCTGACGTGCGGTGATTTTGCTACTAAACGAAATATCTCTCCAAGATCTGTCGATTTAGGTCGTAAAAAATGTGCTGTGTAAATTATTTGTTGGTGAAAAATCAAAAACAAGTGGAAAAAAAATCTAAAATTTTACTACATATGTCGGCACATACTCGCCGAAAAGTCAATAGAAAATACAAAAAAATCGTGTGTGGCCAACCCATGACTTTATCCATATATTTGAGGAATACAAAGAGGAACAAAATTATTTTTTTAAGTACGTAAGTAAATAAAACGCATGCACACCACCACGCCAACCAACATACATATGTACATACATATATATCTATGTACATATCATGAAATTACTGTGTTGAATGCGCGCGCGTATGTAAAATACGATCTTCGGCATATATTCAAATAGGAAAAACTACCACTTCCGGTCGGTGGATTTTGATCAACTCTTAAATTTTATATGGAAATTATAAATATAAATTTTCGACTTGATCAATGAGGCAGTTTCTGAAATATTCTGTGGTAAACTTTGCAACAAAAAAACTTCCGATTGACTGATTTTAATGATTTATTTTTTCTTAACTAGCAATTTCTCTCAGGATTACAACATTACAATATTGTGACGATACTACATATTTAAAAGGCCAAAAAAAAAAAAAAAAACAAAAAATCGTTCAAGAGCCACTTCTGGTAGTCAGATTTTGACCAAAATCACAGTATATCTTACGGCTAACGTGAAAACTATAGATATGAAATTTCGACTTGATCGCCGGAGCAGTTTCGGAAATATTCTGACAATATGTATGTACATACATATGTACGTATGTATGTATGTATATGTATGCGTATTTTATAAATATAATTAAAAAAAATTTGAACCATATGTGATTTATGTATACAGTGTTGTTAATCAGTTAATATGTATTGAAGCAGGTTCATTAATAAATAATCTATTCTGGGAAGTTTAATAACATTAATTAAATTGATTCTCCCTAGATACACAGTTTTAAAATTCTATTATCTACAGCGCAATTATGTTCAAAGCGAATGATTTTAAAAGCAAGTATAAATTTTTAATATATACATTGTAGGTACCTATGTACACATAATGAAATCAGTTTTGAATTTTCCTAATTAAACTGTATTACGAATTGAAAGCGCCTTTCATCATGAAGCCGTTATTATGTTTATTCGTTTCATAATAAAATATCATCTATTGATTAGTAATTTTAATTTAAAACTTCAGTGCGCTCTAATAATTCAAAAGCTCAGAAAGTAATTTAAGACATAAATTAAATTTCGTTTCACTGGCAACCATCGACTAAGGAGGAACGGGAACGGGGGTAGTGAGGACGAAGGAGGGGTGTGGGGTAGGCGAAAGTAGAGGGGCATATAAAGTTATCCCTCGCAGAGTGAAGGGGATGAAAAGGAAAGAGCATGGAATGAAGGAAGAAGTGCTAATTGCAATTAAAATAGAAAATAGCTGGGAGCCTTTTCAAAACGCAAAGTTTCAACTCGCTCTCGGTGGACCAAAAACAAATTACTAGATTTACTTAATCAAGTTGTTTTTGTGCGAATGCGTTTTCTTACTAGAACAAATGCAATATGCATATTTATATTATCATCATATATATAATAGCCCTATTCCGTCTGTTTGTGTGTGTGTGTGTGTGTGTCTGTCTGCTGATAACGCTCGCCGAGGTAAATAATTAAAAACCAGAACGTCACGCGAGTGGGATTTGAACCCGTGATCGGAATGAGCCGCGCTAACACTATCATACAACGGAGGCGATGACGTATCTGCTACGATTTGACAATATAATATCTCAATAGGCTCGCAACTTTGCTAAGTTGTTACGTTGTTGTATTATAACGCGCCATCTATGTATGCAACAACTATAAAAACTATTAAATACACATATCGCACATCGGCAAGAATAGTGACACAACTCAAAATTTAGCGAATTTGAGTTAATTCACTATTCAGAACAACAAATTTTTGCTCTACAACTCACGAATAGTGACATTTTTGTACTTACAATAATGGCTTCATTAATACTGTAAAGTTAGTTTTTTTGAGTTTTGTCACTGTTCTTGCCGGTGTACGATATACTTACCACACAAACATTCGTTGATATTCAACGGGCTTACACTAGTAAGATATAATAACATTAAACGGGATACGACTAAGTAAAAACTTTCATTTTTGTAGTGACACGTCAAATGATACATGTACATATATATGTATGTACGTATGTACGTATGAATGAAAAAGCTCGTTTAACATATTTCTGTGTGAAAGTCGTTTATAGTCATAGTCATAGTCATGCAAATGTGGCTTTTATGCGAATGATAAACAAGTCGTCATTTTAAAAGGGCTCAATTGCATGTGTGACGAGCTATGGCCGCCATTGTCCATCTTAATGTTCGCAATATAACTCATCGCTTGTATTCCATTCCACATTGACGTTTTAGTGCTGCTAACACACAAAAAAATTACAGCTCCCCTTTAAACGAATTATAAAACAATAAACAAAAACCTTTTCTCTCCCTGCCCTCGTCTATTAATTCGGATTCTTTCACGCTTGTCTGACCATCTGCGTCTGAGAATAATTGTATAATTACCCCCGCGAACCACTCCATTAAATTCAATACCTGTGCAACGTGCATTCTACAGCATAATTCCCCTTTCCCCCTTGTTACTTTAATCAAATACGAAATATAATAAGTACAATCGTGAGATTTCCGACTGATATGTATGACGTGTAATATTTTGAATACATTACACATGGTCAATTTAATTTTTGTTTATATCTACATATGAACATATTATGTATACAATAAATTCAACATTCCGTTATGCTTAAAAAATAAGGCATATGACCAATGCGTACTGCCATTTGTGACGTATGGTTGTGAAACGTGGATGATAAATTCAAGAATGTTACGTAAGATCCAGTGTACACAGAGAAGCATGGAAAGACGTATGCTCGGTATAACAAGAGGAGATCGTATGTGGAATACGTGGGAAAGAAATATGACCAAAGTGGCAGATATAGCAGAACGAAGTAAAAAAGTTGAAGTGGATATACATATAGCGAGAAGAATGGATGGCAGATGGACGAGGATGTGAAAGAAAGCAAGGTAGACCGAGTGGAAGATGGGCTGATGAATTGAGAAGAATGTGTGGATGTGGAGTCAAGTGGATGTAGATTGCTCAAGACAGACAGGAATGGAAGTGGATTGGAAAGAACTTCATCCAGCAGTGGATGGTGAACGGCTGAAAATGATGATGATGATGATGTACATACATATGTATATATGTAGGTACAATGTTCATAAAAAAAACCAAACGCTCAAATTGCACATTGTCGAGATTGTAGTGAAAAATATTGGAAACTTTCATGTATAGTTTACAAACATAGCGACTTGTCGCAATTTTCATGAAAAATGTCCACTTTTTCACGCGGAATGTAAGTCCTTTGTACGTTTTTCAATTAAACTTTCAACTATTTATTGCGAATTCGAGGCTTCTCAGAAGACACGTGTATTATTTGCATGCTTCGGAAGGGCGAAATTGCCTCAATTACCTACGGTGTTTTAAAAAATATCCTAATGGTGATGATGTCACATTAAAGTTAAATTACAGATATTTCTGAGCGAAATGCTTAAGGTCAATTTAACAATTATTTTAATTTTGCCCGACAAGCATTTTCGTTTTGAAATCAGAACATTCTCAGGCCTATCAACAGGCAAAACCGGTCGCTAACATATAATTAAAGTAATTATATTGAAAACAAACGTTTTATTTCAATGCACACACTTACATATACACGTATACGACCATACAAAATGTTTCGATCAGAGTAGACGTCAAATGTTTTGACCTTTGACAAATTTGAACCAAAAACACAACAGCTTTATTATTGCTGAATATTGAGCATTTGCAGTCAATGACAAAATTTCATCAGAACAACTATCTATCACATATGAATATTTTTCTTTAGTAGGTACTAACCGGTTGACTGTGAAGTTGTTTCACTATAAATATTTATAGTTCAATTTAAATATATATGTATATTATATATGCTTTTATTATCGCCGTGTGAGATTGTGTTCCATTACAAATTTATCTCATCGGATGAATTATGGTTTTGATGCTAGTAATTATAAGAAATATCTCCGGTTAAATGTATACAAGATAGAGCTCTTAATATAATATCAGACATATAAATATACGACTTCACGATGAGAACAAAGACTTGAGAGGTAGTACGTAGCGAATACAATATACATAAATTATTATGAAGCTTTCAGCCTTAAATGGAACGCTTTGACGATTGGTCCTGTCAAAAATAAATATTGTCTCGTGGAAATTGAACAATATCCGGTATATAAATGAAACTTATACATGTATGCTTATGCACCGATGATAGCAAGCACACCGGGTAATCCATACGTACACAAGTACATACATACATATAATATGTACATACCCAGACTACGAGGTTAAAGACACATCGAGCCATGAAACTCGTATAAATCTCGTTGATTTCTTTGAACTTCACGATGTGGCAATCATTCATTATGTCCGAGTGAGCAACAAAACCCAAATGTATTAACAAACGGCCTATTACGACGTCTTAATGTCGGATTGCCCATTCGTGTGATAGATGGTCTGTGAAAGATAGACATATACACACGTTAGAATCTGTTGTGTTTGAACTTGCAATTGACCGGTGAACGTACGAGTGTCTAATGTTATTAGTTTGACTGTCGTTCGATTTGCGATTTTATCCGGTGAAATTCGATTCGAGTACTAATAGATGTCGGAAATTACTAGAAATTCAAGCAGAGAGGAAACAAATGAGTTAAAACTTTTTGATAGGTGATTTTTAATACGTTTAACTGGTAGTATATAATATTTTGAGTTTATTTTCAATTCGGGGTAGCCTCACAAGGCACTGTGTGTAAACATCTACAGTAAACTGTTTTAATATTAATATTTGTTCTCAATTTGACCATCAGTGAAAGATGAAACGAATGAGAGTCGAGATTTATAATGCGATTTTTCATCTTTTTACATTATCACAGGCCACAGAGCAGAGCAACTCATGTTTTTATTACGCTCACTGACAGCCATAACTTTCTGACTTAAAAATAAATGAAAAATATACAATATACATACATACATATATATGCGTTTGAACGATCGTATCGCGCACCTCTCACGTTATTGATTCGAATTTAAAATTGAAAAAGAAAAAAAATAGAAGACGTGGGCGTACATTATTAATATTTTGAATGAAATGAGGCTGAAGATTATTATTTACGTAAGAAAATCAACAGTTTAACTAGTGGTCTATTTTCGATTTAAAAATAATTTCAAGTTATGGCACATTTTGATCGAATCTCGTATTTCACAGTCGCAAAACCGCCAAAAAAGAATTTACACATGTAATAATTTTGCAAATTTACACTGATTATACATAGTATCGCAAATTGTACCTACTTTATTTTTGCAAATGTGATTTTAGCGATAATAAAAACGAGTCACGCCAAACATAATCGAATACTCGTTGCCAACTTTTCAACTGATAATTTATTCTGTACACTTTGTTTTCGCAATTTTTTATTTGCCTGAATATACACACACACAGTGATACAAATACACGAATACGTATTTTTCTACTCTTCTATTATGCTGAAAATAGCTAAAGCTGAAAATAACGCGCATTAATCACGTTAACATTAAACAGAAGCTAATAATAATGTATGCGCGTACCTTACTATCGTGACTGATGAAATGTAAATTTAAATTATTTCGAAAATTTGGCAATTCGGTATGAAAATACAGTTTCTGAAAAATCAATAACTACTCAAAATGCCAAAGAATGTGAATTATTTAAAAATTGTTACACGTTAATAAAGTTTTTCGCGCAAAAATTTAAACTACATATGTATGTACATATATGTATTTACGTTCCGAACGTATCTGCAAATCGACTTTTCGCGCAGATCGACGTACATATTATTATCATAATAAATATTATTCTTACCAACTATACAGCTTCACGTTGAAGATGAGATAATAACTGTCTGCCTACATATACTAATATCGTATATTATGTATATTGTAGTGTACTAGTGTGTTGGGTTATATTCGTAAGGTGTAATTGTTTAACTCGATGCGTAATAACCGTGTTTTAGGCAGAATACTTAACCATAATTCAAGTAATGCGTATCCTGAACAGGTAGTTTTACACGTGTACATACACACATGTGTGTGTGTGTGTGTTTGAGCATATTACGTTTTCGTTACATCTCTACAAATTGTGTATACTTAGGCATATCTACCTTGCGAACGTTTTGTATCGGCAATTTAGAATTATTCACGTTTCAGTGGAAATTTTTCATTTATTCGAAAGTTTTGAATGGAAAAATAATACATATATGTAAAAGTGGTATATTTTACGATGTATACGATGTGTTGAATTCAGAATGAAATATCGATTAATGATAATGTTGCGTTGGCGCACACGCTGGTACATTTTCAATTGGGCATAATCACTATTTCGCAAAAAAATTTCACTCATCGAACAACGAGAGACTTGCGAAAGATTCCCAATCGATAAATAGTAAGAAAAGTTCAATTTAAATTCAATTACAGCTCATTAAAGCGAACGCTTCTCGGTGAGAGTTCGTTCGTGACAGACCGAACGCAAAGTTGCAGTTCGATTCAGCGCCAACATTATAATTCGATCAAGATAAAATCTCTTGACCCAGTGATTTCCAAACAGTTGAAACTGCATCCATACACAAGAAAACGCCCTTTTCAACTAGAACAAAAAGCGCAAAGCTCGTAAATAAATCGCTTTTGAATCGATAAAAAGCAGCACGTTCGACCGGCATACAAACGACAACGTTTTCAACGTACAATTAAACTTGTTTTATATACACGTTCAATACATTATAAATAAATTCAAAATAATAGCTTATAAATGAAGCATAAAACGTATTTATGTCGTTTTTCGAACGGTTAAAAACGAAGGAAAAAACTATTTTGCTTTTATCTTTATGGGAGATCTGCGTGTACAGCCTTGCCTTGAATACAAAAAGCTAATTAAGAAGACATTTTTCAGTTGTAAAACAATATGCGTAATATACAATCAAAATAAAATTACTTTTTATATTATGTATCCATAATTGGACATTTAAAATACATACACTTTTTACCCTCAAACTATAAAGGTTGCAGGTTTACACAGAAAAGGTCATTTGTATACCTATGTATGTGTATGTATTATAAAAATAAAAAAAATTCAATACATGACACATAACACATTAGGAAGGCTGTATGGAGAACATAAAATAATCATTGACGTTTACTGACTTGATGTGTTCTGAAACATTACAACTCCAAGCTCATAAATGTTTGGATCGTTGATAAATCATCAAATGTTCATACAATCTTATTAATATTTTTGTCCCTAAACCCTCGTCGGTGATTCAGGGAATGAATGTACCTACATATGTAAGCTTTTATACATAAAATGAAAAACTGTTTCGGATTTTGAGTTTATTAACAGATGATGGTCGTGTGTAACAGTTAGAATTGACGTTAAATGATAAAAGCAATACCATATACCCATAGGACCACCCAGAAACGTCAAGAATTTATTGGGATAAGAATGTTGCTCATGTAAAATGTCGTTAGACCAGAGCAATCATTCATTTGGAACGTTGGTTTCGTATTGACATATGCCGGTGCTTACAGATACGAACGTTCTAAATAGAAATATTGTCGGAAAGATTGAGAAGCTTCGATCGGCGCACTGGCATACAAAACGGCCCGTTCGTTTACAAGGGAGGCTCTGTACACGAGGAGTTATTTTATGTTATTTATAACAATATGTTGTTCTTATCGTGGACATCTTTATTTATGGCGATCTTCAGATTGGTTATATGGCATGGGGATTTTAGAGAGAGATCAAAATCCCACCACTTTTACATGAGAGACGAACAACTCATGTATACTGGTACGTAACGAGAATTGAATCGGATCAACTATGTACATACATACATACATACATATGTTGTCTATTTTTAGCGTTCAGATATTCTCTATTGGTGGTTTTGGTGCAGCGTTGCGTTTTTTGAATAGCGATAAGTATTTTTTATTACAATCCCGCAATTGTGTGATGTTAGTCTTAATCACCGTTGTTAAAATTAAGTTCACAGTGAAATTTTATTCGTAGTTGTGTCTCGTAAATGTCAGCCAAAGATGATGCTAAATAATTTATATGTAAATCAAATTTTAAATTAAAATGGAAAAATTTTCAAATCGCCGAGTAGGTACTAACTGAAAAAAAAAATAACGATATGCTAACGAAAACCTTTTTGAGGCATTTCCATTTATCTCCTCTCCCACACCGCACTCCTCATTCCTCCTCTATTTACCATCCATCCGATGTAAATTATTTTGAGTAATGTGAAAGTATACAAAATGAGATTTTGTTTGAATATGTATGTATTTAAAAAGGCGTGTTGTGAAAAAATTAAGCAATCCCAACTAACAATTATATAACCTTGAGAAAACAAATTATACTTCTATCAATGTACATTTTTTTGGTTTTTCGATCAGTGCGATACAGTTTCTTGATTTGAGACACTATGTACTCTACGGGGACGAAAGCTCTGAGGTTAAGTTGTCGGCAGGTGCCGTAGAGTGTAGAGAACAAAATTTAAGCACACATATTTACATATGTGTTTTTGGAAAATCTGAAAGATCAAGATTCTGATTCATCTTCATCGATAGTTATGGTGATCATATTTTCTTTGAAAAAATAAAGGACAAATCTTAAAAAGGTTCATAAAAAAAAAAAAAAAAACAGTTTGTGTTTATTATTCCATTTTTAAAGACACGATAATAAAATATTCATCGCTAATAACTGTTGATGTTTTCGTTCAATCAACTTTAATTTCAACTCATTTAAACTGATAGAGGCTTCACACATATAGGGTACATATCTTATGATTCGATTGTAAGAATATGTTTTAAAAAAGTTGAAGCATGGCTGTGAACGACAAATAACCACGATTCAGCTAACGGATCAAAAAAAAAGTTTTTTCGAATTGTAGGACATTTTTCTTGTTTAAGTAAGTAAATAGTTTTAAAATTCTTTCTAAAGCTGGTAGAAGAGTTAACCATCTAGTTTTGCTGTAGCCTAGTAGTTTTTCTTATACTGGAAGTCGATATTATCGCATATTCTATACTTTAAATGGCAAAACAAATAATAAAGGACAAAAGTGGGTTTTTGTAAAAAAAAATCTAAAATACTGTCCTCTATAATAAAGGACGTACGGTCAACGTGTCGATAGTAGAAAGTGTAACGAATTAATGAAAAGATGGAAAGCCCAATCCAAACAAATTAGCAACGAACACTTAGATTTGTTAGTGCGTGCCCTTCCTCATATACAATGTATGTATGTTCACACGCATGGGACTAGCATGCGTGTACATACAATAAGCAAAAAAAAAAAAATTAAACGCAAGTTAAACTCTGACAAAACTTCCATTTATTACGCGAAGAGCAGAGCCGAATGGGAAACGGGGCGTTATTTATTTTAAATACACAAACTGTGAAACGGTGTGTGCATCGTGGCTATGTGTTGGAGACACGGGTCTGCTTGAAACACAATACGCACACATCCGCTGGGCTATCAATCACCACAACTTAATGGACGCCTGTCATTCTCAAGGCATTCCTATTTCTGTGAACATTATTCACGAGCTCCCACCCCAGACCCACCCTCTATCCTGAAAAACACCCCACAGCCATGGGGCACACCCCACCTGACCCAGCTACGGGGTAGCTTAGCACCCCTGGCTCCCCATTGCTGCTAGCACATTCAATCCGTTCAAAAGGTGAACGTATCGATTGTTAAGTGGCGAATCCAAGATGGGCTCACGATGACACATGGCAAGGTACAATAGCCTTGACCTTCCATCGAGAAAGTGACTATGATGCTGCATATTGACAAATTGACTATAAAATGATCATACTACAATGGTAAGTGAGTGAAAGTCATGCACCCTTTAAATCAGGATGCATCATTTTCAGCCGTTCACCATTCACTGCTGGATGAAGCCCTCTCCAATCCTTTTCCACTCCTGTCTGTCTTGAGCAATCTGCATTGAGACATTCTTCTCAATTCATCAGCCCATCGTTCACTCGGTCTACCTTGCTTTCTTTCACATCCTCTTGGATACCATTCCAGTATTTGGCGTGCCATTCTTCTCGCTATGTGTCCACTTCATGTATTTGACACTTTGGTCATGCTTCTTACCCATGTATTCCTCTTACGATCTCTTCTTGTTATACCAAGCATATATTCGTGCCTGGTCACTCGTGGTGGACGGTCGCTCCGCTCGCCAGCAGGTACCTTAAGGCCACGCCCACGCCCCCACCCCCCCACCCACGACGAAGCGTCTACGTAGTGGACACATCCATGACGGCGTCCTGAAAAGGATTGCTTCCAAAAAAAAAAAGTCGCTCAAAGTTATCTTAGAGACGGCCAGCCAGCAGGGAGAACATGGAGACGGATTGCTGGCAGATCCCGAAGAAAACTGCCAAACGACCGCTTGACAATGTCAATTGTCAAGAGCAAAAATCGGTTTGAAGGACTTGCATCAAAAGGAAATAAAAAGTGGTAGGGTACCACCAATTATAATGTCTGCAACTGGCACTCACGGCACCATGACGGACACCATCAAGAAGTTCACGAAGGACTTCACGATTAAGTACATCGGTAACAATAATGTGTCGATTCAATGTCGTACCATTGGAGACTTCGAGAAGCTTCGAGATGGTCTGAGGTCACCAGCACTCGGACAAAACTTCCATACCTTCTCCAGGAAAGAGGAGAAAATTATAAAAAGCGTCGTCCGGGGCTTGCCAAAGCTGCCAGAATGCGACATCAAAGAGGACCTCATAGCCCAAGGTTTCCCCGTAGCTAAAGTCCTCACCATGAAGACAAAAGAACCGATGAGCAACTCAACCGAGTTGTACCTAGTGTTCTTCGAACCGACGGTCAACACGAAGAAAATAAAAGAAATCCGGTACATCTGCCACACACGGGTTAGTATATCTAAATACACAAATCGTTCACCAAATGTTACCCAATGTTTCAGGTGCCAAGATTATGGACATGCAGCGAAAACTGCAATCGACCTGCCAAGTGCGTCAAGTGCACAGGATCCCACCTCACAGCGGACTGTTCCAAAAGGACAGGACTACTCCAGCCACCTGTGTGGGTTGCTCAGGACCACACCCTGCGAATTTCAAGGACTGCCCTAAGAGGCAAGAATATTTGAAAATTATAGAGGCGAGGAAGACTAGAAGACCAGCTACCAATCCATGGAAGACTCCTGAGGTCGCCACCAATCGAAGTGCACCTCTAATCAACAACATAACCTTCCCAAGTCTACCCATAAAGACTAATCCTATACCTACAATCCCCAAACCAACAATTCCCACGAAGATCCCACAATCCAATCCTGAATTGACGTCTATTGCATCACTGCAAAAGATGATAAAGATCCTCAAAGAGATACGTGCCAAGACAAGCGGGTGCACCGATAAATTGGAGCTGGCACTCATACTAGTCGAATACCTCGATGAATTCGAATAAGTGGAGAGGCCTGAACATCCTCGCATGGAATGCTCGGGGCTTAGAAATAAGATTGACGAACTGGAATCGGTAATCGGTGAGCTCAATGTTGACATTATTTTAATCTCCGAGACATTCCTAAAACCGCATGTGCATATTAACCTAAAGAATTTTAACTGTCATCGCGAAGACCGAGACCGTCAGCATGGAGGCGGCGTTGCCATTTTTTTATAAAATCGTCGATCAAACACTCCCGCGTAATAACACCAATACTAACAAACTTAGAACTTACTGCTATTGAACTAATGGTTGACAACACCCGTCATATTATAGCTTCGGCATATAATCCTCCTCAGAAGGAGTTATTGATGTCTGATTTTAACAAAATATTTAATTTGGGTAACTCGGTAGTAATAGCCGGAGATTTCAATGCCAAGCATCCATTATGGAACTGCCTGAGCACAGATCGTCAAGGATCATCACTTTTCCAACATGTTCAACATACGGATACCACCTTACTACACCCAGGCACACATACACATTACCCCACAAACAACTCACAACCATCTACACTCGACCTCGTTCTCGTCAGAAACTCCCCAACTATATCACTACCGGTGACCCTTCAGGCCCTATCTTCTGACCATCTTCCAATTATATTTTTTCAATATAGGGAAAACTAGAAGAAGTCCCCAAACGTGGATGGAACTATAAAGCGGCAGACTGGAAGTCGTTCAAATCTTACGTGAACGACCACACAACTCTTACATCATCTTAAAAAAAATAAAAGTGACATCGAGAATTCCATCACTCAATTGACTGATACCATAACTAAGTCCAAACACCTTCATATACCAATCATCCAATTCACTTCGCAAAATATAGAAATCACAGACTTTGTCAAATATCTTATCATAAGTAAAAATAAATTACGTAAAATCTGGCAGAGAAAAAAAGATCCGACACTGAAACCTTTAATTAATAAACTTTCATATCAAATTAAAATTAGAATCAAGCGAATTAAAAATTACACTTGGTCAGAAAAATTAAATGCAATAGATGGCTCCCTCTGGAAATTAACGAAAGCGATCCGTAGATCAAAAAATTCGATCCCTCCATTGAGTGATGGCGTGAACATGGTGACACGAGACAGTGACAAGGCGGAACTCTTAGCAAACGCATTCCAAAAGCATCACACACTCACACATCACTACCATCACACACCGACATACAACAAAGTCAACCATTCTATCAAAAAGCATATTAAAACTGATATTAACAATACTAATTCTGTGAAACTAGTCCATCCGTGCGAAATTCAAAATATAATTCATAGTTTAAAGAATAAAAAAGCTCCTGGCCGTGACGCAATAGATAATGTAATCATAAAACAACTTCCGTTCAGAACCTTAGTATTATTATTGTCAAAATATTTAACGCCTGCTTACTCACTGGGTATTTCTCAGAATACTGGAAAGTCGCAAAAGTCATTCCACTGCCGAAGCCAGGTAAGGACCCAAAAAAAAAAACCCAGTCAATTACCGACCCATCAGTTTACTTTGCACTCTCTCTAAAATCTTAGAAAAAAATCATTTACTCGCGCTTACTAAAAAAATAGTTGATAAAAATCTGATTAATGAACAATTTGGTTTCCGCTCGAGACATTCCACAACCCAGCAGCTTACCAGATTAACTGAGCACGTGACGAAGAACTTTAATATGAAGAGAAGTACGGGGATGGTGTGTCTCGACATAGAAAAAGCCTTCGACACAGTTTGGCACGATGGACTAATTCACAAACTAATCAATAACAAAGTACCCAACTACCTTATTAATATCATCCGATCATACTAACCGATAGAAAACTAATAGTTAACGTAAAAAGCCGAACCATCGATGCCGAAACCGATCGTGGCGGGAGTTCCACAGGGAAGTTTGCTAGGGCCACTCCTATTTGCCATATATATAAATGATATTCCTGTTCCAAAAAAAAGTGCCACTTAGCACTCTATGCAGACGATACTGCTTGCTTTACGAGCAGCACCAAACCTGACGCAATTCGTAAAAATCTTGAATTAGCTTTAAAATCATTAAACGACCATTTTACAAAGTGGAAAATAAAAAATTAACCATACAAAACGGACGCTATATTCTTTAGTGTTCGAAAGCACAGGCCGAGTTCAGAACTGAAGATCCCATCAGGAGAAAGGCTGAAATGGCAAGCTCAGTTGAAATATTTAGGAATAATATTTGATAGAAGAATGCGCTGGGCCCCACAATTAGAGTCAGCGAGGTGCAAGGCGATGCGCGCGATGGCAGCGGTCTATCCGTTGTTCAACCGTCGTAGCGCTTTGTCACGATCCAATCGCATCAAAATGTATCGCGCCCTAATACTACCAATATTAACATACGCTGCGCCTGTTTGGAACAATGCCTCCACCACTAACCATACTAAACTGCAAATCGTGCAAAACAAAGCCATCAAAATCATATATAACACCCCCATGTATACTAACCTCAAAACGCTTCACTCGCGAAACAACATCCCACTTGTAACTGATATTACTAACAAATTAACCACGAAGTTTTACCAAAAAACTACCAATAACCACGCTAACAAATTAGTAAAAAGTCTCGGTGATTACGATAGTGTGTCATTACCATTCAGGTATAAACATAGGCTCCCGAAACATAATCTGTTTTAAACCTCCGTTTACAGTAAGTCACTAGAAATAAAAATTTAATGTATCTGCATGCATACCCTATTTATTATGTATTGTATTTAAAAAAATAAAAATAAAATTTGTAAATAGGTTTTTTAGCTTAAATTTTCCTACTGTAAAAACAAACACTAACGATAAAGTAAGATTATTTTCCTATTACTACTAACACACATTTATTGTAAAATGGATAATTGCCACTTGACCAGGAACCATTAGGATACGTTTTTTAGTAAATAAGAAGTATTATGAACATTATATGGATAAATAAAAGTTTAATAAAAAAAAAAAAAAAAAAAAATACCAAGCATATACATACATCTTTCCATGTGTGCACCGGATCTTACGTAACATTCTTGAATTCAGCATCCACACGTCATAACTGGCAGTACGCATTGGTCGTATGCCTTATTTTTTAAGCATAGCGGAATGTTGGATTTAAAAACTATGTACATAATATTATGTATGTTCATTCTTCTAAAAGCGCTCCATCCTAGTTTTATTTCTTCTTCTTTACATCCAGTTTTGTTCACCAATTATTGTCCTAGGTATAAATAACTATCAACTATCTCTACACTATGATTATCTACCGTGACTACGTTTTGCAAATCAGGATTATAGGGATTTAAGCATGATTTCACATTAAAATATTAACAATATTGACTTTTGTAGCCTTTGCACACCATTTTCCATGGTACGATGAGATACTGTTTAGGTATGCTAATATTTGAATCTGTATATTTTGAATGTAAATTGTATTTGATTTAAATTTGTTTGGTGGTTGGTTGTACCGTTCAGTTAATACATACAACGTTTTCATATCAAGGAGCGTTTTATAAAAATACATTTAAAAGTTATATGTACGTTAAGTTTATGCTTCAAACTCCTCTGTTAAAATAATCCCAAGTTAGACTCAAAGCATTTTAAACATTTTTTCAATATAATTTCGTCCACTGGGAATGCAACAGTTGACAGGTGAGTGTGAATAATTTATATTCAACGTCAAAATGGAACGAAAAATTTTAAATCAAATCTCAAACAACATAATACGAATTACTAGCGTCATTTTTTTTTGTTTGTTTTCGAATTATAAATCACTTTGAAGGTTATAATATCAGGCGTGCGATATAATTCAAAAAGAGATGAACGAACTCTACAAAGCTCTCGTACATCAAAATCAGCGATTTTTTTTCATCGATCGATTGGTTTTATTTTAGTTTGTTCGTTATGCAAAATGCGCGTTTTCCCGCAAGTTTGAACTGCAGAAGGTCACACACTATGATCCGTTCAAATATGTAGTTTGGAAAAAATGATAATACATAATATGAGAGTATGTATGTACATATGTATGTAAGTTTAAAATGGACAAAACGAAAAGAATGTACTGTATGTATTTATAAATAAATATACGCTTTATGTACCTGATACGTTTCCCATGTAACCACAAGTCAGTCTGTGCAACATAACTCACTACATGTTTACAAAGCGTATGCGCATGGTGTGTGTGAATACAAATTCAAGTTTTCATGGTGAAATATAGTTTATTCGTTCTGGTGTGATTTGAACGAAAGAGATGGCCATTGTTTGGAATACGTTTTCAATTTATACTTTGAGTTGTTTAAAAATAGCACGAGCCATTGCAGCTGTTTTTGTAACCGGTTTTTGAACTACATATAAACTTTTTCAAAGGTTTGTAATAACAAAGAACAGCGTTCCTCAATTTGAATCATTCCAAAAGAACAAATAAGATTTTAACATCGAGAGTAGGTATTTGTGTTTCTTTTGTGAATAAAAGTTCTTTTCACTGATAATGATGATAATCGTGCTTTTTCGCCGATAGTAAATACACCAAATAATCGCCAAATTGCCGATCATTATACCACAAAGTTATATTTTCCCCTCCGTCCACTGTATGTACAACAATGGAAAAAAAAACAAAGTTATTCGATAAAATCTCAAGCTTAATATGTAAGATGCTTTAAATGGAAAACAAAACGGATACAATTACTTCCTTTCGAATAAATATTTTTAACGTTCTTTGTACGAATATGAATTATTAATAGTGTTCATTGTTTTTTTTTTATACTTATTCCTATCAAGATCGAGCAAACAATTATATTATTGTAAGTTTATTATTTTAGGTATACCTACGTGTCCGTATAACACTAAAATCATATACAGCACATACGATTTACTCTAAACGACGTATTTTATAAGGGGCGAAATGAAAAGATCGTAGAATCTTTCTATTTTACTTAGAATTATTTATTTAAGATTTACAAAAGGAACTATTTCAGCAGTTAAAGAGGACGATGGTCAAACGACGAAGGTCAATGACATTTCATTGATCTGTGTATATTAATATAGGCACATTATTCATATTTAACTTGACAGTTAAAGAGGGGTCTTACTCAGAGAAAGTTTTGATAAAAACATGCAAATTTCAACCTTGACGCCTAAAATAGTAAAGGCAATTGAATAATTTAAGGAAAATTTAATACCCTGCCTAATACTATTCATGTATGCATACATATGTACATATGTATGTACTTATAATATGTTATACAAAGAGTGAATGATTCTAGGAATCTCTTCAAAGATAATTGAATGAAAAATAGTAACCACGTATTATATGTACATATAAGTACCTACAAAATATTTTGATACATTATTAAATTGAAATAAAATCTTAAGTACCACATTTCTTCAAGGTAAGGTAAGTGGTCGATTCTAGTTTCACGGACAAATTTCGATCGACACGTCTCTAGAAAGCACATCTAAACGTTCATATTATTTTAGTGAATTACATTTCGTAAAATGTGATTGCATCGCTTCGTTGTGTAACACGCGATTATCTTCTATAAATTTGCTTGCACAGTGTGTCCAAGAAAGAGCTCGCGTTTTCCTATTACATTATAATGGGTGGACAAATTGCAGTCAATCGACTTAATTCGATTTAACTTTTAAGCATTGAATTAACTTAGATTGGAAACAATTTGACGGCACCGAACGCTGATTGGTCGAGATTATCCTCACTTCAATTATCCACTGGGTTCGTCCACTCTTGAACGTACATATATACATACATACATATTACATACATATGTACATATGTGTACGAAGCTGTTTATTGTATAATTTGTATCTAAATACATATACTCTAATGTAACTAACTCGTCCCGACCACGGATTAGTCTCCAAATTGCGTACAAATTGACGATTGAAATTATATATACACACATCAGCGATTTAAAATCATATTTATATTAATCATTTTATCAGGTTTAGCTACTAAACGATTGTTGAACATAGTAAAACAAAAATCAGAATTACAACATAAATCAAATATTTGAAATTGGTTAAGTTTGCTAAATTGAAACATTGTTTTTCACATCTGTGAAAGTTTTCTAATTATCTTTTTCGATTGAGAGCTTCTCAAACTGTTTGTATTTTTTTGCGCAATATCGTATTATACCATTAGTTTTTTTTTTATTTTATTTATTATGTGAAAAATCGACTTGCAAAAAAGAGAGTGCCCGAAGTACTCGACTCTTTTACGACCTAATCACACTTTCATCATCCTAAAAAGACTGAGTTTGTGAAATTTTATAGATTTTTCGTGGTGATAAAACATCGTCGACAGTTCAAGTTCAACTTGGGCATGGATTCGAGTTTATATTATAAGTAAATTTTCGTATAATTTACGTCAAACGAAAAGTCTCATTTTACGTTATAATGTAATTATACGTGGCGCGCTACAACGTTGACCGCATTACAGTTCAAAATAGCTATAAAGAGAAATCAACGGATAAAACGAGTTCTAAAATCTATGTATTACATTTATTATATCCGCATATATAAATAATATAAAATATCTTAAATTTTTTTTTATACTCATACCCATATCTGTGCTAGTCTATTGTTTGAGTAAATCGCTTTCGATTATTTGATCAATTCGATCAGTCAATGATAACGTCAAGGTTTTATCTGATTCGATTTTATATTAGTTGAGCATTTATTTATTGTTTCAATCATTTATTACAAGAACAATTTTCACGTGTCTGAATTTTTGCATTAATTTTATTTATGTACATACTTAAAGCATCATGAATATATTCACTTTGTTAATCTCTTCCGCGTTTTAGATTTAAAATATGATTTTACATATGATAAACACATTTTATAGGTCAACACGACATTATTTATGAAATCGTTCGAGTGTTTTTCGTCTCAAATAAATGTCATCATTTATGTTATACGAGCTTTCGATGTAAAAGTTGTTCTTTGATTAAAAATTTAAATTATACGGCATATAAATACTGTGCGTGCTTAAAAATATTACATTTATTATGCGAAAATAATTATATATGATTATTGAAAAAAATTTGATTTCAATATGTATCGCATAAACAAAATAAACTTTCATAAATTTTTACTTAATAAATATTTATATGGTAAAAAAAAATAGTCAGGCAATTTTCCGTATACAGACTGAATTCGAAATTATAATTCATGTCATTAATGACTAATTTTGTAATTTTTTCTTTATTCTATACTAGCTGAATTGCCCGGCGTTGCTCGGCCGGGTGAATTCAAATAATAAAACAAATGAATATCGAAATAAACATTTATTCTCCAGTACAAACAAAAATTGATTAAAAAATTTGTATGGGGGCCCTTTGACCGCGGACTCCGACCCCTTCCAAAACCCACCTACGGTCTGACTTGGGGTACCATGAGATAGTATACCAAGTTTGGCGGTTCCAAGTTGAAAACTGTAGATTTGCATAACGGAATCACAAACAAACAAACATTGAATTTTATATAGTAGACTAGCTGACCCGGCATGCGTTGCAATGCCCGATACCGTTCCGTTCCGTTCCCGTTCCGTTCCTGTTCCCGATCCGTTCCGTTCCCGATCCGATCCGTTTCCGATCCCGATCCCGGTCTCGATCCGTTCCCGATCCGTTCCCGTTCCTAGTACGTTATCTGACGCGTGAGTAGGCCCGTTCCTGTTCCCGTTCCCGTTTTTTCCCGATTCCAGGTCCCAGTTCCGTTCCCGATCCTGATCCCGTTCCCGATCCCGATCCCGTTCCCGTTCCTAGTATGTTATCTGACGCATGAGCAGGCCCGTTCCCGTTCCCGTTCCCGTTTTAAAGTTTCATCGCGATCGGTTGAGTGGTTTAGGAGCCTATAAGAGACAGACAGACAGACAGACAGACAAACAGACATTCATTTTATATATTTTTTATATATATAGATAATGTGATATTTAAGGTAGGCTAGTTTATCAAATTGTACATGTATCTACCTACATATTTGTAATATCTACGATGTTTATATCATCGTCAACCATAAAAACTCATCTGTCACGTTTTCCACAAACCGCGCGGAGTCAAACAGATCTTCTTTCAGTTTGTTTTTGTTTTCATTTTTATTTAAATCTTAAACCCTTCGTCTCCTATTGTTTGTTATAAACGTTGCTCCCATAAAATACTCCTCGGATACGTTTCCTTATATGGTAAACGAACCGAATATGCATTTACAAGTAACACAAGTCCTTCTGTTACTCACACAAACAAATATAAATACATACACGCACATAATAAACGCACAGATCTAAAAGTATCGAAATTCGAAGATCGTAAAAAAACACGTAGCATACATATTTTCGATATAAATCTTTCAAGTTTGAAGCTTACCAAGCTGTTTTTTGTTGAATGCATTTAAGTGCATTTCCTTTTTGAATGCTTTCGATGACTAACAATCGTATTTTTATAACTTTGAGGTTTATTACGGAAATAATATTTTTATTGATCGAGTGATAACTAAATCGCAAAGACCAGGGTTTGAAAAGTAATAGGGTGCATTACCTCAAACCCTGTAGAAAATGTCATGCAATAATACTGTTCTCCAAACGAGTGGAAATTTTCAATGTCGCGTATCATATTACTGTTTTAAGTTATGACGTACATACATACATACCTATGTATATATGTATGTATGTATGTATGTATGTATGTACATTAGGGTGGAGCGATGATGTATGTAACTTTTTTTTTTGGATATTCGTTTTGGAAAAGTTATAAAAAGTTGCCTCTACATCATACCTCTTCTGTCTAAAAAAATCTGGTTAATTAAAAAAGTTTTTCTGGTCTCTTACCAGCACTTTTATCTTAATACTTTTACTTGTATGAAAATTTCCAATTGACTGTTTCCAATCTCTATAAATAGCAATTTTAATTGGAAAATTAGTATTTATTTTTACTATACATACTTACTTTACTCATATGTCTCCCTCCACCGCTCTCACAAATTCACACTTATTTGAATAATTCAAGGAATTCGTAACTAAATTAGATTTTTACAAAAAGTACTTATAATATTCAATAAAGTTAAGGTAATTTTATGACCATTCTATCTAAAATTTTAAATTCTGTGTTCAGATTTCGAAATTAATAGGCAAATTTTCATTTTTCGCCTTCAGGTAGAGGCCCGAAGACATATTCACAGATTTTTTTCAGTATTTTTACGATAATACGGATGATACAACGAAACTTTTAGTAGGTACAGTAGAACCTCGATTATCCGGACTAATTGGGGATGAGGGTAGTCCGGATAACCGAAAATCTGGATAATCGAAAAAAAATTAATAATCAAGAGGTGAAAGAAAAATATATCTACATATTATTGTGAACGTTTTTATTGAAATACTAGCTGACCCGGCATGCGTTGCAATGCCCGATACCGTTCTCGTTCCAGATCCCGATCCCGTTCCCGTTCCTGTTTATTGCCCGTTGATAATCAACGCCCGCTGAGTTTTTATTTTTTTGGATTTTTGGATCTGGGGGGTGGTAAGGGGCCGGCATAGATTTTCAGGAGTGCAAAAATGGTGCCGTAGGGGTAGGGGAGAGGTCTGGGGGGTGGTGAGGGGCCGGAATAGCTTTTCGGGAGTCCAAAAATGGTGCCGTAGGGGTAGGGGGGGGGTCTGGGGGGTGTTGAGGGGCCGGCATTGTTTTTCGGGAGTCCAAAAAGGGGCCGCCGGGGTATGGGGGGGTCTGGCGGGTGGTAAGGGGCCGGCATAGCTTTTCGGGAGTGCAAAAAAGGGGCCGCTGGGGCTTAAGAGGGGTGGGGGGGGTGGTTTGGGGGCCGGAATGGCTTTAGGGGGTATCAAAAGTTTAAAAAAAAAAAAA
The DNA here is from genome assembly GCA_022651745.1 of Parapsyche elsis. NCBI lineage: Eukaryota > Metazoa > Arthropoda > Insecta > Trichoptera > Hydropsychidae > Parapsyche > Parapsyche elsis. Next base: position 79,751 of record JAGVSN010000004.1, read on the forward strand.
AAAAAAAAATTCAAAAAAAAAATTAAAAAAAAAAAAAAAGTTCAAAAAAATAAAAAAAAAAACTGAAAAAACTGAAAAAATTTTTTTTGTCCGATACCGTTCCCGTTCCTAGTACGTTATCTGACGCGTGAGCAGGCCCATTCCTGTTCCCGTTCCTGTTTTTTCCCGATTCCAGATCCCGGTCCCGTTCCCGATCCCGATCCCGTTCCCGATCCTGTTCCCGTTCCTAGTACGTTATCTGACGCGTGAGCAGGCCCGTTCCTGTTCCCGTTCCCGGTTTTTCCCGATTCCAGATCCCGGTCCCGTTCCCGATCCTGATCCCGTTCCCGTTCCCGTTCCCGTTTTATCCCGATTTTTTTTCACAGGAACCATCCCCGGCATGAGCACAATAAGTCCTGAAAGTTTCATCGCGATCGGTTGAGTGGTTTAGGAGCCTATAAGAGACAGACAAACAGACAAACAGACATTCATTTTTATGTATATAGATAGATGTACACAGACATCCATATGTAGATATAAAACTTTAATTTAAAATTATTGACAATTAAAAAAATCAATGATTGATTTTTGCTTTATTATCTTTCCTTTTAGAAGCCGCCAAATCACGTACACTTTTGAGACATATATGTAAGTATGTAGTTGTCTTGAGTTACATTCTTCCTGTCTCTCATACCACTTCATGGCGACATCTAAACACTGAATAGCTTCAGAATGTTTAATACCAATATTTTTCTCCTCATCGGCAATCTCCTCATTGCCTTCTTGATCTTGTTCTTCTAAAGGTGTGTCAGATATTTCCTTAATTATTTCCTCATCATTGAAAATTTAGAATCCAGGATCGTTCGCATCACAATTTAACTACTCGATGACATCTTCTTTATCGCATTCGCTGCATATTGAAATTTGTGCTATTATATTCGTGATGTCTTCTATATTAACCGAATCAACGAGATCTGCATTACTGGAACTCACTAACGGTCTTTTCAAAAGTTTGTTCCGTGATTTTTTTAATGTTGACACATTTACAGAATCCCAACTCTCTGTTTCCGTGTGGCAACAGTCCTTTAAATTGATCTTCTTATGGAAACTGATAATTGATTCTTCATTATTTTCGTCTGCTAACAATAGTCTTCGAAGGATCTGTTTTCGATATAAGCGCTTTAATGTTACTATCACCCCTGATCCATCGGTTGTATTAAAGACGTGACATTTGGTGGTAATAAAAAAAAATGATTAAATCCAATCTGGAATTCCGGATAATCGAGGTTCTATTGTATTACAATGCCAATTTTTAAATTTTGCAATCTCGCTCCACCTTAAATTGTACAAGCCTAACGAAACAGGAACCATTCCCATTCAATTCAGTCTTGTATTATATAACGGTTAACAAACAGAATAGTTAATATATTTAATACAGAAATTAGAAAATGATATATTTCACACATTTTAGAGAGAGTAGGTACGCTTAGTTTTGTCTTCTGACATTTTATTTTTTATCAACAAAGGACTATCAAAGTACCTACTCCCGAATTGCTGTTGTTAACAAACAATAAATTTTAATCAACAAGACGAGAAGAATTGAGAATTTGCGGGGAAGGGGTAGAACAGATGACAAAACAAAACTCGCGAAGGGTATAGAGGAGGCTTTGCAAAGCCTTCGAAGAGGCTTTGTAGTAAAAATTTCTAATCAGGGCGCAAACAACTGACTGTTGAAATTGAGTTGTTCACTGTGTATGTGTGTGAGTGAACAACAATATAAATACTGAATAAATGTCGTCGAGGACAAAGTTCGACAAAACTCTTGGTAGTAAAACGGCATAATCCTGTTAGTCGGGAGAGTGTTCCTTGACAAACTCGAAGATAGAGTTGCCATTCGAAGGGCTAAAGTTTGCCCCCTTTAGCACCCCCCCCTAATTCTTATGATAAACAACGTTAACGAAGGATTACGCATAAACGTGTGCCCTTTGAGACACACATATACACACGTGCCCTCGAAAATTTTCCTAGAATTTCCATACAGAGAGAATTGTAAATTTGGTTCAAAAATTAAATGGCTACCCTTTTATTTTCTAGAACATAAATCTAAAAATTATTGTGACGAACGCTTTTCGGCATTCGAAAGTTAGCATTGTCTCATCATTTTCAATGACTAGTCACTAGGCAGTAACATAAATAAACCGTTGACTTTTGATTCACGAGACAGTTGCATGCACTTTCTATTATAGTGAGCTTCGACGAGTAAGAAGTACCAATTTGATGATTTCAATAAAAGTGTACCTATTTTAAATATGAAATCATAAATCAGATCGCTTTTAATAAGCGTGCGTCGTTCGCGAAAAGTTCGCCACATAAAAAGCGGTTTAAAATGCAAAATGGCACAAAACAAGAATAAATAATCGCGGACGAAACATTTCAAGCGAACTAAATCCCCACTGCCAGGGGGCGTTAGGGGCGCCCCAGAAATCGATGAGAATTGCGGGTAGAAAACTTCACTAGTAAATCTTTTCTTTTGTGTTATTAAAGTGCCTCTTTTTCATTTCGCCCCGGAAAAGCGTGATGTATGAGCGAAAAACACCATAAAAACGCGATAGTATTAAACAACCCTTACATTTATTACAAAACAGTGACGCGCCGTTTCATAGACGCAGCTTTCGCCAAAGCTCAACCCGATCGGTCGCGGAATGCGCTCGTACGAAATCGACTTCAAAACAATCGATATTGACGATGTAAAAATTTTGGGCCGCGGCACCGAAAGGGTTAGAAAAATTCGAAATTTATTGCTTAGCGAGCGACAGTGAGGAATCGATGCTAAATTGAATTAAAAATAAGAAGGCTCGCAAAGTGTTTTTAATTGAAATTGATTGATGACGATGCCATTGATGATATATAATGCTCATTGAATCAAGACTCGTTTAAAACGTATGTACGTATATTGTTTATTGTGTGTGTGTGTGTGTGTGTGCATGCGATAATAAACGTTTTGCTCAGTTTTGCGCCAACAGCCGCTACCCTAAACGCTGACGTCACGGTATTTTAATTAAATCCCGTTTGTATAATATGTGTGTGTATGTAATGCAAACAATAAACGTTTCATTTTGATATTAAATAAGCGTTTGTTTAATAATGAAAATTTATTATAATGAAAAGTAATAAGTATGGAAATTAGCCACTCCCTCTCCCCCCCCCTCCCCGCGTTTCCCCTCTCTTTCGCGTAACGTTTAATTCGAAAATTAATTTTATTACGTTTCACAATGGCCACAAGGACGACGTTCACAAAGAGAAGTGTCGTTATTCGGCGATTGAAATAAATTATTACGCGGATTGATATCCCGTTTATTATCATCATACTAGTCGACTTAAATTTTTATTAAAAATAAAGTGTCACTTGCAAGTGTACATTATGCCCTCGCAAAACAGTCGCACAATCGAATTTTATATTGGCATGGATTGATCTTCTCGAGTAATTTCACGTCAGTTTCAGTTTCAGGGGAGCTCAACCTATTCCACGGAGGTGTAATTTTGATAACAGAGGTGGGTGACAGGTCAAGCAGGTGATACACCTACTTGAGTGCAAGTTTGCGACCCCTGCATTTAGAAACACGACGAACAGATCCGAGACAAAGCCTCGGTTATAACAGGCGCTCGTAACTCACCCGAGTTATAATACTCACTGCCGATTGTATTTGCATAATTCGACCATATAAAATCTCCATGGCGAATATAAAGTCGGTGATAAACGAGCCAGGCCCCCAACGTTCGCTACCCCTGGCCCGTTGCACCGTGTTATATACCCCTATCGACTTATAAATGCAACTGATAAAACACAATTATTCAATTCTAGCGCACGTGTTAACACACTTATGATAACGCGTTTGTTAGATTGGAGTAGATTTTTTATCGCAGCAGCGAGTGATTTATGTATATAGAATTTGTTTATTGTTTTACGTTGGGTGTAGGATAGATTGATTTTGTATTGGTTTTGCGAAAGGTCAATTCAATCAACACTTTACAAGTCGATAGAAAGTTGGTAATCGCAGTTACGCGACGAAAGTGCGCGAAACGGGCACGTGTATCTACATTTCTGTGATATGTACATTCGAACGCGAATAAATTGAGTCTCGAATTTAAATATAAATTCGGCCGTTTGCGAGGAAGAAGTAGGGAGCAGCCGAGAAGAAGGCGATATTGATCAAATCTGAAGCGTAATATAGATGAACCAATTTCGTAGGATGAGATGAGCCAAAATCAACGTTTCTGAAATTCATTACGCTTCCACTTTATTTACATTTCATTACGCGCGCTTTAGTTGAGTAATCGCTGTTGTTTGTGTCAACATTAACAAACGTTTCCAAACGATTATGTAAAAATAACAATTGCGCGATCGAGTCTAACGAGTGGAGTGCCTTGCGTAATATGCTCGCGAACAATATTCGCGAAAAAATATAACGAAAACAATAATTATGACAGAAAATAAAAGTAGAAATTGAAAAATGAAACAGACATTGCTTAAAAAATTAGCGCTTAAGATGTTATGTCATTAGGTCTCATTTACATGAAAACTTTTTAATTTAATTTACTTTGACACGACGTACTAGATAATCAACGTAAACCTTCAGACAAAACCAGAGCTTCGTAAATATTTATTACGCCACTTATCTTTCTCAATATTTGTTTCATACATGTTTAGTTTTGAGTTGCAACGAGAATTTTAGGTAAAATGCTTTAGATTCCTCCATTATTACCTATACTTGTAGTGTGTATTTGAGCAGTAGCTCTCAACTTGCGATTGATAGTAGCTTTTCCGGAAAAATCGGAGACACGGAGACAATAAGCAGTGCCATTCAGAAAGGACTTTTATGGGGGTATTATTACACATGGCTAGTTTACTCACTACGATCTAGCTGGTTTGGTGGTTTGCTAGTAAAAAGCCATGTGTAATAGGTGAAGTTAGTAAACTAGCAGGCTTTTTCGGCCGGGCGAGTAAAGTTCGAATGTTTGAACTTTACTCGCACTCGCAGGCTCGTGTGACGTCACTTCATTGACAGTTTGATACATACATTTACGATATTGATAGATTTGATAGATACATTTACGATATTGAAAATTCAGCGGGCATTTTGACGGTGGGCGTAAAACACGGTTGTCACGTTGACAACTCACATGTTGATGACAGCGCCACTAGCGGCAGCGAGTGGCAACATTTAGTGAGTAAACTTGACACGTGTAATAAGTTTACTAGCTACTCGCTACTTGCGCTATGCGCGGGTCTGTAAACCAGCTAGATCGTAGTGAGTAAACTAGCCCTGTGTAATACCTCCATTAGGAAGTGAGTATACTCGAATAAGAATTTCGACTGTGTAGCATTTTTGGGTTGGTTTTACACCGAAAGAGGTAACTTATAGTGATTTTTGAGACAGATGTAAGAAAGTGGGTTCAAGATTGTGTGCATTTAACGACGACATACTCGAGCGTATTGTATGAATGTATTGTGTAGGTATGTTTTCGTTTAATTTATCGACGTTTTTAGGGACGAATCGGTTAAAAAGGATCCTCCCACCTCCTGTTTTCGGGAAACTTGTATAATGTGTTTGCCGGTTCCATTGTTTAAAATAATTCTGGTGAGGAAATATACGTGGAATACCGCTAGTATACGGGAGGGGGGGGGTTGGGGGGTAGTATGGATGCGAACAATCGGATTTAGCATAAGACAAACTGTGACGGTTTAATTACACAGCGGTCATAATTAACGAGGAAGTCGCTTCCGGAGTACTAACCAAGTTCCAGCAGTTGGATATAGCAAATAAAATAGAGGGTGCGAGCTTTCGAAAGTTTCCCGTGAAGCTTTTAAATTGATTTATTGCAATCGAATTAAATATATGTACGTACACAATTATAACACACAAAAGCGTACGAATGCCGCGAAATAGATTTCCTCTTTTGGATATTTTTTTCGCTTAGAAATAAATTTTATATGAACACATAAAAAAGCACACACACACATTTATGGAAATGTGAACGAGTGAATTCATTTCGCTCGTATTTTATGAATCTTTTGGGGAAAATTTTGTAAAACCTTTTGTTATACAATTCATACGTTCGGGGATGGATCAGAAGTATAAAATTTATCGCAAATCTAAATTTCGTAATGTTACTCAATCCATTCAAGTATTGATCCGACGTATAACAACATCGAAGGTGATATTTGAAATCATTGAACACGTAAAAGGGATTCCATTGAAATTTTGAAAAAAAAATCCGTATTTGTATGCTATGTATGAATGGATAAAGTTTTCTTTTTATGAATTTTAATTTTAAAGAATGTATACTCATTCTTATACTTTTTAATAAAATGAATATCTTTTTGATAGCACTATTCTGAGAATATTTCATTTCAAACTATCGTCTTTTTCAAAAGAGAAGAATGAAAGTTATTTATGTTTATTTCTTTGAATCGAATCCAAGAAAAATATTTTCTTCGGAAAATATTTCAACTAACAATTCATTGTGATGCACACAGTAGGAAGAAATGACTTCTATCTTGACTGAAATTTCCAGGTGCAGTTTAATATTGTCACATAAATTATATACCCAATGAGCCATTAGTAATGCGAATCGATTTCGCATTGAAATACAAAATTTTATATATGAATGCGAGGGATTTTCAAATTGCATGCTACAGTTATTATAATTTTATAGCCAATGCATTAAGTTTCTTATGGAGTAAACCATTTAGGATAATCCGATGCCGTAAAAACGTAAAATATAAGACAGAATAACTTAATATTTTATTACACATTAATTTTGCTTTTATTTATACATTCATTATTCAAAAGAAAATGAAACCAAATAATTGAATATAAAAACTCTATAGTGTACTATTTCCAGTGATCATAAATACTTGTAGGCATACCATGACAGAAATATCCAATTTACACAAACTTTATGCCTCTTCAGTTGACCATAAATTTAAAACACCAGTTAGATACGTTTTTATCGTTTTCGAAGAAGGTTTTCCTCGAACAGGGTTAAATAATACTATGTTATTTCCGGTCAGTGAAAATTTATCTAAATTTTATCAGTGTATTAATTAAAAATTACTACAACGATGTAAAATAATATGACATTTCGTACTTTTCAATCCGTTATTTCTGACGGATCGATATGTTTATATTTGTATATCTACAAGAATGTCTTTGATACGATACAGCATCAAACAAAAATAAATAACTGAATAAAAATATACGAGTGCGTATAAAAATTTTTATATGAGAGAATACGAAATGAGGATAAAATAGAGAGATGTAATGGAAAGTATTGGAATATGGGATATTGGAAATTTACTGCTATTGCCCAGATGTAGTATTATATTATACCTACACGTATAAATATGAATAAGAGAACCAAGAATTAAAATCAAATGCTATATTTTAGAAAATATTAATATATAAATTAACGCGTGGAACACTTTGGGTCAGTATACTAATAAAATTCTATGTTTATTCGTAACTATCATATATTATCCGTATAATGAGAATATCCAGGAAGTCGTAAAGTACATAAATAAAGTAAAAGTATTAGAGTGATACACAAATGACCGAGATAATTCGATTGCTTTCTACAACTACATACACAGAAGAAAGCTAATTCAGTAACGTATTACTGAATGTCTGCCATTGTACAATACATACATACATACATACATACATTGATACAAGAAGGGGTTTGCATAACGAAACTCTCATAAGGATAACATATGAATGGGTAGTAAAAGTAGAACGCTGTCATAGCACAATTCGAAATATAAAATAGATACATAATCCTAAGAGAGATGGGGAGCAACTTTTGAGAGTATGTATTCAAACTTCATACGGAAATTTTAAATTGCAAATCTCATCGAAATGAAACCGATCGGATCTCGGAAGCGAGGCATTTGAGTTTCCACACAGAAAAGTAAATAAACAAATGACGATACTATTGAATTTAAAATATTTATAGTATTGGTCACACAGTTGTAAGAATTTGATGATACGAAAGAGAAAGTGAATTAAAAATGGAGCACATTTAATCGGTGCGAGTGGGCGATTTACACCCCCTAGACAACCACCCACCACCCCCTGCCAGAGGCATGTAGTTATATGTCATTCCGTTATACGTGGCAGTCACTTTTATGAAGCATATAACTTAAATTACACCAATTTTCACCATTCTCCTGACATTTGTGTTCCCGTTTTATAAGGAGAATAAAGTAAGATTTATGGAGGCAGCTCGCGGCTGTACTCGGACGGGAAACATTGGAAGGTCAGAATATAAAAAAGATTTATATCTCGAGAATTACCACCACCCTCTATTCCTTCTCCCCTTCTTTACCTTAGTTTCCTGCTTTCTGCTGGATCTGCTCTCGAAAACGTCTGCTAGAGCGTCGTGCTCATCTTCACCTACCCCCGAAAAACCCCTCCCGTTCATCTCAAACGTTTTATTAGCCCCTCTCTGTATGCTGAGGCACTTCAATTCACTTTGATGCCCCGAATAGTTGTAACTCGGACTCCACTTTACGCTCATTTTACAACCCTCCACACGTTTCCCTTTTATTCACAAATTATGCCATTACCAACAATAATAGAGTGAATGCCATGAAACGCGAATAGACATAATAAGATACAAAATTTTCCCAACTAGACATTACCTCAGAAATTTTATGTTTCAAACGCAAGGTTGGTAGAGTGATCGATCATGTGGGGTTGTAAATTGTGGGCTCAAAGCAAAACTTTTTAAATTGCACCACCCCGATATTAAAAGGATGCAAACGGTCGTAAAAGTGGACCTTTTAATAATATAAAAACTCGATAGTGAAAGCATTTTACTGCTGGCAGTTTATTACTAATTCTTTTTATTTTATATTTATCGAATGAATCCATAATGATTGTATACACGCCCATTGTGACTTTTTAACATTGTGAAAGTTGCATCGGTAATAAGCAGACAAATTGCATTATTAAATCATTATAAATATCCAAACGAGTAAATAACGAAAGTTTATATATAATTATTCATTAGCAGAGAATCCATACGAAACTTTGTTACACAACAGGTTTTACGTACAGGAAAAGTCGTCTCAATAGTTCTATGTGTGTCATCATCATCATCATCATCATTTTCAGCCGTTCACCATTCCTCTTCCTCCAGCTGTCTGTCTTGAGCAATCTGCATCCAGTTGACTAGCACACATTCTTCTCAATTCATCAGCCCATCGTCCACTCGGTCTACTTTGCTTTCTTTCACATCCTCTCGGATACCATTTAAGTAGTTCTTGCGTCCATCTGCCATCCATTCTTCCTGCTATGTGTCCAGCCCATTGCCGCTTCAACTTTTTCACACGTTCCGCTACATCTATCACTGTGGTCACGCCTTTTACCCATGTATCGATCTCTTCTTGTCTCTGTGTGCACTGGATCTTATGTAACATTCTTGAATTCAGCATCCATACGTAACAACCGGCAGTACGCATTGGTCGTATGCCTTATTTTTTAAGCATAGCGGAATGTTACATTCAAAAACTACGTATGTTCATCCTTCCAAAAGCGCTCCATGCTACATAGTTTCGTTACTTCTTCAATTATATTATTCGTCAAAATCGAAAATCCAACCTTCTCTCGACGGTCACGGTCGTTCATTCTTCCAAAAGCACACCATCCCCAGTGTCGTTCTTCGTTTGTGTACATACTTTAAATACACGACGATTGATAAATAATAATACGATTGGATGAAATTTTCACCGAAAAGTTAAAATACTCGATTTTCAAGTTTCATAGTAAATAATCACAATGAAAAGAGGGTGCTAATAAGGATAGGCACGTGCGTGCGCACTTTCACGCACACACGCAGTATAGACATTCCGCAAAAAAAAAAAAAATGACTCGTAAAACGTGAAAGAGGAATTTGTTTGTCGGGGGGGGGGGTGAGAGAGGAGGGGAGTGGAAAAATGGCGACGTCGTAAAAATATATAAAATATGTAATATTTCAATGTGAGTGAGCGTGTATGTAACGCGCACCAACGCATAAAACGAGCGAAAAGCTGTGTGTCGGTGGGTGAGGGTAGGGGGTGGGTATGTAGTAGGCATGGGGAACGAGAAGAATAAACATTAAACTAGGCAACACAAAAATTCGCAACGCAATTTACATTTTTATTCGTTTTTATTTTGTATTTTTTACGGGAATGTCGTAAAAAATGAGGGCAACACATCCCATTAGCGACGGGGTAGGGGGCTCCATGGGGGCGCCGATGGGGGCGCGAGGGGAAGCCTCGATGGGGGTGAGGTCGAGGGGGTGGTTTGCTCACGTTCGGGGTGGGGTGAGGATAATGGAAATATAAATGAAATGCTTTCACGTGACGTACAAGTGTTATGGCGGGGCCGCCTATTGACTGTTTCGGCCGTTTTCGTACAGATTCGTCGATGTTCGTTCGTGACTTAACGCGCCGTTAATGATTTAACGGCGGCTTCCGAGGCGCCAAATTCGAAGCGAAATAAACACAACGGCACACATGTCTCTGTGTTCATATCGAATGATACTATTGCCTAGCTCTATAAACTGTTTTTCGTAATCTATGTATGTGCATATGTATGTAATATGGTTCGTAAAACGAAACAAAAAGTTATGAAGATTATGTTTAACCGTGTAACATTTAATTAAAAATCTAATGTAACATTATGGTCGGCTTGTCCTGTTGAGGTGTGAGAATTGACAAGCGGTAAACTCACGTTACATGGGGATGAACGGGTGGGGCAAGTTCAGAGCCCCAATCTGGTTATAGCCCCTTGCCCGTTTGACAGTAGGTGAAACACTGATTTGTACGATAAGAATAACACATTTCAACACAATTCAAACATTTGGTATTTTCATACTAGTGAATGCTCGTTGTCAGTGTCATCGGGTGGTTATCATTTATGTACATACATACATACATATATGTACATATATGTATGTATGGGCTGGACACAGTGCACACAGAGAAGCGTGGAAAGTTGTATGCTCCATATAACAAGAAGAGATCGTAAGAGGAATACAAGGGTAAGAAGCATGACCTAAGTGGCAGATATAGTGGAACGTATGAAAAAGTGGACACATTGCTAGAAGAATGGATGGCAGATGGACGCGAAAAATACTGGAATGGTATCCGAGAGGATTGAAAGAAAGCAAGGTAGACCGAGTGAAAGATGGGCTGATGAATTGAGAAGAATGTGTGGGGTCAAGTGGATGCAGATTGCTCAAGACAGACAGGAATGGAAAGGGATTGGAGAAGCCTCCATCCAGCAGTGGATGGTGAACGGCTGAAAATGATGATGATGATGATATATACCTATAGTGTGTTTAGTAGTTCAAAATGTAGTACATACATACATACATATGTAGGTAGGCGAAACATGCCAGCGCGTGTACATGCCATGAGTATATAGGAGCACCCACCCAGCCAGGCATAACCTTGCGCTACTACATATATATGTCGGTACATACATATATAGTAATTTATGATAAATAGATTTTGTAATTTTTTCTTAGTTGATCTGTGTAACAGATGAATGAAGACACGTAAAGTAATAACTCAAGATAAAGATATTATAAATATGAAACTAACCGGTTTATCAGTCAGATGGATTCTAACCTCCCCCCCCTCTGTTTTGCGCTGGTTTGTACAATAACAGTATATCCCATAGCCAGTTTGACAGTACATGAAACCATTGTAGAGTGTACCGTTGATTGAATGACAGTATAGCCATAAAATCGCATCGTCAACTCAAACCGGCTTTGACAGATAACGGCTTGTTGTCAACGCATCGTTAAAAAAATTTGTTATTTGCTATACCAGCCTAACCGCAATGACAAAGACCGACCCTCTCAGATTTTACGCAATTATATATGTTTGTATAGCCTAATAAGTTATAGCTCTTCATTGAGGATTAATCATTAATATAATTGAAGCGTTTTTGATGAAATTAGAATAGTCGAAACTATTCTTATGTACTTGTGGAAGTCATAGAAGAATTTGTGCGATACTGTGTAAGTATAAAGTATTAAAACATCAATATGTACAGCGTTACATTCAATTAAGATTTAATACAAAATCGAAACATGTGTCGTTTTAATTTACAACCAGCTTGCGTAAATAATGTATCGCTAAAACAGTGTTTCATTAATAATTTATATTTAATTATGCTTGAATAAGTAACGCGTAAACGAACATTACAAGATTGTGCTTACTTTAGTACGTTTAGTACTATGCATAATACATTGTACATATGTATGTATGTATGTGCGTATCTCTCTCACACGGTGTGCTCTATATGTACGAGAAAATTCTTTCAGATAAACGCTTTATCTTAACAAAACAATAAAAGGGGTAATACAATATTGCCCGAGGATTTTACTACCCCATTCCACTTCGCAAGCTTTACACTTATAATATTGAAGGGCAAACAATTGCTTGTCGCTTTCATGGACCATGTTGACATAAACACTCGATGTTTCGAGTGTGGGGTGCTACATAACCCCACGAGTCATAACTCTCTGAGAGAAGAATAAGTGTCCAAGCTATTTTGTTATACGACCCCATTTTTCAGACAAAATTGACACGTTTATGGGCTAGCCGGCGAATGGCCCATCAAAATTGTAACTACACGTTTTAAATTAAACGATTCAAGACAGTGCAGTGGGCTCAACTAAGGAGTCGATGCCAACTTCCTCCCACACTGCGGATTTCTCCTTAAACCCCCTTTTCTCGTAAATGTAACGAAATGTATGAATATAAATTAAAAAATTAAATAAACCGGAACTTTCTAAAAAAAAATAAAAATAGATTTACATAGAACGCAATGACGAAATAACGCTTCTTAAAAGGTTTCCACTTAATTTATTGACTGTTTTAGTATGTAAGTTTCACTTATTGGTGTATATATGTATATATATTGGTGTATATATATTGTGTTTTATTATAAATATCAAATGTTGAATGTCGTAAATCAGTCGAATGTAGAAACTGTTATTAAATCGAAATCGAAAAATGTTGAAAAACTAGTTTACGAATTAACATTTGTTAAAAGCTTGTTTATTTAGAGCGGCCGCGCCCATTTAAAATAATTATTGCCTTTTATGTAGTTTTTAGAACGTATAAAATATATTATACCGTTGTATATGGGTTGATGGTAATTATTTTTGTTGTTACAAGTACATACTAGATGTACTCAAAAACTTGTTCAGCCTCTTATCTCTACTTGGAAAATCATGAATTACTGTCCGTTAATGCGAAATGTTGTTTGAAAGTTTTATTATACTTTAATCCCAGACCTTTTCCATCGAAACTAGTGAATATATAAGTAAATAAATATATTAAATTAGTGCATAAGCTTCGATCGGAGAATGTTGGAAGTAGATAAATTTTATTGTATTCAACTAAATGTGTATAGTACGTACATATGTATATCAATATAGTATGTACGTAGTATATCAATTCACAATTAAATCTAGAGCATTAATAAAAACGTTATTGTTATGCAATGGTGATATTATTTACAACTTTCGCGTTCACAGCGATAGCTTTAATTAAATTTTCCATAACTTTATTGTGCTGATATTCAGAGTATACTAATCCCGAACGGTGTTATAAATATCAATTTATTGTGAGTGGAACCGATAAAATCGTTGCAATGCACTTCACCGTATATAAATAAAATAATACTTATGCAATGTTAAATACACAATAATTTTTTTTTTTAAATAGCTCACTCGTGTAATATTGACATTCATTAACACAATTGGCTGCCTTATTCGAGAGTAAATTTGTATAAATTTTATAAGATGTGTTGGGTACAGCTGTGAATGAACTTTTCAAACGTATACACATATATATTAGTACATTTTTAACGAGCTGAACAAATAAATAATGTCTGTAAAGGTAAGACGTAAATTCATATTTTATGACCGCCGTCAACGTTTTTATAACCTTCTTTATGTATAATTTTAAAAATTATTTCAGTTACGTGCTTCTCCTCAACTCGTTTCGGTCTTAATTAATAAATAATTATATATAATATAAACGCAATTAATAATAATAATTATACAGATAAAAGGGAAAGCGAAAGTAAATCAAAACTACGACTTGCAATCATAGGTCAAGGCTGACGAATAGCGTTTTATTGTGCGATGCGAAAATTAGCGATGGAAAATCCCTATAGGACAACGCAGTTGGCATCTCAACCTTTGAAAAATTTGCATAAGAATGTGTTTGACGGTATTATATTTTGGCATCAAAACGACAATGGCTATGTAATGTGATTAAGTTCTGAAAGGATTTCGTTATAAAGTGTCAAATCTCGCGAGATTCGTTGTAAACGCGCTTTTATACTAAAATTTTGATTAAATCTCGACATTGTGCAAGTTTAGGCAACATTTGCGCAATTTCTACCCTTACATCACAAATGTGAAATTTCACTCTGTACATGTTTAAAATAAAATGGCGGATGTGATGAGTATGTGTATGTATGTATATACATACATACATATGTACATCGAGTGGGATGGAGGAGACTAGGGGGAATATAAATGAACGTGAAGAGCAATGCCAATTTTCGCAAAGAAAAATATATTCATTTTGTATTATACGAGAAAGTTTTATTCCTCAGAAATATTCTTATTTAAAAGGGAATCCTTTCATCGTGAAAAGTTGAAACGAGTTCAGCGTATTTCTTCTGTGGCAGTTTCCCCAGTATACCCTCCCCCTTTTACCACCCCATGGCTCATGGGGTTGTACCTCACCCTCTCGTTGGAGGGATCCCTCTCCCACATAGAACACCCCTCAGGCACCATCCCTCACCCGAATTGATAATGCACTCTGAATTATTCATATAACACACTAACTGGGTAGAAGGAGGATTGGGATAAAAGGGACAATGAAAGCCTTTTAAACATTTTGTTATTTGTCGCATTATGTTGTTGGGTATATCAAAATTGATATTGTTCTTTTTATACTCTATATTTATGCATGTCATACAAAATGTTTCAGTACAAGTGTACTGAAGTATATATGTATTATACATATGTATGTACGTACAAACATTCATTGTGCTTCCATTGCAAATTATACTTTTGATACATTTTCGTTTAAAGGGCACATTTTGAATTTTGTCTAGCAGGCATAATATTCTGAGAAATATGTCGAACAAATAAGAGCAATAAACAAGCGCTGAATTATTCATTAGGTTCGCATAATATAACAGTCAGAAATAATTCGTTACGACGTATCTGTAAACGTGATTATCGTTTAATAATATATCAGAACATGAAAATATGCTCTGTACCTATGTGAACCGTTATTATTAAGGAACACATAAGGCCGGGCGCACACTGGATACGTATTCGTCTCGTACGTATGTTGTACGTATGGCGTTGTCTCACGCCCAGAGAGAGACAACGCCATACGTGTGAGGGACAACAACATACGTACGACACGAATTCGTACAAATACGTACCCAGTGTGCGCCCCGGCCTAAAGCAATATTTAATGTATCTCTACAAAAATTTAACTGTGTCTATGTGTATACATATATATAATAGCTCTATTCCGTCTGTGTGTCTGTCTGTCTGCTAATTAATAACGCTCGCCGATGTAAATAATTAAAAAATCAGAACGTCGCACGAGTGGGATTTGAACCCGGTATCACTGATTCGGAACAGAGCGCTTACGCAATGAGCCAAACCAGATGATGCGAGATCCCTTTTATTTTGAACATATAAATCGGTTGAAAGTTCGCGACTTTGCTAAAGTGTTATTTTGTTTACGCGCCATAAATGGCGCATTATTGCATAGATACAACAACTATAAAAACTATTAAATTTAATATTATTTTTCAGTACGGGTGATGAGAAACCGCTCCGTTGATATTCAACGGGCTTACACTAGTAATATTATAATAATGAGATTGACTGTGAAGTTTAAAATTTTACTATGGACTAAATGCGTATAATATTCATATTAAAAATGAATCAGAATTGGGTGAATTCCCTAACGCGATCGATACGATGAAAAACTTTCGGAAGTGATACAGTGTAAGTTACATAAGAAGGTACTCAGTGTGTTGGTGTTGGATGTTTCGTGTTTTAGGACCGTTTTATTGCCATTTCCTCTGTTTTCATTTTCCCCTTTACAAATTCCACTTCCATTTAAAACGAAAATAAATTTGCAGTAAATTTTGAAGTCACGTTTTATATCATTCTTCGCCTATATACGTTTACTTACGGTTACATTTAACGTTTACAAAAAGCTTTAGAATCGAAAATTTGTTATAACGGGTTGATACTTTACATTTTATTGTTGTTAAATTTTGAAAATATATTTCACGAATAAATTGAAAATATATATAATAAATACATATGTAGCACGAAAAAAGTCGTATACTCGTCGCATCAGATATTTGGCACAATATGTATTTATTTTAATATCTTTGTAGTATTTTATGTAATTCGATAAAATTTTAGCAAGTTTTGTAATATATGAGTATCAGTCGCAAATTGATATTGTAATGGAAAAAACTTCTGAAAGTGTTGTGATTCATAGGTTTGTCCATTTATTTAGATGTATCGTTACTGAAAAGTATAGTGTCTCGTATACATGCGATTCTCATTCTCATTATTTATCATGCAATTTTTCTTATTATTACTTTATTTATTTTTACTGTTGAACTCCCAAGTAAAATTGGAGCACTGTAGCAAGTGACTATTAACTCAACTGGAGCGATAAGGTGCTTCATTTTCATTTCCACTGATTAATATCAGCCTTAATATTCGCTATGCATAGTACATACATACATATGTATACATATTAAAAATACTTTTATTTAATCAGAATTTCGCGGTAAAATATTTTTATGCTTTGAAAATTTGAAATATTTGCAAATATAGGTTTTTTGTCGGCAGTTAAAGTGTTAATTTGAATACATAATACATTCGTATGTGTGTAAATGTGCTCGCGCTTTGTGTTTGAAAGTTATTCAGTACTGAAATATAATTTCGTTTAATAACACCATTGAAATTTCTCAATTTCGTTATCATACCGCGAAGTTTCGTTATTAAATTTTATATTATTATATAATATAATATATTGTGCGAAAGAATAAAGTAATAGCGAAACTTTGATATTAAAACGTCTATCTGTTCTATTGAAAATAATAAATTGCTTTTATTAAATCCATTTTGTTGTCGTTTTATTAAGAGAAACTTTTAATATCAAGCGTTATGTTTTTTTATTATATTTTGTGCTTCTCCTCGTCTTTCTCCTCCTTTTCCCCACCACCGAGGAGAAAGTGGGCTCTTTTGTAAGGGGGCCATTTTAATTTTGTTTTGCCGACGAGCAGTATAAATGAAAAGTAAATAATTCTTTAATGGTACATTATTACGAAAATATTCGTATTTGAATTAAATCTGCGAATTAATGACTTTCTAGACTTCAGACTTAAGAAAAAATATAATAAAAACAAACTCTACTTTGCAAACATAACAAGAAAACGTATATTTTTCTAAAGATACATAAAATCCTATTTGTCAATTTTACAATTTACTCTGAAAAATGGAAAACGTTTCAAATCTATTATGCCAGTGTCCGTGCTCGTCAGTGTAACCGACCCCGTACATGGCGAATGCAATGTTTGAATATTTCCCTTCGAATATTTTACATATCATTTATATCAGAGAATGATTTGTGAAATATTGAAGACTGTTTGAATAAAACATAGAGTTCTGAGTTGTTTTCCCACGATAAATTATACGATTCGGAAGCCACGTTGAATATCGATCGAAAGTTCAATTTTGTCGTAAAATTATACAGTTTTGAGCCACTCGATACCGGAAGGAATTTATACAAAAATTAAAATACAAAAAAACTGCATATAAAATTCAGAAAATTCTCAAACCTTACTGTAATCAAAATCATCGGGAGTTCTATATATGTAAATACAAGACATTCTATGTACATCAAAAAAGTTTAACTTCCACAAAAAGTGTAGGCCAAATGTTAAATTGTTAAATGATAAGACGTGCTCTTTAAAATGATACATAACAAGTTGTATAAAAATTTTATTTAACTGTTGAATTTGGGGGAAAGAATTCCCATCGTTTTCTGGCAGACTTCAGTTGTAACATAGCGCATTAAAGTTTCAGGAAATTTCTCGTTTCGCGATGGAGTTTGAGGTCATTTGCTGAAGTGAAGTTGCCTGTAGTGAACTATCCCCGACTATTCTGCTGAAAAACTTTAATATTGAGAGCTCTCAATGCAGACAAAACTTTGGCAGAAAATCTACAACTGTCATATATCCCAATAGACCTATTAGAACACCTTGTTACTTTTAAAATTAATATCTTAGTTGTTTTATGTTAAAATTGACACACATTTACTTCGTATATGCTAAAAGTTTATTCTGTGTGTGTGTGTGTATAAATTATAATATCTACACAGAAAATGTATATAATCATACATAGTATCGTGTAAATTATTGTAGAATGTTATAATGTGAAATTCTTGCAAATTATGCAAATCCAGGGGGGTAGGTACGGAGAGGAGGGAGTTTGCAGAGGATTGTTGCTGGGAAACAATACATCTTTGTTAATATCATGTGAGTCATTGTTATTTCTATTCTCATGCGAATAAAAACACACATAAATCACACAATCGTTCTATTATATCTGTATAAATTTATATAAGTATTTTTATACAGATAATCATCCCTTTGTATGGAGCCAAGATATTACATTATAATACGAAACATTTTCAACAAAGGGTTGTAAATTTCAACCGCTAAATATTATCCTTGACATATTTTTCGAGCGTGTATTGTATGGAGAAAAGCGCCTTGACACGTCATTTCACCATGAAAATCTGCGCTAATCAGATTACACAAGCTTCATAGATGCTATAAAAGTAATTGCAATGCAATTTGCACGAGATTTTAATTCAATTTATAAGATATGAATTAATATGATGGAACATATTGAAATTTTGAAATCACCCGTTTCTCCGTTGCACTCTTATCTAATTCAAAATTTACACTGATGTATTCGTATTCTACATATGTATGTACATACATACATCAGGGTGGAGCGACGATGTAAGGAACTTTTTTTTTGGATATTCGTTTTGAAATAGTTATAAAAAGTTGACTCTAGTCTACATCATACCTCTTCTGTCTAAAAAAATCTGACTAATTAAAAATTTTTTTGGTCTCTACCAGCACTTTTATCTTAATACTTTTACTTGTATGAAAATTTCAAATTGATTGTTTCCAATCTCTATAAATAGCCATTTTAATTGAAAAATTAGTATTTATTTTTACTATACATATTTACTTTACTCGTATATACTTATATTTACTCGTATGTCTCCCTCCACCGCTCTTACAAATTCACACTTATTTGAATAATTCAAGGAATACGTAAATAAATTAGATTTTTACAAAAAGTACTTTTAAGTAAAGTTATGGTAATTTTATGAGCATGTTATCTAAAATTTTAAATTCTGTGTTCAGATTTCGAAATTAATAGGCAAAATTTAATTTTTCTCCTTCAGGTAGAAGCCTGAAGACATATTCACAGATTTTTTTCAGTATTTTTACGAGAATACGGATGATACAACGAAACTTTTGATAGGTAATTAGAATGCCGATTTTTAATTTTTGCAATGTCGCTCCATACTAATGTACATGCTAACAGAATTAATTTCAACGTAACTCACACTAGGTCATCTATGCTCTCAAAGTCTCAATGCGAAGATACTCAATTTGTCTGCGATGGCGTTTTGTCACAATCGTAATTTCCGGAATTGCACAACTTGCGCACAGATAAAACGAAACAATGTTTTCCGAAGGAATTTGGTTCGATTTCGGGAAGCTGCAAAAGAGGGATGAAAGTGGGGAGAGTGGTACGCCATAAAAATTGAGTGGCGAAAAATTGCAGATAAAAGGAAATAATAACCGAGAAAAATCCCTTTATATCCATGATAGGGAGGGGGTCGCGTTCGATTTCGCTAAAGAAAGGTCCTCCTGATGTCGTAATAGAAGTCTGATTGGAATGGGACGTTCTATACGCTCTATTTGCGCGGAACGATTGGCGGAATATTTCTCGTTTGTTCGCGAGGTGCAGTCAATAAGTGAGCTTACCGTATCAGCAATCATTATCTTGCATTTGGTATACGGAATGAATGTATGCTTGTGTTGTATTTGAGGATCCTTAAACTCACCTGAAACAAAATAAAAAATATTAGTCAATAAAGAACATTCATATGCATGAGATTTAAAGTATGAAAATCCCAGGAAAAACTTTTAAATGTATTACATAGTATTTTAATATTGAATTTCGAAGGCGACAGGTCCATTCTAATCATAATATCCCATGCAACCCCGCCCTGGGGCAGATTCATAACCGTAACAAATTTAAACATTAATTTTTCCAATATAAAATGTGTAAAGCGTGAGCGTTTTATCAAACGACTTTCGAGCGTTTATTTTGTATATTAAAAAATAATATATTCATAAGAAAAAAAGACTGTGATTTAAATTGAAATCGTTCGTGTTATTTCAAAACGAATTTTCGTTATAAAAAAAAAATGAATACGTTATACGAGAGTCGATTTTATTCAATGCGAAGGATGCGCATCTTATGAAAGTAATAAGGGGCACACAGATTGGTAATGTATATTTTAATTTAACATTGAAAGCATAATTGAATGTATAAATCTAACTTCAAATAAATTAACAAATTAAATTTAACCGAGAGGACGCGAGATAAGTGTCATGCATTTTCGCTCGCTGTACGCGTCGATTGTCTTGCTATAAACGAATCGATTTGTATGTGAAAAAGCTTGACCGTGAAACGGCGATCGCCCGTTTTGTAGTTTCGATAAAAAAAACCGTTGTACGTGTAAGCTTGTCATTTATTTATTTGTAAGGCGATTAAGTTTGATGAGTTTGTTTCGATCGTTCATTGTATATGCATATATGCAAATCGAAGTGTTTTCCGATATGATTTTAACACATTCAGCACCTGGATGACATTGAAATGATTTTTAAAATATTTCAATATTATTAGGCGTCGTTTTGGGCATGGGCATTTTATTTGATTTGTACAATAAATCTGATGGTAATAATATAATGTAATGCCAAAGTGCATTCAGTTACGACTTCACAAGGTTGTATTGTATCGTTATTCTTAACCAACGCCAACTAACAATCAATTTCACATTTATTTTTACGATTTTGTCATAGAAAGAGTGTTACTAAAATTTCCCACACAAGTCCCACAATCGAATGCCTTCATTATGTACTATTTTATTTTTAATTTCACTATCTTCTCGTAAATCGTAGTGGTTGTTTTAAATAAACCGACCGTAAAACTGAACATGTTCTTTTTTTTCCTATACAATACAATCGTCCACTTTAAAAAGGACTCGAAACGGTCGTTGACGAAATCCAGACCTCAAACTAAAACGACAAATCCTTTCACGAGACAAAACATACTGCTCGATTTACGAAATCAAAAGGACAAAATCAAAATGTTTACATGCCTTGACGTGATTTACAACAGTTTTCGAGTGGGGTGGGGGTGGATTTTGTGCATAATCCACTTACAAAGTTTGAAATTCTACCAAATAACATGTTCTCCATATTTACGTCCCTCGCCATGATTTATATGGCCCTTATTTTTAGGAGTTAGCATATTTATTGCCGAATTTATTTCTCCTAATGACTGTTGGCTTCTCGCTCTTACATACTACTTATTGTATCTTGCATCTTTGTCTCGCATCAAAAGTGGGCGTCCACTTTTCTGTAAGTGAGCAATTTATGTTGTAAGAGTAATTTAATCGCGGCCATTTTTTCAAATTTACACACACTTGTGTATGTGTGTTTGTTATAATTTTTAATTTAATATTTCACACTTAGGATAAGATCCTTGAGATTTAATTTTGAGTAATCGTCTGAAGCACACAAGATGCATTGCAATTGAATTATAAGAGGCTGTTCAGAGTTAGCCCTTTCGGTCATGCGAGTTTAGACCCCATCGTGTGTAAGTATACTGTCATACAAATATGCACTATTCTATTGTGTGTGACGTCTCCTAATAAAATGTTATTTAACCATAGCCGGGTAGAGAGGTAAATTAATGTCTTCCGTGAGCTCGCACTGACACTAATTTATGTATTCGAGTTAAACACAATTTCGTACGAGATGTCCTCGTGGTATTCTTTTTGTGGTGCTACGTCGATGCGATATATCACCCGGCTAGTGTCTTTCAGTCAAATAAAACGTGACAAATGAACGATATACTGGTGAAGATTGTCATAATAATTTCACCTGCTTTCGTAATAGCTATTACACACGTATCGACAGTTTTGTTAGGCTTTTCATCGTATCGACATCTTTCAGCGAGTCCCGCCCCGCACTCACAATGGTCGAATATATTGAAATATGTATAAAATGGAAGAGTCTGGAAGTATATAATAAGTATCGCGATCGTGATAGAAAATGAGCAAGTGCATTTAATTATAATTTCATAGTCGTGACTGGTTCCGAGAGATGTTGGAAACCTGCATAATTGTGATTTCTTGCAAAACAAAACCAGCAAGAGTGCACTGAACAGGAGGAGGTTCCTACCAACTATAAAACACTTTCTTATTCGTCTCATCAAGTGCACGATATGTTCGATGCTGTTGTCTGCAACCTTTCTCGGTTTGTGCAGTTACATATGTTTGAAAAATATATAACTGTAAGTTAACCTGCTAAGTGTGCTAAGTTAAGTGTGCAGAAAATTTATATGCATGACCAACAAAATGTATAATTTTTTCCGTAATCTTGTATTGGTTCTTAACATTTTAGACTATAACTTTTCAGGTAGGTACTTACCTACCTGAAATGTTAAGGTCTTAATGTCATTCGACCAAAAATGTAAATGGAAGAAATGGAGAATTTGATTGTATTTCAGTTTGAATCAAAATATACATAGCATGATTAAGAAATACCTACATACATACATACATTCTGTTTATTTGGCAATATGTCAAGATTCTGGTTTTGACGTATTTGAAACTAATTTTCGGTTTATATCAAATTATTTCATTTTCCAGAAGTTCTTATAAAACTCAAAATTTTCCTTTAGAGTAACGCGGATCGTCTAATAAATATCTAATTATAAATCTTTGAGAATCATTATTCAGCAAAGCATCGTGCTATTGTAAAACTTTTACGTGGAAAATTCGAAATAATCGATTTAATAAATGAGCACACGAAGAGAGTCGAATGAAAATTTAATTTAAAAAATTCCACATTTGAATGAATATTTCGAATAATTCGATTCGAGCTATTTTTAAACGAGAATTCTTCGAACGTTTTATATTTACGAAATGTCGTCGATTTTATTAAATTATAATATAAAGCCAAGTGAAATGCTAAAATTTATACAATTGTAATATTTTAAATGCAAGGTAAATATTTAAATTCGTTGTTATTCTTGGAAATATTGTTATTAAAATTAATTCGTGAAAATTGTTTTCCAAGAATTTACTAGCAGATAATTGCTGAAAATTCGAATTAAATTACTCACATTACTCCGTACATAATTGGAGATGTTTCTAGAGAATTGAAATATTCGAATAACATTAATATTACACAAATAAATTAATATACATAATATACTCGTACATTTACTATATGTACTTACATACTATGCACAGTTATTATGGTTCTTTGTGAATACATTATATTGCAACTCGGTTATAATTATCCTCATGATGTACCTAACTCTCCAGACGTCCTGAGTGTCCTGAATATTGTTCAATAATCCCGTCTGCGAGTTTCAAGTGGACGTTTAAAGAAATCCAGCACAGCAATGGACACTAATGGCAAAGCTGTCATCAAAATAAAACATAATTTGCGCATAGCTCCATAAGCTTAAAAGGCACAATTAAAATTTCAAGCATTTAATTTTTAAAACAGTTGAATACATGCACAAAAATTCTAGAAATTAGATTCAGACATTATAAGCACTTAAATTCAATAGTTGTAAGGGCTCAAAATTCACGTAGTAATGTGATGAAATACAAAATTATTTTTCCATTTTCTCGAAATTTATAGCATGATAATATGCAGTGTTGTACTATATCGTCGTTTCTCAAACGTTTTGTAATGTTGAATTTATTGTTATTTGAAGCTACGCGTGTTTGTTGCAAAATTAATCTGTACACATTATTGAGGTTCGGGTAATAATAATTGTTTTGCCAAAACTTGCGAAAAGTTTCGTCACCAAACTAGACACCGATTGTTTTAAAAATAAGTCTAACTTTTAAAACACAAATATTTTATATGGTTTGAAATATGCGTACAAATACAGTTCTGTGCGATTTTATGTATTGCAACATAAAATCTTCCATTACTTTTGATATAAAGGAAAACTTTCTTTTATTAAAAAAAAGGGAATGTATCTATGTATGTATGTGTGTACCCGCAGTCGCAGATTTATGACTTTCAAGTAACGAATGTCTGCAGTATATCTTCACACATAAATCAAAATATATCGTCCTCAATAAAAAGTATTTCATTTTCACTATTTTTAATATTCGAAAACGACCATAGTAAAATGAAAACGATTTGAATTGATTTGATAAAAGTCAAAGTTCATACTATTATTGGGGAGACAAGGGGGGAAAGGGAAGTAAAATAGTATATGTCTCGCATATTCTTGAATGAAGTCGATAAGAAATGTTGAGAGCCTTCGGGTATAAAGCACATTTTTATGTTTGACAATAATTTATAGCGTAAGAGATGTCATTACAGACTATTAGCGTGTTTATAAAATTGCCATATTCAGCCAGATGATGATGATGATGATGACCTTTTCAATTACTGTACACTCACTTACACACAATACATGTGAAATAATTGTCTGTGTGTATGTATAGGTACATACATATGTATGTGAGCTAAAAACTGATTTAGAAACGATGACAAATAATTTCGGCGACGAACGAATAACCCGAATTATAGTTTTTAATTTATACGAAAAAAAAAATCGAGAACGAATAGCGGAAAGATTGACAAGCGCAGAGACAATACAATGCGAGCGAATGTCAAACTGGAGAAGATTGATTGGAATAATTATTATTGTGTGTGTGTTTGTGCATTAAAAACGGCAGATTGGTAATACCGTACCATGCGAAATTGGTAATTTATCATTATTTGGACAAAAGCGTTTCATTACACGCTCGAAAATACGTTGGAAAAAAAAAAATTATTACCGGTGTATATAAAAGCGATCGAATTTGAAGACTTCCGGATAAATATTTAATGAAAATATTTTCTACATACGCCGTAAAAGAGATCTGATAATATTTTACATTCATGTATATTCGATGAACAATATAATCAATCAATGTAGTATAACAATAAAATCTTTCAAAAACGTAAATGAGAATTAGTCACACATACATACATATGTACATTTGAATAGGTACATAAATACAATATAGTAAAATACTTAAATTCAGCGCGCAAACACGCTCTAGGATCCTATAAGAAAATATAATTATTATACAAACAAGGAAGACTTCATCGGAATATTCACAGCATTTCAGCATTGCAATGGTGCGGTTTAGAAGTTGTTTTATCGGACACAGAGAGGCAATAAATAATTGGCGATAGATCGTCACGACTTAGATTAGGTATCCATGATTGTACTGGCTAATATTTCAAAATAATACACATAATATAATACACCAATGATGAAATATCCACTATCCCCAGCAGCGCATGTACAATGCAAATAAACTAAACATACATACATATATCCGATGCATTAGTAAATGTTAAAAACATTTCTTTTATGGACCACTTCAACTCGGTTGCGATGACGATGTGAAATTGAGAACGAACAACTGTGCAATTGCGCAAAAAAAAAAAAAAAACAACTGATCAATTGTTTCGAGTATTGTGTCTGATAGTGTTTTTTCAAACCTGTTATGAAACGGCGGTTGCCAAACGGTGGAATTTTAATTTGGTGTTTATTGGAAAATATATGGGTCGAATGAAAGTTCATTTGACACCGGAAGCGATTAGGTGAATGCGAGAGGAAGATGTTTTTTTTCCGGTGGTTTGCATTCAGAAAGTGACTTTCGGTGTTTGCACTTTACATTATTGGAATGTATGGCAAGTTGGAGATGTCTGTGGAAAAAGGGAAACGGCTGACAAAAAAGTTTTCCGTTCGACGGAAAAGATTGTTTCTTTGTTGGTTGGGGAGAAAAAAGTTTTCCTTCGTGTCGCCCGGAAAATAGTTTCGGTTGCTTTTCATCGTTTCCTTCCGTTTCTTTGCACTTTATTGCAATTGGACACGTCAGATAATATAATAAAAAAAAATCTGAGGTGTACCTACACCACTTTATTGTACAAAAAAATATAATTTCTATATTTTAAATAATGTAATGTAACAAAAGTGAACAATCATACCTATACATATTAAGATGTTTAATTGATTGTTTTCAATGTATGTACATAAGTAACAGAATACAGACGGGGTCACTTTTCATATAAAATTCAACAAAGGAATAAAACACAAGTGTTGAACAAAATATGGTCGACATCGATCAAATTCTCCCATATTCAAATATTCAGTATATAATAATATTTTATTCACAGTGTTTCAATACAGTTTCATACACAAATGTGTATTATTATACTCATAGTGATACAAAAATCTTCTTAAACAATTTGATTTTATACTAAAAGGATTTTCAATATAAACGGATGTGAAACCGTAGCATTTTATATCGCCGAATCGAGTGGAAAATCCAAAGCAATATAAAATTCTGTGTGCCAACTTTTATTCTGCGACCCCGGCTTGGGTAATTTACGCGACGCAAATATGCGACACAATATATCTTCCGGTGATGTATGCCTTTCAATATTGTTATATATACATACATATATGTATAGACACAACGTCCAAAAGTTTAATTTAAAAGATGTGGAAAATGCGCTTTTCCTATACGGGAATCCTTAAGCTGCATCACAGAACGGTAATAATTATTATCGAAGAGACAAGTGCATTCGATACTGTCTTGTTGTGTGATAGCGCAATAAAGCACAAGACAAAGTCATTTCGTTCAGTTATGGCTCTGGCCTTGCTATGAACTTTCAAAACGTATGCTTTCAATTGCTGAGCTTCTCAAACTTGTCGACGAACTGAGTGGAGAAATTTACGATTTTGCAATTTTGGCGAAGTCGGTGCACATTTGACCTTATTGTGATGCAATTTTGTTGAGAGACATGCACTCAAAAATGAACTATGCGCAATAACTACGTCCCCGTAAGCTTCTGTTCTAAATAAATCCAAAGCGAATACGTTTAGAACCGTATTCGAAATTGCGGTAAGCAGGCAATATGAAATATGATATACATACATATGTACTTCGTTGTTGAATAAACTAAAATTCTATGCTAATACATACATACATACGTATATGTAATAAGATGGTTTAGACTTTCGACAGTTGTTCCATTGGAGCGAAATTATTAATTAAGTCCATTCAAATCTTTTGATTGAACGTGACAGGTTTACGAGCGATTGTTTCAACTCGAACTTGCATTCGTTTTATAGCGTATTTACGACCATGCGAAATAAATGTGCTTTTATTATCACGAGAAAGAGAAAATGATATTTTGCTGCATTGCATGGTGACATTGGTAATAAAGCATACGTCAAATTAATATCGAACTTCCAAATGAATTTATTTTAATAATATTTTTAAATTGCACCCGTCTCGTATTTGTTTTTATATGTAGAACATACATATATGACTCGTACGTTTATTCAAATTAATTAATTACATTTACAAGGGGAGAGAGTCAAATTGATGAGGTCGTTATTAAAACACGAAATTTGCATAATACAACAGGACCTTTTTTAATAAGTGGACGATGTGAACGAAGCGGTGATTTATAACGAAACATTTTCATATACGTAATATCAAAATGTCGCTATCGTTAAATAATATCGCACAATCTGATCGAAATACACGTTCCGTTTAAAATGAGGGTTAGAGGGAAAATAACGCGGAGTTTAACCCGATGGCAACGTATCATTTGCTTTCTACTTTATTGCGCATTAAATATATAATACATTACGGCCAGCTTTCATTAATAGAATTCAAAAACGACGTGGGGGAGAGGGGAGGGGAAGAAAGGGAGTGTGCTTTTAGATTTCGACGAGCGATTAGACACTGAAAAAGCTATTCTTTTGGAGTAATGAAACTGATTTACAGTAGAATCCGATCGACTAACGCAGAAGGAAGGGTGAGAGAAAGAAGGGGTGGCGTCGATTCAAAAGTTGAAGAGCCGCTGGAGCAGACAGAACTTTTTATGGTGCAATAAAACTATTTTATGGATGTTCCCAATTGATGGTATGGCCATGATAAAAGGCAAAAGATGAAATTCGTATATATTTTAACCGAGTTAAAGTTAAAAGCTTTGAAAGCCGAAAGCTTCGCGAGCTTTGTGAGCGGAATAAAATAACATTTTGTATATTCATTTTATTGCATATTTATACGCATACATTATCAATCAAATTGATTAGCGAATAAATGCACGAACAACAATTCGAGCGTAGAATTGGAAAACTCTCAATCAATCCTAGAATATGATATCAATATTTTTACTTGAGTGAGTATGATAAGGTTAATGACCGTATTTGTAGCACGATCACAATAAATACACATGTGTGTATAAAATTATGTACATACATACATAGAGAGCAAAAATTCATATTGTAAAATTGGTAAAAATTGCGGTTAGAATTAAATTACGAATAAGGAAGAGTCATTAGTTGGAAGCGGGGCGGAGAAAACGACTCGGAAAAACCACTTTCGAAAGAACGAATTCGTTTAATTTTAACAGCAATAAATGTCCTTCAAAATAATAAAATTTCGTTTTCGCATTGTGTAGGACGAGACAAAAGGTTTTAAAATATTATTTGTAAGTATAATATGTACGTACAAAAAAAAATGCGAAAAAAAGAAAAACAATAAGAGATGAATTTATGAACGCGTCAAAACGGTTAACGTGCGAACGCCCCAAGATCGTATCTATATTATATTATATTATTATCAAAACAAAACAAAACACCAACAAACAATACGAAAAATAATTACAATAACAAAGAAAACATTCCAGTTTTCACGAAATGCGATTATAATAATAAATTTCAAGCAAAATCGAATCATTGTTCATTCGCGTTTCCTCGTTCAAATGAAAATGAACAATTATTGTACTTATACATCTACTTGGTGGGAAAACACTAGACCAATTTTGAATTGAACAATTGCAGAGTTGTGACACGTGGGAAAATAACTTTTTACAATAAAATATCTATTGTAGTATTTACCTATTATTTTGGTATATTCAAACACTATATAAAGGGATCTATTCAATCATACCAACTACGTATTTCACAATGAAGGGCAATTAAAATCACAATATTGATCAATTAACGTATAAAAAATACTCACACACATCCCCAGCTGACTTTCATACTAAATTAACACACTGCACCCAAAAAGTTACGGGATTGACAAAAAACGAAAAACAAAAAAACAAATGATGACGAATCACTTTTGGTGCTAATCTGATAAGCAACGGTCATATATTATAGGTACACGTGGGGGCCGAGCAATAAACACTATCTTGACTTGAATCGCGGCTGATTTAGCAAATTACCACCGAGTGTGGTTATGAAGTGGTTAAAAATGGTTTCAGTGCGAAACACTGTTTGATCTGAACATAATGGCTGACAGCTTAATTTGCATATGTGACGCAACGGCTCACACACACACACACACACACCGGTCCGCGCTCATTATTCACACAACGAAATTGCGATTATTATTAATTTTGTTAATAATGAACGAACAGTGCAAATTACAGACGAGGAGTGAAGATACTACGACCACTTATCACTTTTAATATAACAATTTTTAATAATAAAAAAAGGTGAAAACCTGCGAGCACTATCATTACAACGGCATTCATACCTAACTTTTTTTTTTAAATTTAAATTTCAATACATACATATATATATTTTTTGTATATAATGTTGTAGGCACCTCCTCTTTCCTTACACGAGTTATTATACCTGTATATAAATTGAAGTGAAAATTCCTTTACGATGATATCTACCTTTCTGCAAGAATGCATGATTAACGCATCGCATCAGCATTTTTCCACTGTCCGGTATGCGTTTGCTCCAAAGTATGTATCAATATTAATATGTATCGAACACGTTAAAATACTCTTGAAACCCCTCTAAAAGTGTATGTGAATATCTATCTGCACATCGAGCGTTGTGTCGTTGTGTGTAACATTTATATCGAAAAAGCGAAATGAACAAATGTGTTTAGTACGTCGAATGAATGTAATGTATTAAGCGAACACGAGTAATTTGCATAAACTTGTATGACTTATCGTTTCACGGATCGGTGTACCGTTCCGTACCGAAACGAACAACCTTAGAATGATTAATTATTTCATCTATGACACTGTTTATACGTGTATAAATCAATATAATAACCGCTATAATAATGTCATGTTTCAGTGTTGATTTTGATTTAATTTGGATCAGATTAGTTAGTTTCACCAACCACTACTAAATTATGCTGTACATTAATTATTATTTATTTATTCAAACATATTGAAAATAACACATTGAATATCGATTGTCGTTCATTGCACAAAAACGGCATTAATATTTTAAAATACTACAATACTACAATAATGTATGTACCTGCTAGGATTATGCATATTTATTTTTCTTATAATTGACACTAATTGTTAATAAAAGAGCAACAACTTTTCGCAGACTTAATTTTGATGTAATTGCTTTTTTTTTTTTAGAAATTAATGTGAGTTTTTATACAAAAAAATAATCGAAAAAAAGATCTCGACATTTTGATTAATCGCACGCTCAACGCTGCGTTATAAAATTCACGGAGAAAATTAAATTTTAATTACTTTAACATATATTTAAGCGTAAAGTAGATTTATATTTATTGTGTTGAAAATGCGAACGAGATCGATAACAGAGTACTAAATTGCATATAATATAATATTATTGCATCAGAGTTTTGGATTACTTTTTCTTGGTAAAACTTTGAAAAACTAAAAACAAATCTCGAGGTCAAACTTTCGCACGATTACAATATTTTATCTATACTACGCGTATATGGTATAAAGTAAAAATCATTAACCAAAAGTTTATTTCTGAATCGCATCAAATAGAATATTTGCGTTCATCGCTATGTTAACACAAATAATGTTTTGCGAACACATTTTTTCGACATACATATGTATGTATGTATGTACATTGTTGCCATTGGCAACAAAAGCTCATTTATTAACACTTTTAGTACCGGCCAAAAGTATTATATTTTCAAGGACCTGTGACCGTCTAATTCATAGGTGAAACGATTTCGATATTTCAGGACCATCGTGTTTATTTTAATAATTTTCTAAAATTGACAGTGCAACCAGAATCATAAATCAATGTGTGACATAATGTCCATGTTGATTTTAACGACAAGTACATATCTAAAATACGATTGAGATAAAATTTGTATTAGATTTGACGGAGTTGCATTGGACCCCCCACAGGTACGGAAGTGTTGTGGAATGCGTAATTGGAAATATAAAATATACAAATAGAATTTGTTTTCTCAAAAGATCAGAATCTAAATGTTAGCATTTGAGCGTGAACGTCATTCATATACACAACATTTAAATCGTTTTGCCGCGTAAATATTAGCACAACGCCAGATATTTTTTCCCTGATTATTTATTTTTACAGTCCCATGTGTATTACAAGGCCAAGTGGCCAACAATAATGTTCGAAAGTCGATTGTCCGTATAAAGTGCAATCAAGAATTATAAGGTACATTCATATATATGTATGTATATTATGTTTTTCTAGATAGTCGAGACGATTCATTCGATGCTTTCAACTACTTGACTTGCATGAAATCATCATTTTCAGTCGTTCACCATTCACTGCTGGATGAAGGCCTCTCCGACCCTCTTCCATTCCTGTCTGTCTTGAGCAATCTGCATTCACTTGACTCCACACATTCTTCTCAATTCATCAGCCCACCGTCCACTTGGTCTATCTTGCTTTCTTTCACACCCTCTCGGATACCATTCTAGTATTTCTCGCGTTCATCTGCTATACATTCTTCTCGCTAAGTGTCCAGTCCATTGGCACTTCAAATTTTTCACAAAATTTTTTCAAATTTTTCTTTGTGTTGACTGGAGCTTGCTTAGCATTCTTGACATCCACATTTCACATCCATACGTCATAACTGGCAGTACGCATTGATCATATGCTTTATCTTTTAAGCATAGCGGGATGTTGGATTTAAATACTATGTTCATTCTTCCAAAAGCGCTCCGTCCTATGTAGTTCCATTCTTCGTATTATTTCTCCTTTTTTAAACCCAGTCATATTCACCAATTGACCAAGATAGTCGCATCTAATAAAAATATATAATGCAAACGATAATCCCCTAGCTTTAGTATTGATTGGTAAAAGTGACTAGTATTGCGAATGTCTTGTTTATTTCTTAGAACATTATTCACTCTTATAATATTATCGAAGAGCGGAGAGCTTTTAGGATTCTTCCGTTGAAGAGTCACTTCCGGGCGATTATGTAATATTAAATGTTCACCAGAGACTATACAAAAAGGGAAATGCTACTAGGGGCAAGGGGAGGGTAGAGCCGGTACAGAAAACCCACTTCAACGTAAAATAATACACACAGTATTATTAACCGCGTACTGTTTTAATTAAATTCTGAAGTTTCGAACACAATAGAAACGCTAATTGAAAAGTAATATACACAATGGATGCACTTTTACAACGAACGTGAACAAGCGGTTCGTTGAAAACATCACTTTTATTATTCTTATATATTTACATACAATAAGAGCATAACATGATTTTTTTAAATTTTCTTTTCATATCAATAATCATGCGGAGAAATCGAACGGTAACATTTCATTGTGTATGCGAGCGACGAGCGTTGATTCATCGTATGTAATAATAACCTTAAATCGAATCGAAAATTATATATGTAAGAAATTAAATTTTAATACCGATCTGAACGTGGAGTGGTAAGCCTGGGAGCAGGGGCGTGCGGTGCGCAATGGCGACACGTGCGGTTGACAGGGGCGCTCAAGTACTGGGGGGCGGCCGACCTGTTGATCAGTCATTTCATTTAATAATCAAAACCTCCTGCCTATACACATTCATTTTAAATAATAAAATATCACCGATTAAGCCGTCGCGAGTGTTCGCTAATTACGCATCGCGTTTAATTTACGAACGCTAATAAATAATAATTTAATTTACGTTCGAATACGTTTAATTGACGCTCCGCAGGTTACATTTCTCGGGTCGGTGATTATTTTTAATAAGGCTCGATTTTCTCATTTCGATTGTGGGATAAAAACCAGTTTCTCGTTTGTATTTTATTCCCTCGGTTTTTTAACGATCGACTTTATTTATTGCGATCCGCACGCGTGTACCTACGAATATCTATATTATTTGATTAATAATAATCATATAATCGTTTTAGTGGCGATTGTGCATTAATTCACGTAACACGACACGTTTGAAAGCTACCCGTTGAAGCACTACGCTTTAAAACAATTTTTCAATGTTGTTACTATTAGTTTTGTGTATGGGTCCACTCACAAATCCGCTCCGGTTTGTGATGCCATTTATACGTCACAAAAACTATCCCAAAAATGAAGATTGATAAGTTCATA
The DNA here is from genome assembly GCA_022651745.1 of Parapsyche elsis. Lineage (NCBI taxonomy): Eukaryota > Metazoa > Arthropoda > Insecta > Trichoptera > Hydropsychidae > Parapsyche > Parapsyche elsis. The sequence goes on from JAGVSN010000004.1 coordinate 113,635, forward strand.
AATTATACAAATATGTATGTATACGCATTCGACAATATTTGTGATAATAGTTATACGGAAAATTTTGATCGATGGGTTATTTTAAAAATTTTATCCAAGGAAATACATATATATCGCCTGGTACAATTTGCAACACATGATTTTACTGTTGTTCCTCAGTTCTCATGTATTTTCAGTTAAAAACTCATTTGCACGCAAAACGTAGTCGCTGTAGATAATCGTATTGTAGAGATAGTTGATAGTTATTTATATACATATATGTATACCTAGAACAATTGGTGAATATGACTGGTTGTAAAGAAGAATGAACATTGTTTTTAAATCCAATATTCCGCTATGCTTAAAATGAAGGCATACAACCAATGCGTACTGCCAGTTATGACGTATTGATGTAAAACGTGGATGCTACATTCAAGGATGCTACGTAAGATACAGTGCACACGGAGAAGCATGGAAATATGTACATATATGTACTTGGTAAAACAGGAAGAGATCGTTAGAGGAATACACGGGTAAGAAGCGTGACCAAAGTGGCAGATATACATAGCAGAACGTGTGTAAAAGTTGAAATGGACACATAGCGAGAATAATGGATAGACGCGAGAAATATTGGAATGGTATTCGAGAGGATGTGAAAGAAAGCAAGGTAGAGCGGATGGACGACCGGCTGATGAATTGAGAAGAATGTGTAGTCAAGTGGATGCAGATTGTTCAAGACAGACAGGAATGGAAGAGGATTGGAGAGGACTTCATCCAGCAGTGGATGGTGAACGGCTGAAAATGATAAATTGAACTATGATTGATGCTATGCTAGAACTATTTAAAGCTGAATCTGAATATGCATTGGATACGTAATGAAATGTGGCAACCCTGTTGTGACAAAACCCGGTGCGAATATTCCACAATGGGGCAACACTGGTGTCGCCATTACGTCGCGCAAAGCACTCGCTAATGAGATCCTCTTGAATAATTAATGAACCGATGAATAGATTCCTCACTGAAGAAATAGAGTGCACAAACACACACACACACATACACTGGAGGTTTTAAAATGTAAATATGGCGTCACAACATCCTGGCGATAAGCGCTTTACAAAAAAATCCTTTTAAAACCTCTGCTACACATCACATTACATTCCATTAAAATGTTATCCTGCTGTCTGTCTTCTTCCATTACTTCGCGTCTCTCCTACTTGCCCCCCTCCCCCATTTTCTTCTTGGTTTTCTTACCACCCACTCCACTTTCAAACCCCCATCGGGGTACCATAGAGCCCCCCCCCATTCTTTCACCCTAACCCCCTTTGACAGGGGCGTGCTTCAGCTACAGATATGAGTATTTGACAACGCTCCCATGAAAATATTTTCAGTGTACGCGTCGCATAAATTAATGTTTATTTTTGTTGGAAAATGTTAAATTCATGTGCAAATACGCAAAATAAATTATATTTTTCAATCACTCGTCGATAATTCTTAATAAGTCGAATCGACTTTGAATTCAAACTTGGTAGAAATGCGATCATAAACCAATCGTAATTCGAAGAAAATAGTAGCAATGCAATACAAAATTATATTGTATTACTATACATACATATATTAGCGTAAGCATCTGCCTGCCTGCTTGTCTGTCTGGACCGTTGCGGTCACGTTAGCATAGCCAACATAGCCAACTACTAGTGTAAGCCCGTTGAATATCACCGGACGTGTTTTTTGTGAGTGATTTTAACTAAATGAATCGATCAAATGTTTTCGTAATTTATTACGTAACAATTTAGTAAAGTCGCGAACCTACTAAGGATTAATATTTTAAAATTATAGGAGGCCTTCCATAACCGGTGTTGGGTGAACGCGTTAGCGCTAACTCAACCAACCTGGTGATCACGGGGTCAAATCCCACCCGTGACGTTCATATTTTTTCAATTAAATTTTAATTTCAGCCTTTACCGAGGCGAGCGTAACAGCAGACGGACAGAAACAGACAGACGCAGTTGGGCTTTCATATACATATATATAATAGCTCTATTCCGTCTGTATGTCTGTGTGTCTGTCTGCTGATAACGCTCACCGAGGTAAATGATTAAAAAAAACCAGAACGTCGCGCGCGAGTGGGATTTGAGCCCGAGATCACCAGGCTGCAACAGTGAGCGCTTACGCTATGATCCAACGCCGATAATGCGAAATCTCCTATATTTGAACATATAAATCCACAGTAGGTTCGCGAATTTTCTAAATTGTTACGTTGTTGTATTACAAAGCGCCATCTAATCAAAAACTATAAAATACACATACATATACTAACCCACACAAACACTCACAGTACGGGTGATGAGAAACCACTCCGTGGATATTCAACTGGCTTACACTAGTTATACATATATACATATGTATAATATTTATAATAATACAATTGTTTCGGGTACTGACAAACATGGGCTGAAATGTTATTGTACAAACCAGCGTGCACGGGTGGGGTTAGGCCTGTAACGCACTTGGCTGCCTGGCTGCGCAGCCATGGCCACAACGATGTCAGAAAAACGTGCACCCAGTTCAAGCAGCCAAAGGGGCAGCCAGAACGATGAGAACACACTCACAAATGGTCAGCGATAACATTGTAGATACAACATATTTTCAATGCAATATTTGGTTCGTAATTTTGGATCTCGGATCATTTTGTACTGTATGTAGATGCAAATAATTCGTTGAAAATAGTTTTATATACATTATTTCCAGAGCGCAACATTAGCGAGATTTTTTTTTAAATATTTTTATCTTATTCGTTGTATTTAGTATAAAATTTATAATGGAATTGGGATTGTTTATTCAGATTTTCAGCCGAAGCGGTTGAAAATCTGAAATGGCAAACGTGAATTGACTGGCTGCCGAGCAGCCACATATGTACATTTGCTTTGTGAAATACATCTCGTGTTGGCCGTGGCGGCCAGTGGTACCTGTGGTTGCGCAGCCAGAGTTTCCTGGCTGCCTTAGTGCGTCATCAAACAGGCAGCCACATACATTTTCTAACATCGTTGTGGCCATGGCTGCGCAGCTGGGCAGCCAAGTGCGTTACGGGCCTAACTCTCGTATATACATTTCCACACTTTTCCACACTTTCCACACAATTTTTTGATCAATATTTCAAAAGTTACGGTACAACAGTTTATTCGTAGTCATTATATTCTATACATTTTGTTTGTATGTACATACGTATGTACATTAATGGCACAATATTGTATTCCAGAAACATTTTAACGAAATAATAATACAATGTGGGGTTGTTTTAAGTCCCCTTTTATTCCACCCTTCCATCCCCCCTCCCCCCCAATCCCTTCTCCCCCTGTCGAAACATCTGAATCAAATGATTAGGCTGTGTTTTACGACTCACGTCACTGATTCTTCTGTGGTGGTTGGTGGGTTATTTCCACCCAACCCCATCCTCCTCATCATCCATCCTCACCTCGCACACCCGCCCACTATGAACGACCGAGAGGAAAATTTATGGGTTCCTGGGAATCTCATTAAGCCCCTCTTTAGAATGGGGGGAGGAGGTGGATGGGAGTAAGGGTGGCACCCCACTAGGGGCCCACACTGGAATCCTTCTTTAGGGGTGGTAGTTCCAATTATTACTCCACTATGAAGAATGCATTTTCAAAGGAATGAATTTTAAAGTGACCGTGTTCGAAGACGCATTTAGCTAATTTGAAACGTGTGGACAGCGCTCAGTCCAAACACAATGCAATATTTTCATTGTGACAGTCAAAATGTTAATGGTGCGATTTGAACATTTGAAAAATGCTACCCATTCAATGCGTACAATGAGCGCGACTTTTTGCGGAAAATTTTACCGAAACAAAAAAAAATTCTCCATTTTCCGCACACACACACACACACATACAAGACTAAACAATAATTGAGCGTGTCAAATTTATAATGCGGCTTATATGACTTCTCGTTTCATTTGCAATGCAAATTGTCCAGTTTCCTTTTTTTTTTTGTTTTTATTTAATTAAAAAAAAAAGCGACTCGCATAATATTAATAATGACGCCGATGGCGACAATGATGCCAATAATGTAATTCAATTACGTGCAGCCTTGAAGCGACAAAGGAAAAAGTCTTTGTGTAAATGGTGTTCAGTTTTCAGCTCGATAACGTATGCTAATTGAGGCGATTATTATTTTTATCTCGGTAAAATAAAATGCGAGAATATTCGGCGTGATTGTATCCGTTTCCGTCGAATGCGCGTTAAAATACACCATAATCGTAAAAAATGAACCGTTATCCGGTTCAGGGGGGGGAAAAATGCGTTTCATCATGTGTTTTTTTTTACATATTTTTATGTAGTGACGAATGTGTTAATTGACGGATTTGAGTTTAAAAATTTTTATTTTCCACATTCAAGGCAGTTAGTTGTAGTTAAGGCTCCCATACCGAACTAGGAATTTTCTAAAATTCTTATCATATTTTTAATCTTTATTAGTTCATCCGTTCCTTCAGTCTATGGGTTTATGCCCTACCTTAATCTATGCATGCTCGAGTTCATATATTTAATTGAAAAAGTGAAGAAATGACAATGTCGGTGATGTATGACCGGACTAGATTTCAAGGCAGTTTCAATTATTTAATGTTATGAGAGAATATTGAATGTTGTTTCTGTTTCATGTATTTGAAATTATTGCGTTGTGCAATGTGTACACCGTAGCCTTGGAATAATGCTTGATTTATGATTATGATTCAATTACGATTTATCAAACTAAATTGTATGTGATGTTGAATGATTTGAAAACATCTATTGCAGCACATGTACTACCACCGATAACTAAAATTTTGATTAAACAAAATTAAAACCAAGTAACACTCTTCTTGTCCACGAGCTTAACAATTATTTGTACCATACATATAGAATACATAGATATGCCCCTTCATACTTTTCGGTCGCCAAAAATCGTCGCAAGAGTAGAGATGAATGAACAGAACCCGAGACTCGAATAACAAAGAAGTGACTAGGATTTTATACCTGAGTGTCGGAACATTTTTAGAGCGTGAGGGCATATCTAGACTATTCTACATCTACTAGTGTAAGCCCGTTGAATATCAACGGAGCGTTCTTATCACCCATACTGAAAAATAACATTAAATTTAATGGTTCTTTTACATATGTAGTTGTTGCATAGATGGCGCGTTATAATACAACAACATAACAATTTAGCAAAGTCGCGAGCCTATTGACAATTAATATTGTCAAATCGTAGCAGGCTCGTCATCACCTCCGTTTGGATCATAGCGTAAGCGTTCACTGTCCCGAACTGGTAATCTCGGGTTCAAATCCCACTCGCACGTGGATGGTTCATGTCTTTTAATTATTTACCTCAGTGAGCGCTATCAGCAGACAGACACACAGATAGACAAAATAGGGCTATTAAATATATGATGACTAGTGTAAGCCCGTTGAATATCAACGGAGCGCTTTCTCATCACCCGTACTGAAAAATAATATTAAATTTAATAGCGTTTATGGTTTTTGCATAGATGGCGCGTTATAATACAACAACGTAACAATTTAACAAAGTCGCGAGCCTATTTATTATATAAATAGTCAAGTTGAAGCCAGCCCGTTATTATCTGGTTCGGCTCACCGCGTAAGCGCTCAGTGCTCCGAATCAGTGATACCGGGTTCAAATCCCACTCGCGCGACGTTCTGATTCTTTAACTATTAACATCGGCGAGCGTTATCAGCAGACAGACACATAGACACACACACAGGCAGACGGAATAGAGCCATTATATATGTATATAACTAGTGTAAACCCGTTGAATATCAACGGAGCGTTCTCATCACCCGTACTAAAAAATAATATTAAATTTTATAGTTGTTGCCTATGCAACAACATCTATGGCGCGTTATGATAACAAAGTCACATTGAAGCCTGCCCTACATCATCTGATTTGGTAAGCGCGTAAGCGCGCTCTGTTCCGAATAAGTAGGTTCAAATCCCACTCGTGCGACGATCTGGTTTTTAAATTATTTACCAATGCGATGGTTATCAGCAGACAGACACAGAGACACACACACACACACACACACACACACAGACAGACGGATTTCGGCTATTATATATATAATATGATGATTTATACTTTTCTTTCCCTTTCAGAAGTACGAGAAGAACGAGAAACTACATACATATGTACTGAGGCGTATCTTTCAAAAAGTAAAGATGCAACACTTGAAGCAAGTCACTGAAAGAGATTACTAATTTGGTTACGTAAACATTAAGCTTATGATATGCGCACTGAAACACGTCTAAGCTTTTGCGCGTATTGAATGTGTCATCTATGTATGTATGTATAAGATGTTAATAAAGTGGTTCCTTTGCGGAACCAAAAGAGGTAGGTTCTCTATTGCGAAAGTTTAGCGATGGGGTGGTGGGTGGGATGGTGAAAATAAGGGCGTTCCTACAGGTCTAGAAAAGTGGGTAGGTTGGGGTGGTTGTCGGGTGGGGTGGGCTCTTCTGTATGACGGGTTAATATAAAGAGCGTTTCCACTTTTCGTCTTTCGAATGTGATCTAATTAATTTCGGAGAAATGCTTTCGATATTATTTTGATCAAATTACGGAAATAAAATGTACCCCTCCCACTGTTCCCGACTCAGATTCGTGGGGGGTGGGTTGGTTGGTGGTGTGCTCGCCCGTTTGATGTCATACAATTTGCTCAGAGGGTGAACTCGGGCGTAACACTTACCGACGACAAAGTATTATATTCGAATTGAATTCACATCAATTTACATCAATTTATTCAGCGTCTTTATTTGTGCGCACCTACCTTTATTAGACAAGCTCACAACGTTATTTGAATATTCCTCATAATTTGCCTGTACTTATTGCTCGCTCAATAGAGCGCAACACTGCGCAACAGTTTGATATTTTATTTTTCACAAGTGATCAAATCCCTCAATATACGACCCACCTTTCGCGCTTACGGTCGACATCAATGTTGCTCTTATCATCAGATCGTCACTAAAGGTGCCTGTAAGCGATCAACATTTGTCAGCAATATTGCTCGTCAACCATCCAGTAACATTTTCGGCATCACATGCGCAATATGTGTCGCAGTAATGTGTGGCTCAATGATTGTCGGCTAGTGTCGTGTCGGGTCCGCACTTCAGCGACAGAAACCCGCGTATGTGAGAGAGCAGGAAAGAAACATATATTGTTGCGATATCATCGGTAATATGTCAAAAATACTCGCCAACACACTGCCATACCAGCAATAGTGGAACAATAGTGTCGGAAAACACGATTATATTTCCGGCCCACATCACCATATTGCAGTAATATTACCGGCAATACGTTGCCGTGAATATGTTGATCGTTTACCGCCACCTTAACGGCAAACTAGTCTTTACTAGTCACTAGTCGGATCATCTATTAATTTTCTCGTGAATGAAATGAGAAAACATACCGCAGAAAATTAAATGAATATTGAAATGTACATATGTATAGGCGTTGATAATTTAAATTTGTAATAAGGTAAAAAAAAATATTCCATTTCAAGTTTTATGTATTCCCTTTAGCGTTCTGGAACCATTTGTCCGAGACTTTATACAAAGTCCTGATGATTGACGGGTCTTTTGAGCCGTTCATGCACAGGACAATACATGGAAAGAACGCTCAGTACCCATTCATTCAAAACGTTCTATTTATTTGTCATTTTTAGAAGACTATACACATAAACACACATACATGTATGTATATAATTTATATACATACGTAGGATAGCTGAATAGATACACATAAAGCGTGGATAACGAAGATAAAATCACAGAGCGTGAAATCAACTGACTGAAAATTTCCTGCACAAAGGAACACCGAGTAACATACGTAATATGTAATCTAATAATAATATTTTACAATTAGTGAATGCTGTAAACGTGGAAGCACTGAAAATATCCTACAACGGCGAGGCGGAAACGTTAAAACTAAACATGCGCTATGTACCGTACTAATATGCTTTTCTAAATACTGACAGGTGTATTGTTTATTAATTGGCAATAGCCGAATTGCTCGGCGTTGCTTGGGCGCGGGAATTATTAATATGAATTACGAAAAAAAATTTTAATCGAAATAAACATTTATTCTTCAGTACATACAAAAATTGATTAAAATTTTGTATGGGGGCCACTTGACCTGGGCTCCGACCCTTTCCAAAAACCGCCTAGGTCTAAGTTAGAGTACTATGAGGTAATATACCAAATTTTATGGTTCTAAATTGAAAATTGTAGATTTGCATAGCGGACAAACATTCAAGTCATCATCATCATCTTTTTAGCCGTTCACCATCCACTGCTGGATGAAGGCCTCTCCAATCCTCTTCCATTCCTGTCTGTCTTGAGCAATCTGCATTCACTTGACTCCACACATTCTTCTCAATTCATCAGCCCATCGTCCACTCGGTTTACCTTGCTTTCTTTCACATCCTCTCGGATACTATTCCAGTATTTCTCGCGTCCATCCATTATTCTCGCTATGTGTACAGCCCATTGTTATACCAAGCATACATATGTACATCTTTCCATGCTTCTATGTGTGCACTGGATCTTATCAACTTGTATAGTAGATTATTAACAGTTAAGCCCAAGTTCGTTTGCGGACATTGTCATTATTGACATAAAAATAATAATTAATTATTGAGAGGAATTTTATAGCCGTTCCGTGATTCACCAATGAAAAGTTCTAAAAAGTAGCGCGTATTCATAAAGGAATCGACAAAACCGGGTACAAAGTTGCAATAAGCGCTTAGAACAGCGGTATTATCTCGTTCATGAATATAATCCGAGTGAAATAATATTGAAGGGAAAATTATAATATATCATCGTCTCGATGTAATTTTAAACGTATTGCGCATATCATCATTCTCTTTCTATCCTCGTTGCAATTCTGCAAGTACAAACGAGACGAACGTACACAGCCCCATTGCATCGAACAGTTCCAAGCGGTAAAAAGGATAAGAACACGGATGCTTTAAAAATAGAATAAATACTAAACAGACTTAATAGAGTGCATTGACTCTCCTCAGACTCATGTATGTATGTACATACATATGTATGTATTTTCATAATGTAATACACGAGGGTATCATTACTCTTTTTAAAGGCAGGATAGTTTCAGTTAATTTTACGATGCATAATCGACAGTATAATATCGTTTCGATCAATAAACGTTATTTATCGTACGAGATTAATCTGTACGAGGGAATTAATTGCATGTCATTATCAATTTCGTTAATAACGAGATAAAGATTTACTCTCGAATTTTTTGGTAATGAGCCAACGCGCAAAGAAAATGACCTTTTCTATGAAAAATAAGGACTAATGTATCACGTACCTAATGAATTACTGAAACATGTAAATACATTTCTTTTGAATGAGTATTTTAAGTGGCTCACTATTTTAAACGTGACATCAGTTTTTATTATTCAACTCGTATTAAAGTGGTAAATAAAAGTAGAAACTTATTGTGTGTACTTTCGTGTCTTGCTTTTAAATGATAATAATCAATGTTGTATTTTTGAGCAAATTTTAAGTTAGCTTGAACAACTGGGCTAAGCACCCACCCAATTTACTACCCACCTTCCTTTGAAACACTTTTCCACCCCCTTTTTGTGTCCTATTCCTCCCCTTCCATCTCACCCACCGCCAACACTGTTGAAATTTGAAAGTTTTACCCTTGTAAACGCAATTAAACTTTTGCGACGATTAAAAAGCTACTTATACCCTTGCACATTGGATAGTTGGTGTTCACGTGCGAGAAACTCACACAGCCCAACATTTTGTATAATAATATCTATCTAACATTACGTACATAGGTATATCGCAGCTGTATTTCTACAGTATGCAAACTGACTAAATCCGACTAATTTATTTGTTTGTAGAGTATACACTTTCTAAATAAACGGATTCAAAAATACAATTAAAGTTTCCGTTTCTTTTTAGATTATTATGATTCGATGCCAGTGGGACAGACACGTGTTCACATAATGATTACACGTGGCTCAGCTTTCCACACGCCACTCGTCTCGTCCAATTCAATATTACAATAAAACCAAATCAACAACGGTTGCAACAAGACAAAATACTGTCGAATCGTTCGATCATCTGAAGCTGTAAGCCAACGACCGAACAATATCGTACGTGTAGCACGCGCACTAGTCAAACGGCACGTGTAAAAGGTACGCGCAAATACATATAAATTACTTTTAAAAAGAATTTAAATAAGCCATAACGCGCAAAAGAGATGAAAACAACATTATAATGAAAGCTGCCAAGTTACGCGAAAATGAGATATTAAAATTTCACGAATTCTGCGAACGAACATCAAAAGGAACATCGACGATTATTATTATTGTATGTATGTAACGTCTAAATTAAACGTCAAGTGTATATAAATTTGAGTTGAATACATTTTATGAGCATACGCGCTAATGTAGTATAATGTATTACGCTCCGCGTATCTTATATCGATCAATAATATAGATCTGTTCGAATCGCGAGTTGCCATTGTGATCGCAAACGTCTCAATAACAATAAAGAGCAATTTATCCGGAGAGATATCGAAAATATTACCAAGCACACAATAGAGCTATGTGCAATTCAAACGATCGATAAATAAATTATTCGACCGACCTTCACCCCTATAAAAACAACTAAGATCGATTTATTCTAGTTCGATCGTGGCATGTATTTTGAAATTGTACTCGAGTTTACATTCAAAGCTTTCCGAAAGTACAGTTTACAATAAAATTATAAAATTGAAGTAAAGAATACACTGCACGATCTTTTTTAAGCTTTTCTAAGATATTAAACTACATTATTTTTGCGAGTGTACATTACTTACAGAATAGACTTAGAGCGTAATTTGAATTTTAGTAGCATTAATATTTCTTGTAGGAACATCGATCATATACATGCCTATTATGCATATACGTGTATGTGAGTGATCAAGATGTTTGTACACATCGATTATGTATTTATGTGCGCTTTGATCGAATCTTGATTTTGATTGATCGGCCCTGGTAAATAAATACAATGAGGCCGAGTTCTCTTTGAACGAACTTTTCTTTGTGCTCAATATTACCTATATATTCCGTTGCTTTTTAAAAAAAATCGTATTAATCAAAATTAATTTCATATATGTACATATAAACAAGACGCTGAACTAGTACTAAAGTTGTATTTGCCTATAAAAGTACTGCGAATCTACGATTTTTTTGTAATACAAATATTTAATCATAGGGCAATGACTATTGATCGTTTTCGTGAGCACTTGTGTGCTGTTTATGGATATTGATAGCAATATAGTTATGATAATAATGATCGATCGCATTGTCAAGAATGTGGACAGCTTCTCAACATGTCCACTTTCTATTCCTGATAATAATAATTTCCATAAACGGATCTCGTTACGATACCGGTCGCATTAATTTGCCTTTTCCAAGTTTTTCTGCGACATTTAAGTAGTGTAATACAACGGCAACGTTCAAGCTATTGCGAAAGAATACTCGGCTATAATATTTTGCAAATGCTAAAAAGCACAATTTCAATTTGCTAATACATATTTATAAACGTAAAAGATACAAGCTACGTATGTACGATCGTGACAGTGGAAAATTTTGTCCACGCTGCACGAACGGTGAGCTTTCGATTTTCCGGCGTGGACGAATCGTGCGCACCAGCGCAATGTAAATAAATCATTGAAGTCATCAATCATCTCGTCTCAGTCAACGTACTTAACAATCGAAGCAATTCAACCAAATTGACATGTAATAAAGGTAAAATAACGAAACTTTCCGAGACAAAAACGAATAAAACTACCCCATAGGCATAGTCGAGAAAGAAAGCTATGATTTCAAACAGAGTAAAATCTTAATTGTTTACGGCCCATTTGAAAGATTGCCGCTTTGACTTCGATAATACATTCTTGTAGTTCATAAATAATAACTTAACTTCGTTTTTTTTCGGTTGATTTTCTCGCGGCGATTGTTATAACTTATAGCATGTAAGTTAGTACTTATAGGAACAATGGCGTTCCCATTTTGTTTTCGTCTCACGACTGAGTTTCCCAACATTTTTTCCGCTCGCGCCTCTCGTCGATTCTCTCGCAGGAGTCGAAGGGAAAATTTATTTGCAGAAAATTAAGCAAATGCATATGCATGTTGCATTTACATACAAGCTTTGATCATCCATCCGTGTTCAATGTTCAATCCTTAATAAACATGTCATTCAAACACGTACAGGATTCATAAAAAGCTCCTCACCATTCCGTCTTTTGATTTACCAAAATATTCTTCAATCAAATTTGTTTCTTTGCGCGATTAATTATTTATTTTGATGACCCGGATCGGTTCTAGCAAATCAGCCAAAGCACAAATGATTCTAAAGTGTGATACACACGTTCACACTATCAATAAATAGTGCGGTTCAACGACAACAACCAACAATACGGACACGGTACAGTTGATATCTGACGAAACAGATACACCGGCTGGCATATTAGATTATGAACATCTGACATTTGAATGGGTAAATGGGTCAAATTTATTATTATGAATTGAATGGCTCAGACAGATATATCATGTCAAACTATTTTGTTTTTGTGGCGTTACATTAACTGTGACAGATTGCACAACTACACACATACACACAACACTTGACAACTCGACCAATTAAACGCTTCGTTACGTCACTAAACTGAAAGTGATGAATATCCTTTTAAAAATAGCCACCATTGTGATCGGATGGTGATTTCTAACTTTGCCGATTTTAAGCAGTCGCCTTGATTTTTTCTGTATGAGGTTGATACGCAACAGCATCGATTTAAACTGGCTGTCAATTCGGTTGTCAACGAATCAATTGTGCAAAGCGGGCGGCCTATCGCCAGATAAGCTAATTAGTGCTGCTGCCATTTGTCTTGTTGGCAACTAACCAGCTACTGGACACGCCTATATACAGACGGACAGACAGACAACAGGTTTGGTCGACGAGAAGACGTTTTCAGGTCAACTAGTAAAAGTTAAAAGCTGACAATCAACCAATGCAAGTAAGTGTGTGCTCTAACCAGTAGATACCTACTAGAAAATATCTTTGAATTAACAAATTATACTCAAAAAAAAAAAAATTGCAATGGAATGCTTTTTGGATAAATTGTAGAAGCACTAAAATCAACATTTGCTATATTGAGAATATTAATTAGAATGCGATCCCACCCAAAGCTCTATGGAGATTCTCATGTTATATATACAATGATTGAAATATAAAGTACTCATATGAATACAAAATAAAACTTATTTAGATACTGGGTCGTTGTTTCATATTGCATAATATGTACGTGCAAATTTGTATTAAGACCTCTAAGGGTTAATGTATGCTTTTGACCTTTTGCACTCGTCGTCTCGTTCACAATAGAAATTTCGTTTAATTTTTTACAAAAAATAAAAATAAATTGAATTGTATAATAGTGACTATCCTCGAGTTTCCAAATATGATGGATAGCTGGTATGTACGAAAATAATAATAAAAAAAACTTTTTAAATTATCAATACACGTTTTCGTCCGTGAAGATTTATTAAAATGTAATTCGGCTCATCTGTTATAGACATTGTATTTGAATTGTGTTTCTATTGTGTGCCGTTGGTGGAGGATAAAAAAAATAAATAAAAGCATCTCGATATTTGTAGATAATGAGAACTGTGGAATTTTTACATCGACGATTTCATGATGAAATCACCGTTGGGTACTTTAATACTAAGCATGTGAAACCGGTCCGATAAATAAATGGCGAATTTCATTTCAAAACGTTCTCATAATGTATACCTTTATTATACACATATACATAAATTATAGACACACTATGCATGCTTTTAGTGATATTAAAGCTCTCTTACTCTCATATGTGTACTATTTATTATGCAAAAAAAAAAAGTCGCGTTAGATTATACGAGTAGATACGTATGTAAAGTTTTATCACTTTTAATCGGCGAACTGAATTAATTGGACAGCAGCCGTCAAGATACAATAATTATGCAATCTTTATTGAAATCGACTACAATAAACCAGAAACTGGATATTTGAAAATAGTGAATAGGTAGTGGAATAGAGAAAGGATAAATTTGTATCCATTGTCACCGAAAATGTATTGTAATACAAATATCAGCTGAAACAATAACAGTGAAACTTTTTTCTGCCTGACAGAAAAAAGCCTAGAGGTTTTTGTACTTGAAAGGGTTAAAATTGAACAATAAAAACGAGCCATAAATATGAAAGTTCAACTTTTTCCAAGCTTTTCTCATTATAGGATACAATTTTCAACGCTGTAGCTGAACCGGAGAGGAGAAGCGAAGATTTTTGCAATATTGGATTTGGTGGCGAGAGTATTACCGGAACAGTGCAATAGATGGAGCCACGAACCGGGAACTAATTCAGCAATTTATGGTTCTGTTTCCGATAAATTATAAAGTTTCTCTGGTTAGTTTCATAAGCGTGTTACCGACTGGAAAGGAGTTTCAGCCACTAACCCACTAGATGCACTCGCTGATACTCAACCACTTTTGTAATAAATATAAGAAAAAAAACATAACATAAACAACTGTCATGATCTATAAAATTAAATTGACAAATGATGTAAAATTTGATAATTTTTTCATAGAAAATCTAACTGTGCATTTTGACATGAAAGTATCGATGTTCGAATGAAACTCTGAAAATATATTCAAATACAATGAGTTTTCAACGTTCCTGTTATTCTAACAATTAACCTTTAAAAATGTGTAAATATTATATTATTTTTATGTCAATAATTGGTTGTCGACTGCTGTTGTAAGTCAAGAACAAAATACGTGAATAAACATACATATGTATGTACATCCAAATGCATACAAACTCGTCTTAACTCCGTTCTGTTCCATACATTCAACACGAATAAACACAAGCTGTCGTTATCATATGTACATCTCGCCGTTAATTAACGTCGAGTGTGTATTTGAGAAACGTCGTACTTCAAACGCAAGTTCAATCAATAACGAAAAAACAAATTTTCCTTCAATATTTTCAATTCGAGAGTTAAATGTTCAAACATGTATGGGTCAGTAAATTTAAGTTTGAATTTTTGAGCTTGCAATTTATCGATGATGACAATCGTCAACATTGCTATTAAAAGCGAAGAATTTTAATGTGTATTTACATTTATAGTTAAAAATTATGCAAAATATACATAAATAATTTTGACGCTGCTCATATGCATAATTTTATTGATAAATTATTCGAAAACTCGTTGGTATGATCTTTAAATATTAATATTTATTTTTGTATTAATTTATTAAACGGGATTTAAAAAATAATAAATTGAAGTTTTACGATGACATTTCAATTTCCTTTACACATAACTAACGCCAACAAAATTTGTTATTTTAACACAAAATAATATGTAATAAATTATCAATTTCAAAACAATACTGAATGACCTTTAAAATACAATACAATACTTATTAAATGGAAAAAAATGCAATTGTACACAATTAACGTATTTTCAAGTATTTATAAGTGCAATTAAAATAACAATGCGACTGCAATGTAATAAATGGTAATTACATAGTTTGTATTGTAGGATTTTAGACAATTTCAAATCAAATTATTAGATAATTCGCGGTTTTTTCCTTTTTTTTTTTTACCATTAGCATTCCATTCTAAAACGTTTTTTTATTGCATTATAAATGTAATATTTTTTTGCTAGCTTTATTTGAAAATCGCATAACATGTCCGTGCACACACAATAAAAACAAAAATTATATTTGCATTACTGAATTTGTTATTCAGTATTGACATGTGTCGCTGTAGAGATCCCGTACACGTTTGCACTTGTTTTCCACATTTCCTCGTTACATTTGTTTTGCATTTTCATTGTTAAAAAAATTTACACATACATATGTATGTACATACGGTATACGCTTTGCCTCACTAGGAAAAAGTTCAAAATGGCGTTTTCCCGGAAGCTGTGTTTGTGTTTCATTTTATGAAATTCCATATTTAATCGTAGAAGTAAACAAACCAGTATGGATCGCAACTTTCAACAGTGACACATTATAAAAATAAAGTAAGCGTCAATTGTTAAGGATATGATAAGTTGTAGTAACTTTATGTTAGATAATTTTGTATCAGAAGGATACAAGTTCGAACCTTGAAATAAAATTAAAATTAATTTCTTTGCGATTGTAATTAATTGATTTTTCAAAATGCAGACTCGCACTTTGAAACAACTAGTGTCTATTTTAGTGAATAAAACCGATGAAAAATAAATTACGACAATTTTTTTCTGTCATCTAATTCGGAGTCGGTTTGAATTAATGCGAATAACAACGACAAATCGTTGGAATACTTGCCGTTTTTTTTATCGATACGAAAAAAAAGTTTGGTTTCATTCGACGCGGAGAGAAACAATTTTGTAGACATGCATGTTTTAGATTCGAAGTTCAATACACCTTGTTCGAGACGTGTAATCGGAAAACAAAAGGAACCGGTTTCGAGAGATAACCAACCTTGAATTGTACACAGACGGTCAATTATACACGCTCGGATCATCACGCCCTTTTACCATCGTAGGGAAATTTCCAGAACCTGTGAATAAACCGATTCGGGGGTTAAGCATGTCGTCACAACAATTATCGTAGATCACAAAGCAAACAATTTGCTCACACAGTGATCACTGTCAGAGAATACACGCCGATCGACCCCTCTCCCCGTTCTGTAATAAAATGTTAATGCGCAATAAATCCTTGTAAAACGAAAGAATCCAATGTTGGTCCCGTTTAAACATAATATTAATTTATCGCTTAATAAATAACATTGATGGGTGTGAGCGCCTTTTACAACTTTTCTACTTGACGCTTTTGTCGCGACGTGTATGGGGCAATTTATGCTCATTATTATTTCGAATGTCAAAGGCGCATTCCAATCTCGCTGAGATGAAATTACGACCCAAAACACCGATGAGTACTTATTATTTTATCGCCGATCAAAAAATCATTTAATGTCCCTAGTATTATTAGCCAGTACCGTGGGGAAACTTCGGTTTTGGTTAGTCGAGCCGTAAGCTGCTGGGGGAAGATCGATAGCCTTAACAGGTTGTTATTATTCAAATGTATTCGGTCGTGATTGAAACGGAATAATGATGATGATAGTAAAAAGTAAAAATACACGTATTTATTTATTAACGTTAATTTATCTAGAAACAAAGATCGAATTGGCAATAAAATAAATTCGTAAGAAATATGTAGTTTTGACGTACGACTATAAAATTACAGTAATATACGTCTCGAGGCTGTTTTATAAAACGCTGTCCATTAACTATCCCAAAATATTATATATGTAATAAATAGTGTTTTTTATTGTTGGAAAAATATTTTCAAAAAGAATTCCTAAAATTCAAACTTTAAGTCGTTCTTTATCAACGTCAATAATTCCACAATAATAATGAGCTCATAGAAAATCATCTTACGATCTAGTATTTCAAGTAGAACTTTCTAACATGGTGTGCATTGTTTTCAATAATAATTGGCATATTGAAAATCAAAGGTCAACAAGTTAAAACACCAGCAATAAATAACTGACAGACTTTTCAATTTTTTTTTAAATAATAATTTCAAAAGCTGTCTAGCTAATTAAAAGTTCATTTTTTTAGACTGGAATTTTTTCAAAAATATAATGATAATATAGGGCAAAGAATTAAATGGATAGATTATAGGAAAAACTATGAAGTAAATAATAAATATTATATCTTTCTTTTGTTAGTTTTCGATCATTATCTTAACAAATGTAAAAATAATCTACAAGCATCACGTTTACGATCATATGATCGATTTTTATTGATTTTGATCGGCCTTATTCGGCTTCGGTCGATGCCGAGGCGGCTTTGTTCGGCTTCGTTCGGCGCACGCGCCCCATATACATACATAAATCCCGATATACACATTTCACTGTACGATATTATTAAATTTGTATTTTAAGAGAACAAGCAATGTTACGACAAGACAATGGCTACACGCCGCGGCCGTGAGAATGAATTAAACAAGAGAACAGGTTTTCGACTTTCTAAAATATGACTGTACGACAGACTGACTTACAGACATTATTATTGTCAATTTGTGAGATGAAAGTTGTCTAATAACGGCGTTATTTCAAGCACAAAACCCCAAGTGAACTGTGTACTTGTATAATTGTGCATAAAATATCATGCATTACAATAATGTTAACAGTGAACGCTTTAAATAACAAATCGTTCAAGCGAAAGGCTCTATAGTTTACTTACGACGAAAGTCATACAAGCAAACACCTACCACATCATACAAGCAAACGCCTACCTGAAACAATCAAACAAACAGACTGTGAATGTTATGCAATTTTCAAAATTAGTTTATTGAAAATAAAAAGTAATTTAATAGTAAACAATTACTTCCAATTTACGAAATCATACAAAAACCACCAACAAACAACGGTTAATATGTAATCAGTTTAAGAGAACCGCATGCGTCATCACAAAAAATTTCGTATTGGTCAAAGCAGATGTCATCCTCAAAATTGATAAAACATACCTAATATATGTATGTACTACCTATATGTTCATATGTAGATCAGTCGAAATCTTAAGTATCTATTATACAAAAATTTTCAATGAATTTGAAGAAAAAATCTCGTAACTGGTAATTGTTCTATTCAATGTAAATTTGAATTGTATATAGATTGTTATCGCGTTGTTGAATATGATTGACGTTGTCTTAGAAATTGTATAAAACACGACTTTAAAGGTCGTGTATCAAATACCATTTGCTAACGAAATAATAAAAATGATGTTTTATTCATTATTTATAAATTTAGTCGAATGTTTAGTCAATTCATTGCAAAAAAATATGATTGATATAATAATTAGACTCTTAAGTAAAAATGAATGACTCGCTGGTTTTATTTTTTTGCACTACTACTAATTATAGATAGATTATACACTTATCCACGTGTGTCGTAATTACAATTATATCTATGTATACACATCAAAGCTGGATTTCCATTGCCGGATAATAATTTCTTTAGCCTTAATTCGCATTGAATATCTAGGTCGCACAATGAAATGCAAAGAAAGTTAAGGACTATCAATACTTATTAGTATGGGGTTTTTAGAAATGTAAAAACCAAAAAATTAAGGAACACGTGGGATATACATATATGTAGGTACTTATGTATGTATGTATATCGGTAATGTTACAATAGTCAAAAGTTGAAAAATTCATTTGTGTGTAAACGCTATTGAGCGAAATGTCAGAGCACGGTCAAAATGTCAGGGCCGCAATAAATTCAACTCGTGAAATGAAATGTTATTATGCGATCGAGCCCTCTCAAATGTTTCGATATTGTGTCGATAAATCGAGATAATTAGCAGTTTAAACACGCGTGACTGTGAAAAAAGCACGAAGAATAAGGGAGATTGCGCACAGGGGGTGTAATGGGGCATTCACACCGGTGAATGTGAAATAAAACATCTATCCAATACTATCACAATAAATATTGCGAAATCATAATTCGATATAAAGCTTACTGATTAAAATATTACATTATTTCGAAAGAAAATTTTACATTAACTACATATGTATGTATAATGAGATCTCGAATGAAAACAAGTTTTATTTTCAACTATAAATAAAATAAAATATCACATGACAAATTCAAGTGTTCATGGTTGACATGTTTGACTAGTTTGCATTAAAAATAAATTAAGCCAATGTAATTGAATATATTTTCGCACGCGATCGAATCAACTGCTCTCAAAGCAACTCTATTCATATTGAAAATAACTTAATCCCCATTCTGAATTCGATATAATGCGATATCATACATTTGAATAGGATTACCGACGGATAGTTTGTAAGCGTATTGAGCGAGCGAATGATAACATGGAAAAGGGAAACAAAAGTAACACGTAAATTGAGTCTCTCACAAATGCAGCGTATGATTAAAATAAATTTTATGAATAACAAAAGTCTACATACATGTGAATATTAACATACTTTCGTCTCGGTAATAACAGTGCTTTTGACTTGTCATCGGCATGTCTAAGTGGCCACGTCCGGCATCTGATCAATTATCCGTGTCGAAAATTACTATAATCATTCGACAATGATGGGTAAAAAATAAACCCACGATTCAAATTCGGGGTAAGTTAATTTAATGTAAGTAAATTGACTGTCGTAATTATATTTCATAAAGTTAAAAGTATTGAATCGAAATGAGACATTTAAAATTTTTCCAGGTCATTTTTTTCTGGACGAGTGATCCAAACAATTTCTCAAAGTGGAAAATCATCCATTTTTGCAAATCTCCAATGTGAATTGTATGTATGGTTTCGTCATTGCGTGACGCAACCCGTCACAATCCGGGTGCGGGTAAGTTTTAAAACGGCAATAAATATCGGAAAATTGTGCAATATTTCGAAAGTCATAGATAAGTGATACACATACACGTAAAGTCGTAAACATTGAGCAATATCAAACAAGATATTTATGTATTGCATACGCGAAAAGAATATCTAAAGTCTCTGTATATGTACATATGTTTCGGCTTGTTTTCTTTACGCGAAATGGGTCGATCAATAAAATCAACTTTTCTAGAGCGAATGCTCCGCAACATGTCAGTCAACCCCATCGTTTATTAATTCGCTAGTTTACCCGTTCCTTTCATAACCTTTCCTATATCACTTCAACATGTACAATGATCCTATTTAAGTCATTCTACAGAATTGAGAACATCTCCGCGGAACATCAACACTGGAAGCGATCGGCAATATACCGCAGACACGACTGGTACATTCTGAAGCACATTAAGCCGAATCCGGCCAACACTTTCAATTGCATCGTATCATATAATACGCGTTGCGTGTGGGTGAATGTTGTGGATGTGAAGTGAAGTGAAGTGAAGTGAAGTGAAGTGAAGTGAAGTGAGGTGAGGTGAGGTGAGGTGTCCGTATGAACTTGAACCTGAGAGGCGTCGCGCTGTCTCCAGTGGCGGCACGCGCCCACCATGAATAATTCATGTCTGGGAGCTGCCGTGTTTGGTTTGGCCATTAGCCGCAATTACATGGAAATCGCGAGCGAAAGCGAGCCGCCACTGGCGAACGATTCGCAAACTGGGGCTCGCATGCCGCACCCACGCGAGAAAACTCGACGCGTCTACCTGCAAGCGTTCCAGCAGTAGGTTAGGTTAGGTTAAACTAACCTATGCACAATTGGCTTCTTCATAATGTACTCGATTTTATGCTAAACGTGGTCTGAACTTAAGAATGTCATCTAAGATCCAGTGCACACAGAGAAGCATGGAAATATGTACGCTTGGTATAACTAGAAGAGATCGTAATGCCGCCACTTCACCATGGCGCGAATGTTCGTGAAATGTTGGCCTTAGCGCTGTGGTCAGCTGCCGCTTGCTCGCCCGTCCAGAGTGCTGCTATCGTATCGCTAGTGGCGGCACTCTAGTGTCAACTAGCAAGCGGCATCGAACGAAGTGTCATCGTGGCATCGGTGTTTTGGATCCCATATCGCGGGTTCTTGGTGGAGAATTTCGAGAAAGTTCAGAGTGACTGAATTGGTCGACATGATTACGCACTGAAGGCACAGACAACACTGGAGGGGTCCGGGGTGTGGGGAAGGTCCGCCATCTTGCTTTTTTCGCGGTTCGCTCGCCTTCGCTCAACTTTTGTGGATGTCGCGCGAATGTTATATAGTACGTTGGCGTTAACGCGAAAATAGTCGAGCGACATACCCATACCTTGGTGCTCGGCACCGCTCGTCCAATATGAAGTGCCGGCATAAGAGGAATACATGGGTAAGAAGCATGACCAAAGTGGCAGATATAGCGGACCGTGTGAAAAAGTTGAAGTGGACACAGCGAGAAGAATGGGTGGTAGATGAACGCGAGAAATACTGGAATGATATCCGAGAGAATGTGAAAAAAAGCAAGGTATACCAAGTGGACGATGGCCTTATGAATTAAGAAGAATGTGTGGAGTAAAGTGGATGCAGATTGCTCAAGACAGACAGGAATGGAAGAGGATTGGAGAACGGCTGAAAATGATGACGATGACGATTTGAACTTGAAGCAGGATTACACACTATGTCTTTTATATCGTTTTGTATAGTGCGCTCGTGGAACTGTAATCAATCGATGAATGGAGATGCACCTACAGAAAAATTACTATATGTAATAGCGCAAGGGTCTGCCCAGCTGACTGCCTGGGTAGTCGCGGAACGCTCGCATACACTCACCGCACGTACACTTACACTTACCCATTCACACATACACTTACGGCACGGGTAGCGCGGAGCGCTCACAATTTTCAACTACCCACTACATTTTGAACCACTAAATGCACTATAGGTATATATGTACGTAAATGATGACCACCCGATGACACTGTCAACGGATAGTGACTAGTTCAAAATAAAAAAAAACATGGAAAATGGAATAAGCAAGAATAGGAATTGGCAAAAATACTGAAATCCTGTCCAAGTAATCGTACAAAGAACGATTTATTGTAGGAGAATGCCAAGTGGAAGATACATATGTTCCGTGGTTTCGAGAAAATTCCAGGAGAGTTGCGTTTTCACTACACACCCCCCCTCATCATGTACATAGATTGTACAACGCATGTCAACGTACTCGGTGCGTAAGAGCATTAAGTCATTCGCCACGAAAATGGTAAATTTAGTGTTGTGATGAGGCATTCCGAGGGGATTCCTCTCTAGAGAAGGAATGATTTCAAGAGTGGAATCCCCTTAGAGTTGGAAGGAAATAGGAAAAATACAAAATACAATCAACCAGGTGTTTCGTGGCTGAAGTATTTCCGAAAATGGAACAATAAAAGCACGAAATCCTTGTTCCAAGTCGCGGTGAATAAATGGCAGATACAACAAATGATTCAAGATGAGAACTTTAAGAAGAAGAAGAACCTAATTTAACCAAATCCCCTTTTGTCAAGTCGAAAGGTGCTAGTTTTTAGTGAACCAATATCCCGGTATGGTCCAAAACGAATTGTAATATCTAGAGTAGATTGTGATCTTCAAAATGGACTTTATTAGGAGTGGGTGCATCGCTTAGCAGCTTTACAGTTTGAGAAGTGCTGTTCGGAAGTGTCCCGCTGCGGGCTATTACGCCTGTTGCCGCTTTTTGCGGCGCGCACGCTTCGGCCGCATCGTTTAGTGCCAGATGATGGCGCTAAAATTGCAATATCAGTGTCGGTTTAGCGCCAGTCGTTTGCGGCAGCCGCAAACAAGGCCAATGTGACTTGTCGTCGCCGATTGTGACCGATTGCCGTGGAGCGTATTACTCACGCGGTGGCGTCGGTCACATTTTCACACAGTAAAAAAATTCTGTCCAATACTAAAGACCATTCAAAAGAAAATGAGATGGTATTTTTGTCTTAAGGGGGGCTAGTTTACTCACTACGATCTAGCTGGTTTACAGACCCGTACATAGTGCTAGTAGCGAGTAGCTAGTAAACCTATTACACGTGTCAAGTTTACTCGCTAAATGTTGCCACTAGCTGCCGCTAGAGGCGCTGTCATCAACTTGTGAGTTGTCAACGTGACAGCGCGCGCTTTGCGTCCACCGTCAAAATGAAGTGGAATTGTGAGCATATCGCCAAGTACCTGACGATATATGAACAGCGAAAATAATACAAAATACTGAAAAAATAGTTCTTAATCTCAAAAGCGTGACTGTTAAATGGCTCCAACGCCGAGCGAGTGCGAGTAAAGTTCAAACATTCGAACTTCACTCGCCCGGCCGAAAAAGCCTGCGAGTTTACTAACTTCACCTTATTACACGTGGCTTTTTACTCGCAAACCACCAAACCAGCTAGATCGTAGTGAGTAAAGTATCCCCGTGTAATACCCGCTTAATAGGTTTACTAGCTACTCGCTACCAGCTCTAAGTGCCGGCCAGTAAATCAGCGAGATCGTCGCGAGTAAACTATCCCCGTGTAATACCCGCTTTAAGCAGCAGTACTTTGATTTGATCCCGCCGTTACGGTATCGAGATAAAATGTAACAATTAATTAAACACTGAGCTTTCTAGCGACTAAAAAATGTACACATTTTCGTAACGAAAAAGAGCCATAAAAGTGTAAAGTACCCAGTGTTTTACTTTACAGGTCAGCGTGAATCTCCGTCTACTTCCAGCCTCAATTCTAGGGGTACTTTTATATTCATGTGCCATTCTTATTCATGAGTGAGATTCTAATAAGAAAACAGCGAAGCTTTTCCGGAAAACTATGGGCGCAATTTTCCTCTCTAATATGAACTACATACTTCTGATATGTTTAGTTCCGTTACTCACGTGCAACAACATCTGTTTTAAAATACGTTTTCCTTTGTTGCTCGGACACAACAATGCATTCGATCTCGAGACCCTTTAACTAGCGTGCCACATGACCTTTAGAATGCCGGCAGCTAAATACGATTATAATTTTGTACCGTTATAGCGAGAATCAGACTCCTAACTAGAACGACACATACACACAACCTGCCTACGAAACACGTTAAAATTGGAACTTTCTAACATTTAAAGTGCACATACATAAGTGCAGCCGGTCAAAGAATTTTACCGAACGAAAAGAGTCGAGCTATTTCGAATCGACCGGCTTTGATCTTCTTTTATGTCTTTATGCCCGAATATAAATTGTGATGCGTTACGTCAGTCCGTTTTGTGTGCGTGTATACTATCCACGTACCGTTTCGCATTAATCATAGTGATGGTTGTGTTTCGTTACGAGACACCTGTAATCTATGAACCAAAGTGGGGATTTTCTCGTATTATAATACATTGTACCGAGTTGTATACGAGTAACGGTACCGACGTTTTTCAGTTCACACAAATGGACGTTCGACGTGGTGCCAGCACGTGCACAGAGGTCGACGACAACACCACAATGCCACAAATTTTGTATATACCGAAGTTCAACGGCGGTCGTGTGGAATTCAGTGCGGTAAATAATTGTCATAATATTACCCCGTGGTCAATGGACGACAATTATTACTGTGCGAACATTTATCTTAACGTTAAACATGGATGGAAATCAGTGGCGTGCGCCGTATTTTAATCAAATAAACGCCTTTTAATTAAATTGTGTGAAATTAAGCAATTGAAAAGTATCCCACAAAAATTGTTTAGAATCTTACATAGATATAAATCACGCTTAACATGTGCCCTGTTAACATGTTTTAATTCTCGACTCCTATTGGCAAAACATATTTCAAGTGTTACATATGTTAAAATGGTAATTTACCATCGTTTACAATGCATTGTTTCACACGTGAGTTGTTCTGATTGAAAATTCTACAACGGACACGGCCGTTTTACTCAGTAATTGTACCATGAAAAAAAAAATAACCATTTGTATACAAATGAAGATAACAGTTTAAAATTATAATCCACCGACAGTTGAATTAGTGCTTTGCAATAAACTATGTAGGACGCAATATTGCCATTTGAATATTCTGCAAAATATTATAATATAATTTCACATTCAAATTACTCACACTAACTTACGTATGCGCAATAGTAACTGGAGCATTGCGCGTTGTTGCAAATTTATAATACTATCTCATCATGCGAAATAGCTCAATATGCATTATTACCTGTTCAAAATTATATCGTACGCAATAATAATAATAATAACAGGCGAGGCAATGAATGAACGAAGTTGCATATTAGTTGCATTTCCGAAACACATTTGATTTGACGCGTTCGACTGGCAACTAACTAACTGTACGTACACGGGGATCCAGGAAATGGAAACGTTATCGAGTTATTATGCGAACAAGCCAAGGAGACCTACATTATTCGATTGTGTACTAGTTTCCAGGTAAATCTAGTGGTAACTGGTAACGAATAGACAAGTAACGGGGTTTCGACTCGGATATACATATGCATTTTACTAATATGGTCGTAACAGCCATTCAATACATAAAATGAGACTAAAATCGACCGAACGCTTTCTTTGATATAATGAATATTCTTGACACACGTAAGCGAATTTATAATACTGTCATTTACCTTATATGGTGTATAATTTAATAGAAAATCTGTTCGCATGAAACGATCGCTCATTATTATTTGTTGGCTAGCACCGAAACCAAAAATGAATGTATTTCGTATTTTTCAGCAAGCACTGATACAGAAATGTTTTGACAAGAAATGTTTACAACACAATAAAAATATCACTATTGCTCAAATTGTACAAAAAAGGGGAAATACATTGATCTCGTTTAAAATGTGAAAGCGCACAAAATATTTGTGCGGTGGATTGCTTCTGTGAATTCACGTGTCACCCTGTCAATTTGATGGTTTGATCGCATTTGACGTTTTAATAATGGGTTTCGGGGGGGGGGAAGTACTGTAGGGGATGATGGAGAGAGGGGGAGGGAATTGAGCCCATAAAATCGTCGGAAGGGGAAGACAACTATGAAAGAAAATTCCGATAGGCAAAAGGGAATGTGCGACTATAAAAAAAATGTTTATACGAGCAAAAGAAAGTTAATGTCGCATAGTGTACTTAAAATATACTCATTTATTTACCTCTACATTATTTTAATACACCGAGTTTTTACAAAGTTTTCTTTTGCCTACATTGAACAGTTGAAGTATTTTATGGCATTTTTCATGCTAATTTATCAGCACACATAATTTGTGAAACATTTAAGTAATGAAAATACACGTGAACTTCCTAGAAATGCACTCGCGCTTGGAATACATCAAAATTTGCTCACGCGCCACACACGAGGGAAGTTCAAAATTACGTTCGGCGGATGCACCGTATAATTGAATATGGAAATTTCATTGATTTTATACGTATAATTCAATATTATTTTATTGCACACAATAATTACACAATCAAACGTAATGACTGCTCGTTGTTATTTTGTAGCCGGAACTCTGTCATTTGTACGTGTGTAATCACACCGCATCCTGCCGATAAAACTGTGGGACGTGCCAACATCTTTACAAAAATATAAAATAAGTATCTGCTAATTATCGCTTTGTCTTCATTGAAACATTCCCATCATTACACCTCCTTTATCTACCTAATATCTATCTCCTTTTTGCTTTAACCACGTACGTAGTATGATAAAGTGTTGTTTCTATTACAATACTACAATACATTGTGATAAAAGTATCAAGACTGCTCTCGAAAGCGTAAACACGTCAATCGATTGTCAAAAATCGCATATTATACGTCAGTGGTGCACATCCTATTTGATAGAAGGGCCAATTTATCCATCTTCTAATTGTTCACGGGCCGCACAAAATCTCCTTTCAAAAGATTCTTGAATTCGGATGATGTGGCAATCATACTTTTGGCTGGAATTAATGCCATCTAAGAATAAAATTTCTTTGCAGTGCGGAAAGATATTTTTTCTCAGCTGTGAATGAAACAATTTAAGTTTTTCCTGGAAGTCTGAGATGTAATGATTTTTCCCTTGCAATCGAAGATTAAGATCATTAAGGTGTGTTGTAATATTTTTCAGAAATGCCAAGTCACTCAGCTATTGAAGATTTCCAAAATATCGATAGACTTTCCTTTGTTAACAAGGAACATTTTGATTTATTTTAAAAGTAACACAAATCTATTCAAAACCTTGCCTCTGCCTAACCAACGAACTTTGCAGTAGTACAATATATATATGTATATTCAGCATCGATTTCATCAAGAAAGGCTCTGAACTGTTTTTTAATGTAAACTGCTATTATAAATAAATGGGAATCTCGGCCAATTTTCAATATTGTTTCATAAACGTTGTGCACTGACGAAATTCTAAGGAGAACTAGCACCAAAATGCGTGTCTTGAAAACAACTGTCTAAAAATAGACTGCAACTGCATTGTAGAGAGTGTGAGACATTTGTAAAAAAATGAATTTTGGTCGCAAATCTCTACCCGTGAAAAAATAATCGTACAAATAAAAATAAAAATAAAACAGCACTGTATGGTTTTATGTTTTCTGTCAGATTATGTGCATAGATATAGGTATTCCTTTGCTACTGCATAATTTTTTAACAAATCAAACATAGAATTTTTTTTATATTCAATGAAGTACTTGTCATTTTGGGCCGCATGCGGCCCGCGGGCCGCGGGTTGTACATCACTGCTATACGTGTATTGTCTATTTGGATAAGCCATTCGCGTGAAACATGCGATAGTTTCAAATCGACAGCTCGAGCTTTTCTGGAACAGCTCCTTTTATAGATTTGCTCACGCACCACTGCTTGATCCCATTTCAGTTGCGATCCATCAGATCAGTGATCTCGAATTGGCAAACTAATGCAAATTTGCGCATTTCCGACGGAGCTTTTGCACGAGTGCGCCGTTTTAATTAGTGACTAACTAATATCCGGAAAATCGTTAACGGCGGACGCGATGACTATACGACGACGACGTTAACGAAGCCCGTGCCACAGTTTGAGAGTTATCATATGTACGTTGTGTACGAAATGGAGCGCTTTTGTTATTGGCTCTCTGGCTTTGCATACCTGTCGCAGTATACATATATGTACATACATAAGCCAACACACGTCCTCCATTCGGCTATTGTTCTTTAAAGAAGAATGGAAAAATGGTGCACATATTAGCCGGAGAGAATAAGGGGGAAGAGGGGGGGGGGGGAAGGGATAGGGTTGGATTTACGAGGTATAGATTTTTTTTTTGTGTGGCTTCAGTGAAGTTTTGTGAAATTCTAGCACTAAGATGACAGTCATCTATTGCGGATACAAATTCAGATACATGTGTATGTATGTAATTACCAGTGAGATAGTGAATTGAATTAAACTGGAATTTCACTCGAGTTATCCCTTTCACGGTATCAAATAGGGTTTTCATTTGAAGATCACCCTCGAGTTTTTCCACATGAGGAAATTCTTATTGTGCGCACGCTAAAATCATACCAGCGTGCGTGTATTTCGTTAATTTCTATTCAAAATAATATTATCAATATGATTTCCTCGTAGATATTTAATGAGACTCATTGCTCAATTGGCTCATTGTACTTCGGTAATACATTTAAACTTAAACGCTAAATTTGTTAAATTTTCCCAAATATTCATATGACGAACTAATGAAAAAAGCTTTAAATCAATCAATCCCGAAAATCATTTTAGGATTGTCAATTTTATTTATTTATTTACAAGCTAGAAAATCCAAATTATTTACAAAAAAAAAATGTATTAATTTAATTATTGAAAATAAATCACATTAATATTGTCTAATATTAATTAAATTATTAAATAGTTCAAATTAATTTATGTCTAGTAAAAAAGAAGGCATACGACCAATGCGTACTGCCAGTTATGACGTATGGATGTGAAACGTGGATGATTCAAGAATGTTGCGCAAGATCCAGTGCACACAGAGAAGCATAGAAGAGGAGAAGTATGCTCGGTATAACAAGAAGAGATCGTACAAGGAATACATGGGTAAGAAGCATGACCGAGGTGGCAGATGTAACGGAACGAATACTGGAATGGTATCCGAGAGGATGTGATAGAAAGCAAGGTAGACCGAATGGACGATGGACTGATGAATTGAGAAGAATGTGTGGAGTCAAGTGGATGCAGATTGCTCAAGACAGACAGGAGTGGAAGAGGATTGGAGAGGTCTTCATCCAGCAGTAGATGGTGAACAGCTGAATATGATGATGATGATGATTAAATTTTTAAATATGTTCAGTTGGTTGTCGTCCGTCCAGTAGGTTGTGGTCCGTTAATTTATGAATACAAATGAACACTTTACAATATGTACCTACATACATATATGAATCACCCTGCACAAATTCAACTGTACACGAATTAAATCACGTGATAATAATAATAGCTATGAACACTATCATAAAGTCAAACGATAATTGAATATTTTATCCATTCAGTGATTCGTTTCAATTAATGCGAAACAATCAACGTTTTTCACACGCAAATAATTGCATAGACTATAATTCAATTTTAATGACCGATCGTATAATCAAACACTAATTATATATTTTTTATCACGAAACAATGATCGTCTTTAACCGAAAATTTAATACTTCGGGTTTTTCCATTTCGCGAAGCTTGCCCGAAGTCGCGAATGGAGGAGTGGGAGAAATATGGCGTTATATACGTTTGTCGTTAGGAAGCGATGGATACTCATCGCTTTCGTCCGTGTTTATGATCGCATACTTTGCGGAATGTTAGTTACTTTATACGAGTGCGGAATGGCGAATGTTGTGTGAGCCTGAGCAACCCTCAAGCGGTCGTTAAAACGCGTTGGTGTGGGGGATGGTTGTGTGCGGTGGCGAAACCAACCCACTCGCAGCCAGCGTTTCTTCTGGACAATTTAGTTTCGATAGCGAATTATCTTTATAGCTACATCTCGAACAAAGCGCTCATACATTCACTGTCTCGGTTGTAAAATATTCTTACAATACAAACTGAACCGAAACACCAGCGAAGTGAGATAACGAACAAACTTCTCGTATGATGTTCCGCTAAATAAATTTACCCCAATAGTTGCTTTGACGACGTCATTCACTTTGTTTGAATAGGTTTATTTTTTTGTGCGTAATATTACACAAACCACAGAGATAGAACTAACTAAGTCGATGGAGCATTCGATTCGTGAACTAGAGGTTCATGGTCTTCTATGCGATCGACAGATTCATACAGTTTTCTTGAACGTTTCGAGTAGGTACCCATTGCTAGCTACATACATACATACATACATCCGATTCTCTTTTGGCACGGTTTTGAAATAACACGTTCCATGAAAACGGACCAATTATTTTATTTACAGTGATATTTTACTTTATCCTAGTCGGATAAAGTATTGTGATCGTGCGAAAATTCGACCTCAAGATTTTGACTGATTTGAATCAGGTATCATCCCCTGATCACGTTTTCATGATTTCTGGAAAATGTCTGTATGTCTGTGTACCTGTGTGTGTGTGTGTCTGTATGTGTTTTCTCCGAAAGTATAAAGTCTATTAAGCTGAAATTTCATATCTATTATTTTCACGTAAGGTATAAGAGACATAAGGAATTTGGTCAACATCAGTCGACCGGAAGTAGGGTTTTTTTCTTGTAGAAAAGTCAAAAATCCTGTTATCACGAAATATTTCCGAAACTACTTAACTTATATTTTATATTTTTTTTATTATTTTTTTATTTTTTTTAAAATTTATATTTATAATTTCCATATAAAATTTAAGAGCTGATAAGGTTTTGATCAAAATCCGCCGACCGGAAGTGGTAGTTTTTCCTATTTGAATATATGCCGAAGATCGTATTTCACATACTATGTATGTTATATAATATGTATGTTGGTTGGTGTGGTGGTGTGCACGCGTTTTATTTACTTACGTACTTAAAAAATTAATTTCGTTACTCTTTGTATTCCCCAAATATATGGATAAAGTCATGGGTTGGCCACACCTGAATTTTTTTGTTTTAAGACGGTTACAAAAAAATTATAAAAAAAAAAAACAGCAGTAAACGGGCACGTTTATTGTCAAATGAACACTGAACACTGAATGAATATATTTTTTATATTAAATTAAATTTAAATCGAAAGCCATGTCAATTTATAGCTTCATTATGTATGTAACTTATGAAAATATTTTTTTATGTATAAATAAAAAATAAATTCGATTTATTTTTGATTTCGAGATTTTTTTTTTGTCGATGTACTTATTTTTTCTTTACACGGTTTTTTATTTGCACTGTAGTCCCTGGAACGTACCCCCCCGTGCAAAAACAGAATCGGGTGTATAACTATCCAAAATTCTTTCTAACCATTATTTACAATCGATGAACTTTTTGGGCCCAACTTGCATACTGTATATAAATATTATGAAAATTTCATACAAACAAAGGACTATGTACGTACATACGTAATAAATAATAAGCAATACACATAATATGTATTTGTGACTCTTATGAATGTTCCCGCATACACACTGCGGTACAATTTAATAAGCAATAAATATTTAATCGCTTATCGTATCGGAAAGGAAGTAAAGAAACTCGCCGAATAATAAACAGGTGAACAACAACAATAATAATAACGAAACAGGAGAATTGTATAATATGTAAAAACATGCTTTACATACTTTACGATAAGTACAATATACCTACGTATGTATATACGAGTATACGTGCATATCGCAGTATTATATGAAAATTTATGGTTAAAGTTGCTCCTTATATTGCATAATAATGTCTGGTATCATGGAGGAGATAAACTTTTATATGAAAGTTTTATTATTCATTTTAAATGCATCGTTCTGGAATCTAGACAAAGCCCGCGCTTTTCAAACTAATTATTTATCGTTTAAAGTAATACAAGTATACTTATAATGTAATTTTTTTAATTTTACACACACATACACACTAACGCATCATTTCGATCAAACGTTACACCGAAATGAATATTTAATGGAAAAGTTATTAGGATGTGACTATATGCGAAGTGAATTATTTTAATTTAACCGTAAATTCAGTTTTAACGGCATGAAGTCTCCCTTTATGCGAGCTCAGAAAACTAATTTAAAATTGATTACACGTACGTGTTCTATTTTATGAGTTGCTAAACAAACTCACACACACACACACACACAAACGAGCTCATGAGAATTAAGGGCTTTAAATACACGAGCTATATTGTCCTCAACACCCCTTCCCTTTCTCCCTCCCCTCACTATACAATTTTTCGGGTTTTCCTTTTTTGGAGTGTATTTCTTCGTATTATTCTGAACGATACGCATAAAAAGTAAACGTATTGTTTCACCGATGCCACAATGCGAATCGAAAAACGCTCACAGAGATTTGTCGGCAGATAAGATGAAAGCTTCCCAAACTTCAGGTTCACCGTTTGTAGGCATCCAAAATACCGAAGAAAATGTTAACATTTTAGATGGATCGATTCTGAGTGCGCACAAACATTAAGAAATATCGAATATATTTTATTAATAAGAATATTCTTCTAAGAAGCTTTATAAAGTTGATCAAGTTTTATCGGTTTACATTGTAGCGATATCGCATAAAGCGAGAGATAACTGTAAATTGAAAACGATCCAAAATTTAAATGAGCACAGTTATGATAATTTTAGAAAGCTCTTAAGTGAGAAGTCTATCGAGTGTTCACTATAATTATAATATAAATTATATTATATATATAATAGCCGAAATCCGTTTGTCTGCTGATAACGCTCACTGAGGTAAATGATTAAAAAACCAGAACGTCACGCGCGAGTGGGATTTGAACCCGTGATCACCAGGTTGGAATGAGTCGTGCTAACACTATTATCCACTGGAGGCGATGACGAACCCGCTACGATTTGACAATATAATATCTCAATAGGCTCGCGACTTTGCTAAATTGTTACATTGTTGTATTATAACGCGCCATAGATGGCGCATTGTTGCATAGATGCAACAACTATAAAAAACTATTAAATTTAATATTATTTTTCAGTACGGGTGATGAGAACACTCCGTTGATATTCAACGGGCTTACACTAGTATAATTATAACAGCAAGGAGTTGGATCCAATCGATAGACTTAAATTCACCGATAAAATAAATCTAGTTAAAGTAATTGCATTTACTACGAATATTACATAAAATATTAATCGAAAGTGTTGTAACAATCAATATTGTCGAGTAATGTGATACTAAATTAGAACGGTACACATTCGATAATTTATCTGAACTGATTTTATGTAATCGAAACGGTTCAATAAATTCAATTCGCTGCAACATTTCCACTCCGTACGATAAAATCGAACGAAACAAGTTTCGTACGAAATTGAGAGCACGAATGTAATATTTTAAAACCCTTCAGGTTGTTGGTCGGTGCACATTGAATTGTTGAAATTATAATGAGACCGGAGAGACAATGCATTCTTTCGAAACGGTCGAAAAATTTAGAGTGGTCTCGCGGTAAACGCCTGCATACCGACACGAGTCGATGATGCACCAGTTTTGTCTGCACTTTTAGAATTTTGATCAATACTTAACGTAATAATAATTATAAGAAAGAATAACAGTGATGCACCCGTGCACCGGTAGGCGAACATGCGATTGCACAATTTGAAGTAGCGCTCTAATTAGTAAAATTGTTCAAAGTTTGAATAAAATTTTTGTATTTGCATAAGTAATGCGCGTGATAAGAATTTATCTTCAGAATTAATTAGCTATGAAATGAATAATTTCCTTTGCTCATAATATTGTATAATAGAGTTATGGTGAAGAGTAGCATCGTGGGAAGGAAACCTTATGCAGTGAGCCTTGAAAAGTGCTTTTTATTAAATTATTACATGTTGTTTGGTAAAAAAAAAAGAAGTCAGTTTCTGTAGATGTAAATTATTATCAAGTTTATTTATATGACAACCGGCGTTGTTATTGAGTTCAATTAATAACCCTAGTCAACATAATATAATGATTTGAAACTAATAAATCACATAAAAAAGTATAACCTTTTACCTAGTCATTGATAAGATTGATAGATTCCTGGCAGCCTTAAAACATCACCTCTGTACAAGTGCTAGTAGATAATACGTTTATTTTGTAATTTTAGCTTTAAGTAATGTTTGTTTGTTTGTAATTAGCTTTTTAAGCTACCTTAAATAAATAGATGAAATCACATAAAGAGATATCACTGTTTCAACGAAGTTAATGCCTGTAATTCTTAAATGGATAATGATTAAACATTGTACATAAATTCAATAATAAAATAAATGAGCTCAATTGTTTGACAAGCGTCGACGTAATCGTTTTTTAATGCATACCAGAGTAGAACAACCATCGATCGACGGAACGAAAAAAAAAAAAAAAAAAAACAATTTAAATTAAAACCATCAATTATTTATTAATTATATACGAATACGCCTTTTAAAATAATTACATACGATTATTATTATACCGGTGATTTTTTGCATCGGAAAAAATCAAGGTTAAGAAAGGACCGAGATCGCATAGATATAACATGATTTAATATCGTGCATTTCCTCTCGAAATATAGCAGTGTCACCTTTGAGTCATTTTTAATTTTATAATATTTTGCGATATCATCTCGACGAGAAGAGGCAGCCATGATCGACGGCTTGTAATTCGATGACACGCATGACTTGATGACTCGTCACACTATCTGCGGCTAAATGATACATTGCGAATCGTTTACAAGTTCAACACCTTTCGCATGATGGACAGGTAGCAGACGCGCTACAAACTAGCCTCGAGCAAGGTGTTGTTAACACTTGTTTCGAGGCTGCTCTTTAGAGGCGATCTCACGCAAAAGCGATTCAATTCATAAAAGTGTCAGCGAGACGAGCTTTTGGCTAACTGTGACGAAATTACAACACAAATCAATCAACAGTGATAACTAACGTAAATTAGTAATAAGAAAATTTATTGGTTAAAATATCCGATGTGTAGCTAAGTCAATAGACTTTTGAAGAGAGCATTGGATTAATGGCTACTCGTAAAAGTT
The DNA here is from genome assembly GCA_022651745.1 of Parapsyche elsis. Taxonomy (NCBI): domain Eukaryota; kingdom Metazoa; phylum Arthropoda; class Insecta; order Trichoptera; family Hydropsychidae; genus Parapsyche; species Parapsyche elsis. Next base: position 149,226 of record JAGVSN010000004.1, read on the forward strand.
CATGCTATATAGTATTTTCATAGTTGCTGGTAACATATGGATGTTTCTTTTACATTTATTTTCCTCTGTAGAAGGCATTGTAGTATATTTTCCAGGAATTCCAGGACAGTTCACTACAAAATACGGTGAAAATGTTGGATAAAAGTTAATAGGCAATGTTTGAAATCAAGTGAACACCACTTTAAGAAGAAGAAGACACATATCCAGGCGATAGCTTAGTAGTTAGAGCGTTAGTTTCCCGATCCCCGTATGTCGAAATGATTTTCTTGAACTTAATTACCGTCACTGGAAAGATCTACATATGTGGACATTACTAAATGCAAATCGGCAGTCTGTTAGAATTTGTCAATTAATCTTAGTTGTGAGACTGTTCCTCAAAAAAATGGTGCCTCCTATCTACCTACATATGTATGTATATTATTCCTATGTTAGTTAGTTGCTGGTAACATATGGATGTTTCTTTTACATTTATTTTCCTCTGCAGGAGGCATTGTAGTATATTTCTCAGAAATTCCAGGACAGTTCACTACAGACTACAACATAAAAGTAAATAGGCAATGTTTGAAATCAAGCGAACACCACTTTAAGAAGAAGAATACACATATCCAGGCGTTAGTGTCTTGGGGGGAGGTCTGGGTTCCGATCCCCGTATGTCGAAATGATATTCTTGAACTTAATTATCGTCACTGGCATGATTTAGACATTACAAAATGCAGATCGGCCGTCTGTTGTAATTTGTCAATTTATCTTTTGTTGTGTGACCGTTCCACAAAAAATTGACACCTATTTATTATTCCTATGTTAGTCTGTTATTGGGTCCTCGTGTTCTTAGACCCGTCGCGTAACTGAATTGAGTTCCTGTACTTTTTAATTACAGCTCATAGTTACGTATGTACATACATACTTGATGTTTTATTCTGGGTTTGGTACGCGTCGCAATCGATATTGTATCGGGGGTTGTTATGGTAGCGCCAGCACACTCATACTGGTGAAGCTTTGATCAAAGCGCGTCTGCATTTCCTCGCAGGCTTGTTTCGTTTGATGTATTTACCGCTTCTGTCTGGACAGGTAGGGGTGAGTTTGCCGACTACGTACGGGGTTGATATTAATTTCAGCGAAATTCAACCACAGTTCAAACGCCAAGTGAAAACAATAAATTGAATCAATACACTAAAATTGGAATCGATGGATTATTTTTGATATGTTTGATCAGTCCACAAACGGGACCGTCCCACAGTGGCAAAGTCAAAAGATTTAAGTCATGGGAGGGGCAGGGGGAAGGGTGTGTGTAGGTTTCGTGAGCCACAGGTAGAGCATGCCTGCACCAGACGGGCAGCTGGATTCCAGACGCGTCTCCATGGTGACCGGTCTGATGTGGATGGAGAAGGGGGTGGGTGCAGTCTACAGCTATAATATCCACAGGTGTGTTCGTGATAAAGGGGAGGAAAGGGGGTTAGGTGAAACATGGGAAAAGTCACCCTCTAGAGCCCCCTGGGTCACGTGAGGCGTCGCGGTGATGTGTCAATTAGCAAGCTCACCAAAATGAGACAGACAAAATGAAAGTGCAACTGTGCATGTAGTCAGTTTGTGCAATTTTAGAGTTAAATAGAATATACGCGTATTGTAATGTAAACCGGCGGTCGTCAACCTTTCGGACCTCACGGACCACTACCATGATTTTTTCCATAAAAGTAATATTATAAATATGAAATGGTAATAAAACTTGTTTTTGCACTCCAAGTTAGTTGTAAAAAATTGGATATCAACTTATAATGATAGAAAAATTATAATAAATAAACAATATCGATGGGTTAGTTGTGCACAGATATTGTATGTCCAGTTTTGTTTTAAAATATTGTAAGTGACATAGTTTTGCATGAAAACTATGGACGAAATGGACATATTATATATTTGAATAAGGCAATAATTTATTGTATGTCCAATAATATTTGGACATACAATACTTTTTAAACATTAAGGTTTGATGCAGATGGACGTTTTGTGTATGATAACTCAATTTTGTTAAAACTGGACATACAATATCTGTGTAGTAACCGATCGATATATTCAATGAATATATCGTATGAATATTATTCATTATGAAAAATGCGGACCACCGGTTGGCGACCGCTGATGTAAACCGATGGGGATTATTGTCTTTTTGGTAATAATTGTAGTCAGAATGTAAAGTACAATGAAAATGTGATATAAATTCCAGGAATATGTGCGCGTTGTTCAAACGTTGCCGATCGATGTAGTGTATTATTATTTATTTGCGCAATAAAGAGTTAAACTTTTCCGCTCGCACATTACATATGTACATATATGTACATACATACATGCGATGGCTCTCAATTGAAATTAGTTTCGCGCCTCACGCCTATTTTCGAATTAATGAATAAATATTGAATAAGAAAATTCAATCTGAACGTTCCGCGAGTGCATGGAGATGAGCTGAAATGATATAATCGAACGAATCAAATCAAAATGAGCGGCTATAATCGCAAATTCCATTGTGCACTATGTATATAGACAATATTGAATATCCTTTCGTGAAAATGTAAACGATCGAATGGGTTAATTTCGGCCGGCGATCGATTTCGATGAAATTAAACTCGCCTCTTTCGTGGCAAACACAGAGTGTAACCAAACGTTAATGGCTGTGTTTGATCACCATATCATCACGACCGGTCGTTACGTAAAAATCCATTAAAATTTTCATTTCATCGGTAATTTATAGCCAATATAATGAATGACTGAAAATTGCCCCTCAATCACCGGCGGCTGTGATTCCAGACATCAATATGTCGGAGTTACCGTCTTTTTATTTTAACGTTTTTACTTGATCAATACAACGAGGCAATTTCGAAGTCCTTGTAATTTTTTTTTATTATTTCGCTTTCGACGAGCCGTAAATACGAATTGCGTACGTAAAAATATTTTTATGTAATAAAGATTACATCGAAAGTGTCCGATGGGCATTTTGATAAATTTTCGTCCGTATGACACAGATTTTACTCGTACAGTTTGGAGAAGAAGTTAAATTGCCCCGTCCGTGCACGGTCGATTAAGCGGTGCATGCATGTATTTCAATGAGCAATCTTGGCATTATAATAAATTAACCATTATGAGCTTCCAGTGCATGTCGAACGGACGAACGGTCAGTGCCGTGAGAAGTGTGCTTCCGTACCGGTTTCCACATACGACCATTATTACACAGTCCACATAGAAACGTTCATGTCTTAATCGCCGAGCCACCAAACTGCACTTATATTGTTACAGGAAAACGGTCAAAGCCGATCAAAATCTACAGCTAGTTAGTAGCGACAATTGAATTTATAAATAGCGTATAAAACTGTACGAATTGTTGCAAACGCGAAGTGATAGAGATGGTCTCGTTTATAAGGCGCTCGTTCGCATAAAAGCGTCATCGTTCGTCGTCGGTACAAAATGTTCGGTTTTACGTTTTCGCAGGCGCGATTTATTCATTATTTTAGTACCGATGAAATGTTTACGATCGTAAGAAATGGCTAACGACTCGTTACGCCCGTTAAACTATCCGACACAGTCTCCGCGATGGATAAAAGCTCGCTTATGATCTGGCACGTATGAGCAAATTCGCACGATTAAAGTGTTTTTAAAGACAATTGAATTAAATTCATACATTTTTGAAAGTTTACTGAATTGAATGGTTTATACGATATTTATACGACTGAATAAATATATGTATAATAATAGACTGTAGTCGCACATTGTATGAAAACGTTCTCGTATGAAATTGCAAACGGCAAAATTTCGTTCGTCATAAAGAAAACACACGTTCGATAAATAATACACGAAACGCGATATTCTCGGAAAATATAATACCCTCATTCAATTTATTTTTCCAATAATTAAATGAAATATAAAAATAAATTAATAAAAAACGCGCAATAGAAAACTCAACCGTGCCTATTGTGCGTGTATGTTTGCGAACACACTTTTTCAACAAAATAAAAATCAATCAAATCGCACAACGATCTCGTTTCGTATTGAATTTCCTAAATGTTTCCTAAAAAGCACTCGACTTTCTCTCGTTTTATTTGAATAATAGTCGACGGAATTGTGTGTTTATGATGTGAAAGTTACCGGTATGGAGGTCGCCGGTTAATGTGATTCTTTCTTCTGTAAAATATGCTAGAAATTTCCGGATTTGATCTGTATATATTAATTTTACGTTTGTGAACCTTTTCTCTTCGCTTTTATCCGCCGATCTAAATTTCTGGACAAATTTCTCATTTTTCGTGTGAAAAATTCAATTTGTTTTAACTACAGTTTACAGTCAAACCAATTGGCGCATCTACATTAAGCTCCAAACTTACATACCGACATTTCGACATTTTACAAGCAAATTACAAATGTTCAAAATGATTGTGTGTCTATTGTAAATATACTGGAATATGAAATGATTTGAAATTGCAAACGGCACGCGATATTTCCAAAGGGTCACCCATCCAAGTTACAGCCACGCCCAACGTATGATTACAGATCAATTTCGACCAATAGGACGATTACGCCCAATTTCACGGATCGCCGTTTAGTCAGTCGATTCAAAATTTATGTACCTATGTATATACAAAATTTACAAGAGTAATTTTAATGCGATCGAGCGGTTAGAGTTAACCCGTCGCCGACCACTTTTATTATGTTGTACCTTTTATTACGTTTCACTTCGTCCGAATTGCTGACACCTAGAATTGAGGTGCAGGTGTGGAGGACTACTAAAACTGGTTTCAAATTGGAACCATTTTCAACCTAACTTTGATTCACTTCGTTGTTATCTTCTACGGTTTAACTGCTACGCTACGCACACACGCGAACACACACGTCTTGTGTATGTTTTCGAGTTATTTGTTATAATTAAATCTTGTTTGTTTGCGCGTACGAAATGTCAGCAGTGGAACGAGGGAATTAATTGATGAGCTCATATTTAATTTGTTTAAATTAGACCCATAAAACCCGGAGTGTGGTGTGTGGGTTTTGTTGGCGTATGGGTCGATATTTCGAACGTTGCGCGCGAAATATGAACTTTTCGATTTGAAAAAGTTGAAGGAATTAGATCAGGTAGACAGGGGACGATTGTCCTCAATCGTAGGACAACTGCGAAAGGACATGGTCGAGAAAAAGTGTGTCCTTATAAGGAACAATCGCTGACCTTCGTCTGTTCTGAAGTGCACGATACATTGTATGGTCGATATCGTACAAATTATCATTGCAAATTTGATGCATTTTCTTGTTTCATTTTTAAAAGAAACGAATAATTATATTTCAATTGCAAAGGTACATTTTAATTTTTGACTAAACTTATATTGTTCACTTATACAAAAACTGTATAGAAGTTTAAAAAAATTAATACGCTGAGATCTTTGTCGAATAGGGACGCTGGTGATTATGATGATTATTAATGTCAATCTATTATTAGTAACATTCGATAGAAGCAAAACAATTGGTTCAATAGAAGGATGTCCGCGATTACGTTACTTTGTGTCGAACACTTCATATTTGGATTATAAATCAATAGTGTTGACTATGATTTAGCTTTTCGTCAATCATCTACTAAGATGCGAAGAAGAAGACACATTATCGGTACAATGGCGACTCGTCATGGGATAATTTTAACGTAGATTTATTCATTCGTGGTGTTACGCCAACAATGAACAGGTCAACACGGTCAAATTTGGCTAGAAGATAGCAATCTAAGAACGAAACATTCAACGTTCAGATGTAAAAGATGCACCTAGGCCTGAAATTTTCCCATTTTAACGACTTGAAATTCAGGAATTTGCAATCTCCGTTCCCAGATTCGCCACTGGAGATGAGTCATAAACAAATAAACAATAATGTTGGATAGGTCAATGAGATCTGCGAGTTGTGAGACTGGGTGGGTCAGTCGAAGCCCAAGTGAGACAACCGGTTCATCGGGATTGTTAACAGCGACAAAAAAGAGTTATAACAAATGTAAGATGGGTAAAAAATTACTAGTTCTCACACAGGAATGACTTATTAATCGCTATATGACGCAATGTGACCTTGAAGACGAATTTTACATATATATATATATATATATACATATACATATATGTGATGTAAAGTGAACTCAAACGCTGACACTTTCTATAGGTAGTACACATTCCGCTTGTGAAAGTGCCACAATCGTGTCGTTCGAATAGAATAACGATGACGTCGAATTGTCGAGAGGAAATAGACGCGGCTTTTAGCACAAATACACTCAACTAAACTAAATTCATTTATGTATTTGAATATAGTAATTGGTTTTCCACTGTTGCTATTTGCACTGTGCACATTTACAGAAATTGGTGCATTATATTTTTTACTCAAGTTTTTATTATTTCGCTGTAACGGCGATCGTTATAGCGTTTAATGACCGCAAATATAGTAATCGTAGGTTTTTTCCATAGTTTCTAACGAGCCATTTCTGTTCCCATAGATTTGAGCTTGTCTTATTTTTATCAAGAGTGCTTGATACACAAATACTCGAATGGTTTTTAGAACAATTTTGAAATTCAATCAAAAGTGGAAATGTAGCCCAACCTTTACTAAAATAAATATAATACTAATTACGATGCTTAAAAAATAGTAAACATAGTTAATGAAAAGGAAAGAATAAGGGCTCACCCACACTCATCAGTCTTATCAGTTATCACACACCACGCCACACGTCTTCTGACGAAATCCTAAACGCATGAATTTCTATGGTTTTGTATAGCGTAGATACACACTTGCAACACCCCACCCCATGTCACGATTCATAGCGATGGCGTCACGTCACGCAACCAAATCACGTGTATTGTGATAAGTGTGTGTGAGCCTTAATTACACTGTTCGACAAATGACAACTTTTTTTCGCTTCAGAGACGAGATATGACTTTTCTTATAGATCTATGCCCAGTGAACACGAATCTGGTAATAAAAAATATTGATTGGCTCGAGATTCAGAGATATATGTGTTTTTTAAATCACGCGATTACCAGATTCGTGTTCACTGGGCATAGATCTATAAGAAAAGTCATATCTCGTCTCTGAAGCATTTTTCGTGTCGAACAGTGATTAATTATTATCGACGACTGACGGAAATTTAAAATTTTCCATTTCGTTTCCAAGTGCAGGGGTTGAAAATTCTAAGGATCATATTTTACAATTTTATCATTTTGCAAATCTAATGTTGTTAGTTATTACGCTAAAAAAAATTTATTCATTCAATCGCAACATCAATACCGGTCGTAAAAGCCATTAAAAGGTATATTTTTACGATAGCAATTTGGATTTTTTTCCTTCGGCGGTATTAAGTGGTGTTATTAAAAGCGTGAAATTCTGTAAGATATCGCTGAAATGCAAAATGTAATAAATGGAAAACAAAAAAAAATTCTGCAATTTCGCCTCCACGAACTTCAGAAGTATGTATAAGTGTAGCTACGTGCATTAGCCGGTAATGGTATTGTAATTGTGCGAGACAAATCGACACTTGTAATATTGTATAATGGAGATGAGAGCCTAAATTAAAATTAAATACTTGGGAACGGTCGTAAATTTACACTTTTGCTGCATTAGAAGCCACTCGCTAATATAAAACGAAACTGTGCTTCCTTAATTACTAGACTATCCATTATGATTATACGAAACAAAATAAATAGGTACAATACATACTCAATACGAAAGTGTTGCCGCATATGTGCAAAAACTCACCTGCAACAAAAAAAAACACAACATTTGTTAATACATTGAGATATCAATAATTATAATTTTTTAGTTTGTAAAGATGGTGATTTTTCATGTATCATGATTGTTCGTCGAATCAAATATTAATAACTATTTTTGATTCGAACACAAAATGTCTGAGTATAAAAGACCGTATGAAATAACAGCTTACTGAATAAGAATGTCAGTGTGATTGATTGATTGGTCAATTGTGACAAATCAACCGTTGTTACATCGGAACGTTAACACAAAGCTGTTCCAGAAAGTTTGTATGTAAATCTACAGCTTAAAATGCAACACTTTGAGAATACCCCACGTCGATAAATCCACACATACATACGTACATATAATATTGGCATACATATGTACATACATACATAATATCAGAATTTCAAACTAACACAATGTACATCGACGCTATTGTAACTATAGAATTGTTCATTATTGTGCAAGCTCTCAGATTAGAGTTTGTTATTATTTGCTCGACACAATGCAACTTTGTTCGGGCTACAAAATCGATACATATTTACGCGAAATTCCAAATTATAATAGCAATATCAAAACTTGCGACGTTTTCGTTGTTATAAAGCGAGTTTGTAACTATGGAGTGCGGCTAAAATTGATAGCTTGTGCAGTGCTATCGATTGAATCTATCGGTTTTCTATAATATGTATATCGGTTCAATAAACGTGTCTTTTGATTGTGTCCAATCCGCTGTGTTAAAATAATAATGAACGTTAATCATAATCATCACCATCGACGTTATCGTCATCGATTGCACAAACGAGTAATCAGCGGGCGAAAGGTTAACGAGATTCGAAATGTTTCAACACCTCGTCGATTCGATACAATCGTTTTTAATTTTTTTTTCGCAATTAATACAATGATGACTACATTCAATTAACATTTAAAATTTTGTTGCGAATAACCAACGATTTTACAATTTAATAAGCTACTAACGAAACAATGTGGTCAAAGTTTAATATTAAGTATGCGGTCGAATGACTATAGCCTTTTACCCTTTATATTTTGATTGAATGTGCAAGTTCGTCAGTAATGTCGTGGCCAACGCCCAAAAAATCAACAATTTAACCTTCAACTTGCGGTGACCGGTTATGTATTCGCGCTATGAATTCAATTCATAAAAATAATAAAAAGTGCGAACAGGTCGTTTTTGAACGACGGTCATCGACTTATCATCTCGTTCAGTTCATTTTTAACTTCCGTTTGCATTATTTTTGGGTTAAATCCTGTTTTTAAGTGTTATGTAAAATTCAGCTTGATTGTAGAGGATATTGAATTTTTTGTTTCAATTCAAAAAAATTTAGGCATTAGTGTTGATTTTAAATTTTGCGTGATTTAACTCTTCCGCTGTTCAAAGTAGACGGATAAAAAACTTCATTAAAAATTCTAGCCATATGGTGCCATGTGTTTGGGTCAAATAAATTGTTTATCAAAGGACATGGACAACCTTTTCAAACGAAAAAAATTATTTTTGATACTTTTTAATGAACGTAAAAAATACTGTAATACATTACAGGTAATGAACATGCAGCTAATACATTTTTTACTGTCAGTCCTTAATGAATATAAAATAATTATCATGTAGCTTTTCAATCTTTAAATAGAAACGTTCTCATTATGCAACGACGACATAAACGTAGCTCAGTTGTGAGCTAGTCTGAGCTCATAACAGCTGTAAAAAAAAAAACAAAAAAGGTATCCCAACACCTGTTCCAACTGCGACCTTTTTACCTGAGTCTCCCACACATAAACACAAAAAAAAAAAACTAAAAAAGCGGATTATTCATCACCAGACAGGTGAACTAAATCATCAAAACACAACTGGGGAACTCAGCGTCGTTTAAACCAATTGGATACTGTGAATTAAAAAAATTAACAATTAAAGCCGATGTGCATATTCTATTTTTATAGATTTATTTTTGGAAATACTTTTCAGCTCGGAGCATTCATCGAATTTCGTTTCAACTCATAAAAGCGTAAAAATCGTGCATTGAAAAGTAAATTAAATCGCTAGCACACAAAAGCAACGAATTATTTTTTTTAACTTCACCCAAAATAACGACATTCCGAAAAAAGTTAAAAATAAAAAATAAACAAAATCGTTCAAACGATTGAAAAAAAAGCTCAATAAACACTCGAACAAATGAGAAACTCGTTTCCTACAACGCGCGTGCGAATAAACATTTTATTTTTTATATATTGTAATAATATTATATCGAACTCGGTGAACTTTTAAATCGGCATTTTTCTTAAACTGTAACTCGATAATTGTGCGCTTTATTGACATTTGAAATGTCACACATGTGTGTGTTAATTATTTGAATACATACCATTTATGCGTTTGTGTGTTTTTCGTTTTCTTTTCTTTATTTACAATGAAAAATATTTTTTTATCATTCAGTGACACCTACATACATATATACACCAGTGAAAAGAGAAACAAGCATATAATGTGTGTATATCTGTGTCGTTTTATGTAAATGATTGTAAGGAAAAAATAAATAAAAAGCTATCAATTTACAGTATATCACATAGCAGTGTCGCCACAACTTTTGTGGATAAAATATTGATTAACTGTCATTCTAACTACTTTAAAACACTTGTGTGATGATCATCATCATCATCATTATCAGCCGTTCAGCATCCACTGTTGGATGAAGGGCTCTCCAATCCTCTTCCATTTCTGTCTGTCTTGAGCAATTTGCATCCACTTGACTCCACACATTTTTCTCAATTCATCAGCCCATTGTCCACTCGGTCTACCTTGCTTTCTTTCACATCCTCTCGGATATCATTCAGGTATTTCTCGCGTCCATATGCCATCCATTCTTCTCGCTATGTGTCCAGCCCATTGCCACTTCAACTTTTTCATACGTTCGGCTATATCGTCATACTTCTTACCCATGTATTCCTCTTACGATCTCTTCTTGTTATACCGAGCATACTTCTCCTCTTCCATGCTTCTCTATGTGCACTGGATATTGCGTAGCATTCTTGAATTTAGCATCCACGTTTCACATCCATAAGTCACAATTGGCAATACGCATTGGTCGTATTGGCCTTCTTTTTAAGCATAGAGGAATGTTGGATTTAAAAACCATGGTCATTCTTCCAAAAGCACTCCATCCTAGTTTCATTCTTCGTTTTATGGATGCTAAGCTTATACCCTTTGAATTAATTTCTGTTTGAATATAGTTCTGATATCCGTTTAAAGGTGGGGATAACAAAAAATAAAAAAAATACATTATGATATTAAATACATACACAAGATGAAATTTGATGATGTTATTTTGAAACCAGATTACCATTTGTATCAATTCAAAGAATCTATCGAATTTTCGAACGTTTGAGTGTCACTGGTTTGTGTTAAGGGTCAACGTTCCGACGTGTACCTGTGATACACGTGCAGCAAAACATCGGAAATACATTTTTTCCACCATTCTTCTCCCGGCACAACAATTGTTCGAGAACGTTTAAATTATACATATGCATTTCGTAACAATCGAGTCATGTCTCTTCGTTTTATTGCAGCTAAATATGCAGTTTACCCAGTTGAGTACACACGCGATTTGCATACGTCAAAAAAATTAGATCCCCTTCTCCGTGCGAGCGATATTTGTCCAGTGCCATCGAATTTACATTTGATTATCGCGAATTGCTGAGAATATGCAGATGCAGTTTGTATTAAACCATGAGTCAACTTTCTTGAGAAAAATTTAAAATACGAGTCCACGAAATTACGTATGTACGTGTTGCGGGTTCAGGGACATGATGGGTAATTAGTTTGTCATCTCGATGTGTATTTAAAAAGCAAACACAACAAAAACTGACTATAAATCACAAAGTATACTGTCTCATTATTTTCGTTTGACCGCTCTCATATGCATACATCACGAAAGCTGACAAAATCTTGAAGTTGATAAACGTGTGAAATTATTCCGAGTGCAAAAAGCAACAAAGTAAAATATTTACAGCGATTAATTATTCTCAATGGAGAAAAAATTGAAGAAAAAAAAACACCAAACAGAGAGGCGAATTTGATCGCGAGTTAATTGACAAGTTTTCACCTCCGCTTGTTTAAAAATATTTTATAATATTTTTAGCTGTTGGTAAATAAATACAAAAGTTAGCTCATTTTCATATCATTTTGCTCATATCATCTCATATCATCTTGAATATCATATCATCTTCATATCATTTTGCTCATATCAGCTCATATCATTTTGAAATTAGCATATATGCCGAAAAAGTAAGCTTTTATAAAAACTGTAAATATGAGGTTTTAGAACTGATGGTTTGTCTGGTTTCAAGTACAACTTTACACAACACATACATAAAGTAAACACAGAACAAAATAATTATTTATTTATGAGGACTATTCATAATTGAATTTATGTTATAAATTCGTAGACGAAATAGTTTATTCAGTTGTTATTGTTGAACGAAACGAAAATAATTAAGAAAGTTTTTGGTGGAACTGTAGATGACAAGGGAGAGGAGAAGGTGGAAAGGGGACAAGTGGATGAAAAATTTCTTTTGACGTGAATATATTTATACGTCAAATTTTCAAAAATATAAAGAAACTTTTGCGATTTAAGATACTTTTTAATTAACTGAATTAAACATTTGCAGAATGAATCGTCCAATCGGCGAAAGGACGCACGATTGTTAATTAACGTATTTTCATTAACGAAAAATTCAAAAACCATGTTAATTTACGTATTGAAACATAAAAACTCTCCAGGTACATACTTATCATTCTTAGTACAAACTGACAACCCATCCGTAACTTTCATTTCCTTTAATTGAAATAAATCGATACTAAATCATATAAATACTAATTGGAAATTGATTTCAACAACGAGCCCGAATTGAAATGTGCCCATTAATGAGAAAATATTTTAATTGAATAATGCAAAAAAAAAAAAAATTAACACAAAAGTAAAATAAAGGGATGATGAGGCTTAAAACTTTTAATGAGGTCGACGGGGAGGAGAGAGAGAGGGTGAGGTTATCCCCTTCCTTTCGCTCGAAACGTGTAATTATTGTATGTAAAATTTACATGTAAATTATTCACTCGTACCGACAATTTAATGATATCACGATTTTAAATGTGGGAGCGTATGTTATTATTAACATACTGCACTGTCATCACTGAACACAATGTGTATTATTACACTGATAATACCAGAACGTTCAAATTAGAAAATTAACACGAATATTATACGAGACATCGTCCGGCACGAAATATAATATAAATAATAGCACATAGAACCCCCTCCTCGACAGTTTCATTTCCGAAACATAGAAATTTAATCTATCTAAATCGCCAATCTAGTTGTGCTACTGTTTCATAAGGCTAATTTAGACCAGGCTAGTATTTAGGAGAGTAGCATGTGTGGTCGAACCACGACCAATCCGGACGCAGAATTTGAGCGAGTAGCCTTCCCCCACCACGCTTTCCGCGCGTCTTTAAGCCACTTCATTCGCCTTTGCGACAACAGTCAACTAAATTTCGACGCCGGCGAGGCACCTCGACGAAAAATACAGTCAACTGTATTTTCTTGGCGAGTAGCTTTTTAAAACTTCGCAGATGTGATTTACCATCAAAACGTGCTTCGTGATGGCTCTTCGCGCATGGCTGCTGAAATGGTCGCATTGTTTGTGAGAACCGGTCAGCGCTATTTTAAAGACAGAATATTTAATAATTTAATTAAATAATTTCGGAGACCGATTTTTTTGTGATTAGCTTTTTATTGTTCTATTTATCTACTTAAGCAGATTCTTATGTCAAAATAAAACATTTTGAAAAAAAAGGAAATTACAATTTAATCGTGTTTTTATAAAAAAAATCATGGTTTTTTTTTTATAATTTAATGGTGTTTTTATAAAAACAATCGTGTCACAAGACTGTGAAGATGCCCGTGTAATTAATTTAATTGAAATCAGCCTTTTGCAAACGACATCGAAATGTCCCATTTACTAGTGCTTTGTGTTGAGAAGCTTTGGCACTTACTACTGAACTGGCCTAAAGACGCGCGGAAAGCGTGATGGGGGATGGTGGGGGAAGGCTACTCACTACTCTCCTAAATACTAGCCTGGTCTAAATCATCCTTTACGATACGAGCACGTCAAACGCGCTGTCGAGCTTTTTACCTTTACCTGCGCAATGCGATCTCGTAAAACCCCCTGCGGATTGGCCTTAACATTCTAAAAATTGAATCTATAGGAGAAAAATTGTAAAGCGACGTTTCTCCAACTGCACACTCGCGCATTATTTAAATATTAATTGAATAAATCTGAAACTAATCAGAAGTGTGCGCCCGGCTTCAGTCCCGGCTCCATCCAATTATTGTTTTTGTTCACTCACAAAGGCCTATGAATAATTTCAATCAAGATAAATAAGATAAGGGGAATTTTCTCCGGTGGGGTGTAGGGGTTTTTGGGAGGTTTTGGGGGTGGTGGTGGGTGATGGGGTATCGTTCGTCGACCAATCGCAGCACGTCTACGAACAGCCGCCATTTTTATCCGCGCTCTCTGTCTTTTCGAATCAAATTAAATTTGCGAAATTTAAATAAATAATAATTAATTAAAATCGAACTTACACTTGAAATGTGTGCACAATTTAACGAGAACGTAAAGCAAAAAATACGACGCACTTACAACGTTATTTACGATTCAATAAAAGCAAAGGAACCTTTTTCCAATTGAGCTGTATGTACATACATACATACATATGTATAGAGATTGTACATACGAAATGAACGATTAACTTTTGCATATTAAATTGTTAATTGAAATTTTAATCACGCCACGTATTTAATAACCATACTTTTTTTTTTAAATTTAAATATGCATCAGATAGACAAAAGTCGCACACTTGAAAGTTCACTTAATTAAAAAGGAAAATTATCTAAAAAGAAGTTGTAAGCAATCGTAAAACGTGTTCAATTTATACTTTATGTATAAATAAATATGTATATTCAAACTAGAATGACATTTAATTTATATTTATAATTGTCATAAAAACGTCAGTTTATATTAGTCATTAACAGATACGAAATTTAGATAGAATCACAGCGGGTCGTCGAGGATGAGTTTTTTTTATTATTATTATTAATAAAAAAAATGTTATTAAATAATTATATAAATAACGTATTGAGCGTCAACACTCTACTTTCGAAATATTATCGTATGAATTGGCAAATGATACTTGAAAACATTTAAAGCTAGAATACTTTTCACATCCTTTTTTTACATTATATTGAATCCTATTACATTACATATATTGAATTCAAATCTGCTGAGTGCTTCAATTTCTGCAACTGCACATTCAATCAAGCAAGTGCACTCTGATTCGCTTTTCCATCGAACGTTTTGATTACTGACTACACTTCCCGTAACGTTTTCATCCGAATTTATTTATTTTCATCGAATTACTGCAGGTTTCACAGATAAAATATGAGCCCTTCGACGAGACAGACCAAGTGGAAAAATTCTTATGTAAAGTTGAACGCATCGCTTTCAGATTGTGCCTTTCAACGGAAAGGGAACAAAGGCGGTCGAATTCCTTTCGAACAAAGGCATACATACGAATACACACACACGAATACCCCTTTAATAATACGCAAACGTATTTTAAATAAAATTCAATCGAAAGCAAGTACAAAATCGAGCGCAACAGTATAAATACGTATAATATTCGGTGGTCACGCGACGCCACTGCCTATCGCGATAGATAAATTTTGGAACGTCGTACAACTGTCACAATGTGTAAGCGGAATGAAATGCAATAGTAAAAAAATATAATCAATAAAATATTTATACGTCAATATTGATGAGCTCATAAATATTTGATTAAAGAAAGACGTATAAACGTTTTTACGATTATTGGCAATAAATTTATATACACGCTTTTTATCGGTTTTTCGTTTCTCGAACGGACGACATTTTTCATTCGAAACGTGCCATAATGGGTAAATAAATTAAAATATATGTACACTATAATCATAATTTACATTGCATTTAGAATAATTTGGTGAAAATATATATATATATATATATATTTTAAAATCTAATCCTATCAATTTTTACCTTTACATGTAAATAAGTATGTGTAATAAAAAATAATGTAATTACTCATTTTCAATACAATCAGTAATAATTTACACATTGATATGAATAAACAATCAACATTTCGCAATACAATTTCGAAATTGCTACGCAAACAACAAAAGCACACATCGAAATAGTTAATGACACCGGATTAACCCTTTTGATGCTCGACGCTCGCGCTCAATAATGCAGATTCAAATTCATTCACACAAAACACACACACATAAACCCGCACAAACAAACCTAAATTTACCCTGGAATCGTTGAAAATAATCAAAACACTGTTTCAGTCCCATGTATATTAATATATCGGACTTGCGAGAGTTCAAATCCCCGTAGTCTCGTAGACTTTTCGAAATTGCCGCATTATTATTCCATTACAAAGGAGATGACCACATTGACATTACGCTATATGTATGGATATATTATCTACATATGTATATACATATGTACATACATCCCACAGACAGTTATAAAATATGATTATGTCGTTTTCGTTTAACGATCCTGATTTAAAGTAGGTAAAAGATAAATGAAAAACAAAAAACACAATAAAATCTCGATTGAAGATCTTAACAACCTTTGGTAATGGCATCGAGATATATACAGTCATAAAATATAATAATTTTAATACTACTCCTGTATTAATAATATACCTAATAAATATAGATATGAGACTTTATTTATAGTATACATATATTATACAGTGAACCAAGTCTGTTACACAATTTTCTATCGTTCTAATTACTTCGCATTTTAGTCAAATATAAATTACAGTGTATGTACATATATATATATTGATAAATTCAACATGTATGGGCTAAAAAACACCTATTGATAAACAAATTGAATTTTGATCCATTTTGCTTTGAATTTAGAATATGTACTACATATATGGGTTGAGTTAATAAACTTAGTGTTCTTAAAGTTTGTTAATCTTTTATGGCTTCGACGCTTTTCTATTGCCGTTGTTATTTCGTCGTTCTCGTGTTTCCTTTGCTTTTAACGTCTTTGGAGTGTTTCATTGACGCTTTTAAGTTAAACTAACTCTTATCTCATTCATGTTTCTTACATTCATCATCTTTCTATTCTTTATTTACATATGTTATATCTAATTTTACTTATATAAACTATGTCTATTATCTTTCTATTTCTTCACCTATGTTATATCAAATCTATTTATAGAAACTACTTTGGTTTATGTCATAACTTTGTTCATCTCTATTTTGTATTTCTTTAATTATAACTGTATGTTTCTTTCTCAAATAAATAAATAAATAAATAAATAAATTGGTCAAGTTCAATCAAATTAAAAGTTACTACATACACAACTCGGACTCGACCGAAACACAGAAACGAGAAGACACAACTTAATTCTTGGGGATAACTCAGGTGAGAGCTTTGGACAAAGGGTTTAGTTTAGTGTCACATCATCTCTCACAACAGCCCCAAAATAAAACGAAGCAATTAGACGTTATGATTGAACGTTGTCGTTTAAAGTAACGGCGTGAACTCGGGTCTCGATAAATTCACACATATGACATACATATCTACTAAAACACATAGGGTACCTAGTGGGCTTTGTATGCGCGACAAATAATTAATTGCCATTACAACGGCAGATAATATCGTAACCGAGATGTACTCAGGCCGACAATTACATAATGGCGACACCAAGGTGAAGCATAAACGCCATTAATCTTATTTGCCTAGAAATTACTCATCGTCAAAACTTCAACGCGCTCGCAAATTATTATCAACGAATTCCTCGACCGACACTCGAAGGGTTAAAAACGTTCGAAAGCGCAACTTGTGCGACATTAAAAATACAAAATAAATGAATCCGAAAATTTATATTACATTTGTATTTTATTATTCAGATAAATAGTCTCAAAAATGGGCAGCTTTTCCCGTAGATTTAACGCGAAATCGAAACACAAAAGCGTCCGTTAAAAAATCTGTAAGTCGGTCACGTAACCAATCGTCTATAAAGGGTCGGTCTTAAAGCAAAAATACCTCTTCTTCCCACCCCGGCTGCACCTATCTTTGCCAATAGACCGCCATTTCTATAAATTAGGTACAAAGTGGATTTTTCTACTCTTTATTATACGCTCGTCGTCAATCAAACGGTTCGATGTGAAACTCATAGCAAATATCTCGATTTATTTCGTTTGCGACCAGTCATGAAAATTTTACGTATACCTACTACATATATTGTAAAAGTATATATACTTGTGAATATCATACACTATTCTCATCACATATAATAGTTACAGATTAAACCTTGGATCGCAAATTATATGCTACTAGTGTAAGCTCGTTGAAAATCAACGGACGTGTTTTTTTGTATAGAAAAATGTTTTCAACGTGCTAACTATGTAAATAGATCGATCAAATGTTTTCGTAATTGATTACGTAACAATTTAGCAAAGTCGCGAGCCTACCAAGGATTAATATTTTCAACTTATAGGAGGCCTCCCATCACCGGTTTTGGGTGAACGCGTTAACGCCAACTCACCCAACCTGCTGATCGCGGATTCAAATCCCACTCGCGACGTTCGTGTTTATTTCAGCCTTTACCGAGGCGAGCGTTATGAGCAAACGGACAGACAGACGGAATTGGACTATTATACATATGTATATATGTACATACATACATATTATATGTATATATAATAGCAAAAATCCGTCTGTCTGCTGATAACGCTCGCTCAGGAAAAATTATTAAAAAACCACTAGAACGAGTGGGGGATCGAACCCACGATCTTAGGCTCGAGAGTCATCACGCTTACGTTATACTCTATCGCCCTCGGTGGGTTTAGTCCTTTTAAACATTACCTATAGTTAAAATAAATAGGAAATGAGGAAAAAAAATTAAAACACCAGAATGAGTGGGATTTGAACTCGGAACGACAAGTCGGTAGCTGAGAACGCTGACGCATGAGCCACGGCCGCTGCTAAGAGAGTCCTTTTTTACCTATATACATAAAAGCGCTCTGGACTGCTTTACCTACATACCTACCTACCTATAAAAACTATATTTTTTTTTGTTTTTTTACTTACAAAATTATAATTATTATATATGTATGTACCTATAGGTATAATAATTAATAATTATAATATAATAAAAATAAAACTGGGTATTAATTAAATTATCGAAATTATCGTTTCCGTTGGATCAATTAGATGGCGCTTTATAAACTATTATTTTTTTTTATTACAACTCACTTACAAAATCACTTACAAAATAGCAGAATATTATTATATAAATAGTAAAGTAAAAAAAAAAAATTTTTTCCAGTGGGTTATGGGGATCTCTATTACGATATTTAAAATTCGTTTTACGCTTTACGAGCGCGCTTTACGATATTTAAAATTCAGCGGGCGTTGATATTCAACGGGCTTACACTAGTATATATATAATAGCCCTATTCCGTCTGTCTGTCTGTCTGCTGATGACGCTCGCCTCGGTAAATGATTAAAACACCAGAACGAGTGGGATTTAAACCCGGTATCACTGATTTGGAACAGAGCGCTTACGCGGTGAGCCAAACCAGATGATGCGAGATCCCTTTTATTTTGAACATATAAATCGGTTGAAAGTTCGCGACTTTGCTAAATTGTTACTATAAAGCGCCATCTATACAACAACTATAAAAACTATTAAATTTAATATTATTTTTCAGTACGGTTGATGAGAAGCCGCTCCCGTTGATATTCAACGGGTTTACACTAGTACATATATAATTAACAACGAACAAAAATAATTTCCAGAATTTTCACACACATTTTGCAACTAAAAAAAGCTCAAACGAAAGAAGATTGTAAATCTATTTATCATTAAATTAAGATATACATACATACATAGATCAAAGACAAACTTTTCAATAAATTTTTATGACTTTTAATATAAGCAATTTTCCACGTTGGAAAATCTTTTTTCCCCTCGTGCGATATACATACATAGCACTTATGTGGATAATAAATATCGCACGTTGGATCCATATCATGATTATTCTCAAATTTTATATCAACCGGAACGCGGCGTTCCGGTGTATTTCGATTGGAACGCCGATTTAAACTATATCGCGTAATAAGTGGTTGCGCGCGCGGCGATAGCATCTTGGTCCACTTGATAGTGGGCTAAGGCTACATAATTTTAATTAATATCTGGCGACGATAGCATCTGGCGAACACCGTAACTCAGCACACCCAACTGGTACGAGCCACCGAGACTGTTAACTATAGTTTTACACGTTAAACGTCCGACCATTATCGCCAATAAAGATTCGCTCCGATATCGGTCGCCAACACACACGACTTCTTGATTTACAATATACGCCCGCGTAATTAGCCGCGTTAATTTATAAGCGTAATTGGCGGGGACTTGACGTTTTTTTGATTTTATAATAGGATATAATATAATACGCACACACGTCAGCCATATATATACGACTGTAATAACACGTGTACAGATACAATGTCGATGGACGAACGTTACCAATCGACGCATCGTCGTTATTATTTAAAGAAACGGTCAATCATGTCAACGATGAATTAGAGAAATCACGGCGTGTTAGATTGATTAATAGCACGATTAAACACGATCAAGCAGTGCATCCGGGTACGTTCAACTAACATGCGGATAATTATAATTTATCAGTCATGTTAATTTGAATTTGTATTGACAATGTAAAAATTAAGTGAAAAGCTCAACAACAAAAAAAACCTCAAGAACTAATATCTCAAGTATGTATAATAAATAAGGTTTGTATTACTCGCGTTCGAATTACCTTAATTAAATAATTCAATCGCGTTACAGTAAAAGCTCTTCGATGAATTCGCGTATTTCCGCATAACAAACACCCATTAACGTATTGGAAGATGAATTTGCATTTGTTTGCGTTTACATAATTGTGCAATCGGTTATTTTTACCATTGATAACCGTTAATGGATATGAGAAAACGGTAAATTAATTGTATGTATAATTATTGTTGAAGCGGAAACCGCAATACATTAGTCTCCGTTGGCATTCGTACTCGTGACGAGTTTATTTCATAGACACTATTTAATGGTAATAAATATTCATATACGCATGTGCGCGCCGTTAATACACAATTAATAATACATGCGTAGGATTTGGCAACGTAAGGGTGCGTTCACACGGAATCGCCGAAATTCACACAATGGAGAAATGGAATTTTCTCGAGTTTTCCGACGATAAAGTCCGAACTATGGAGAGTTTTTCCATTTTATTTGGGGAGCAAGAAGAGAAGGGGGGGGGGGTTAAGAGTGTGTGTCACTTCATACTTGTCGTACCTGCGACTCCAATAAAACTCGCATCTCGCCTGTCCCTAAAAAACATTTCGCGAATTTATGGCCCTCCTAGCCCATATAACGCTAGAACATAATGGCATAGTAATATTGTAACATTTTGTCGTTTATTGCCCTGTTTTACAGCCACCGAACCACCCTGTCGTGGGTGGTGGGGTTACAAACCCTCAGAACGGAGAACTGTTCGCGTGGGGTGGCTCGGGTGAAATGCGCTTTTACGGCATATTTTTATTGCAATAATTATTATTGTTGGAAATAGTTATTTTAATCGGCCGTAAAGCACGCTTAAGTGCCTTTGCATTCGAAAGGACTAAACCTACTTCAAGTTATGGCACACCCTGTACTTGTGCGAGTAAATTTTAATTACAAGAAAACATATTCTTTCACTTTGAATTCAATTTACGAACGAGTTATTGCTATGAGAGAAATAAAAAAAGCTTGTGAATGCGAATAACATACATACAATTAAAGGCGCCCGCACACCGCTGCGAATTCGTGCATGAAAACCTAGCGAATTTCGCGCGCCGGTTTCTGTCACTCTGACATAACCTATCAAACTACCATCTGTCACCTCGCTTTCGGAACGTTTGTATTTCACTGACGATTCTGACACAGACTCAAGTCAGAGTTATTTACATACAACTTTTCCACAAACGTCATCGAAATCGGCGAAACTTCGCGGACGAAATTCGCGGACGCGGAAATCCTTCTTGGTGTAGGGGGCGCCACGCGTATTCAGTTAAGCTGAACAAAACGCGCGATAGCTCTCTATACTAGCATTTTCGCTAGCATAGAGAGCTATTTGGGCATTAATGCCACACAGGCGCATCTCACATTATTTATTGCGATTTTTTTAAAATTCTATTAATAATCAATTGTTTTTGCACTACATTACGTAATACATCCATTATAACAGCTAAAAAATATACAATGGACGTATACAATCGCCCCCGCCACCCCTTACGCCCGTTTCAAGGCAAACTAAAGTTCACCACGTGGTTATGCCCGAATATTTAGTGGTTAAAGCCAACTTTGCTGTCATTTGTTGATGTCAACTTTGACGTTCGCGCTATCGTGCGTTCTGTTTAGCTTAACTGAATAAATCGCGGCTATGCGCTATAACTCCCCACCATACCAACCTTGAGATTTTCCTACCTATTTTTCTACCTGTTCGCAGCGGTGTGCGGGCGCCTTAAGATTGAAAATGTGGTAGAATTTGGTAGTTTGACGGATTTGAAGAGTGCACGACGATGCGGATATGCAATTTGTGTTGCACATAGCAACAATGGCAGCCCCATCAGTTTACGTGCATTATGACATTATGCAATGGAAAAGTTGTTTTCTTGTTTAAATAATGATTGAAATTGCGCAACCGACCGAGTCACGATCGCTTCGAAAAGAGAGTTGTTCTCGTACTGCAATCGGGGTTCGGTATAAGTACGAGCGTAATTCACACACTAAAACATAATAGATACACGTAAAAATTGAATATTATATGTACAAAAGCGGAAAAAGTACACATTCATTCGGCCTAATATTAATAATTATGTACATAGAATGGGCGATACGTTTTAGTAAAGGTTATCGATAGAAAGCGTGCCGTAACGCAATTATGCGAAACGTTTCACGGATTATACACACTTTTCAATGAAAATTATCGACGTACGCTCTCTGAGAAACGAATTATTAAAAAGGATGTAACAACTGAAATAAAACTAAAAACGGAAATAATTGGAGTGAAAATTCAAAGGCAACAGCGTCCGAGTGCGTGGGAGTATGACAAGTGAGAAAATGCTATCGAATTTGTTCCCGGTTTATTATCGATTACGGTATAATAACTACGGCGCGGAGTTTATCGTTAATTTTAGCGTTAACAAATTAACAACCGTGTAAATTATTCATTCGTGCATGTAACACGTCGATCACTACACGTACCCTCATGTAAATGACGACCGTAACGATCACTGTGATATCATAATGACGATGACGGTGGAGCTTTAGCGGCATTTCAATCACTATCCAAATATTATACATAACGTGCATATTTAATCAGTGATTGACTCGCAATGATTACGAATCTAATCCGACCCTGGCGAGATTATCGCTATTTTAAAAATTGATAAATAAAAATAATAATAAAAAAAAAAACGTAAAGATCGGTAATGAAAGTTTTCTCGGAGGCCGCGAGAGAAAAACAAAAAGTTTGGCCATAATCGGATAAAAAATCAAATTAAAATAATGATGGGTGCCGGATGGGATTGCGCACGAGACTGGAAAACGGGAGCGCTCGGACGCAACCAGCACGGCATTTATTTCAATGTGAGCAACCCCTGTCAAAAACGACGGAAAACGATTAATTAGCGAAAAGATGAAACATTGCGAAATTAAAAACAGGTAAGCAATCAAATGGAAACGGCGTAAAGAATATTCTCACTCATTAATTTCGTATATTCTTGATTGACGCTACTGTACACTAATCACACGCTTCCTGGAACATCGTTTGAATATAATAAGCTATTTACTGCTATCGCTTATCAAATTCAATACACTCTACATAGTTTACGCATTAAAGTATGCGTAGTTAGCTGAGAGATAAATATTCCATTTTTTTTTCGTATGTATGCGTACCATACATACATACATATGTATGTACATACGTTCCAAGTCATAAATAATGTAGATATGAAATACGCGTATAGGTTGACTGTACGCCCCAACTAAGATATTCATGTAAAAATTTTACTTCATCAAATTATTCCCTGTATAGACGTAATAACGCATTTAACTTATATAAATATACATACATACATATATGTATGTGTGTAAACTGAATACGTATGTGTGTATACTACGAAAGTACAAAGTATTGATTTTCATACATACACTGACTGAAGGGGAGAGGGGGAAGGAGGTGGAGGGGGGGGGGGAGGAGCGGTGTAAGGAAAATTGAGTTTACATTTCAGAGAGGAAATTTTATTCAATTTGAATGAAATTGTGTGTACACACACACACACATTCATACGCACATATAATATACATAAAATATAAATTTTCCGACGTTTATTTACACAATCGAAAATGTTGTTCCTATACATATGTAGATAGATACACACAAGGTATGTATGTATGTAAAAAAAGTAAAAGTAGTATTTTTGAAAGGAGAGATTGTGTTTGAGAACAATACCGGTATTTATCATTCGAGTTAAACGAAAACTTTTTTAATAACAGCCACAGCAAATCTATCATTATATTTCATAGCCCCCTTAAAAAAATTAAAAATAGCTAATTGTACATAGAAAAATTGATAAATTACCACTATTTAATCCTACTCTGTATTTAGGTCATTGAAATTTGGAGCTACATAACTTTTTACATATGAGGTAATAGTTATGTAGCTTAAGTAGTCTACGAAGTTACGAAAGAAAGCTTATGTATTTTTCATAGTATGCATTTCTAGTATAATATAAAGAAATCATACTAGTTAAGATTTATTAAAGTATCTAATCAAGTCATCGGACACGAAAAACAAATCAAAATATCAAAAAATTGAATTTGTATACCTACTGATAATTTCATTACACGATCATTTATAAAGGTAAGAGAGGGTGGATGTAAATGTGCTATTCGATAGAATAATGAAAACACTGATTGTGTAGCCGTATCGAGCTCGTTTCCTTCAGCAAACGAAGTAATCGACTTCGGCAGATTAACATCTGAATTGGGTTTATCTGGTTTGTACGCCCGTACAGCAGGTACAACGATTTTCTAGTACGAAACAAAGAAAATATCGTACGATCGAGGAGGAAACTTATTGGAGCGTGCGTGCGAGCAGCACATTTTTCAGCAGACGCCGAACGAAAATATATTTCAGGAGGATTTAATTCGTAATATGGATTCGATTTCGTATTCCTTTGGCGATTTGTTCGACACAAAACCGGATTAACAGGCGCTTGTCTGATAAGAATATCATCGGTATGTTTATATTGTGTAATCTGAATGGACCTACCTGGGAATCTAGTATTTCAATACAAACGCATCCACAATCAATATATTTAACTAGTAACTGCTCGTTGACAGTGTCACCGGGTGGTTAGCTACCCGTGTCGTATACGTGTGTGTGAGTGAGCGTGAGACTACGCAGCCAGTCGGTCGGTCGGTCAAGTAGATTCCCGCGCTACTACGTATATTATATATATAATAGCCGAAATCAGTCTGTTTGTCTGTCTGCTGATAACGCTCGCCGAGATAAATGATTAAAAGACACGAACCGTCCGCGCGCGAATGGGATTTGAACTCGGGATCACCAGGTTGGATTGATGTCGTGCTAACACTTTCATACAACGGAGGCGATGACGGAATTGCTACAATTGGACAATACTAATTACTCAATAGGCTCGCGACTTTGTTAAATTGTTACGTTGTTGTATAATAACGCGCCATCTATGCAACAACTATAAAAACTATTAAATTTAATATTATTTTTCAGTACGGGTGATGAGAACGCTCTGTTGATATAAAACGGGCTTACACTGGTATGATAATAACTTCAGAAGATTATATCAATTGATTTATATAACTAGGCGCTGCTTGGCTGAAAATAGTAATACTTTTTATGAACTAATGACACTCTTTCTGTCATTATTCAAAATCATCGAAACAAACTTCCTAAGGTAGACCCGAAAGAAAAATTTGCTATTGCAATCAAGTAACCTACACTATATACGGCCAGCA
Organism: Parapsyche elsis; assembly: GCA_022651745.1. Lineage (NCBI taxonomy): Eukaryota > Metazoa > Arthropoda > Insecta > Trichoptera > Hydropsychidae > Parapsyche > Parapsyche elsis. Next base: position 175,186 of record JAGVSN010000004.1, read on the forward strand.
AGATCATGAGAAGTAACTCTGTAAAATTTTGATTTCAAATGCACGGCCATCATTAAATGTGGGCAAGGCAAATTTGGCACTGATCCACTTATATTATAAGGTAGATCAATCATCAGATATGATACATTTCAATGATTTTCAATACACGCACGCATGCGTGCGATTCAAGTTTTCGATATACATATTTTCATCGAGTAAACATTCCACTTTGATGGTAATAATAAAAATGCTTTATTTCACGTAGCAGTGCATAATTTCATCGTAAAATTTTATGACGCGTATATGAATTATTAATGACGAAAATTGTACGAGTGTATGCGAAAATGTTCACGAACTCTTTACAGTGTCGCGTCAGGGTGTGAGCGCATCGCAAAGGATCTCGCCCCGGGCGCCCTTTTCGCGGGGGCGCCGATTTCGTCGTCTAATGCGAAAAATTATACATTTATTTTTCTAATTTTGAATGCGATGCATTTATTAATATGAAAATATGTGTGTGTGTGTGTGCGCGCGAGGCTTTATGTAAATGTATGAGAGTATTATGATAATGGAAAACATAAAACGTACAGCTTTAAAAAGTATCTCGCCGAAGCACACTTTTAACTGCCTCGAATTCAAATTAACCGTTTTGCATATTTAAACATTTGGTAATTTTCGCAGCTATTTACACTGTATTTATTTTTTACAATATTGCCGAGAATCGCTATATATAATTTAATATTATTTTTACTTTCATTTTTAATACGCTCGTACATACATAATTTCGTCATGAGTAAATGTTGCCATTACGCCGGAGTACTAAATAATATGAGAGCTGCCTCATTACGTATAATTTAGAGTTAACTTTGTATGACGACAATAAATAATAATTTAAAAATATAATTGAATGAATGTTATGTATATTTAACCCATTTCCACATCTACTCACATAAGTATAAAATGTATATATCGTTGCAATAATTATACGAGTTATTATATTCTACAAAATAATAATAAATTTGATTAAATTAAGCGGCGTGTAATTTAACAGTGAGAGTAGTTTAACCCGTACTATTATTCCAACATTGTATAAGTACATCAAGTTTTGTGTTATGATACAAGTTTTTTTTATTATTATTAAATTGAAGTTGTTCCCTGTCTTAAATGATTGATAAGTCACGTACACGTCGGATAGATGGGGCAGTTCAAATTGAACCAGTTTTTGCACACGACAATAATTATTGCAATTACAAATCGAATCAAATAAAATTCACGAATGCCAACTTGTACTTTTTGACACGGCGAAGGTTAATTTTTTTTTGCTAATTACAAATTATAATTGATTAATTATAATTGTGCATAATTACATACATTGGAATTTAACTCGTCATACACGACAAACACAATGTGTGTAAATGTTTGCCGAAGTATTCACACGCAGTGGGAAATATGCACCATTTGAAACGAACTTTTGGATACTCAATAGCGTCTGTGTACATAATTATTTATTTATTTATTAAAAGCCTGTTAGGGCTTTTACATATAAAATATATTATATATTAAATTAGAAAAAATACAAAATAAACTAATAAATAAATTATGTTGAATTAATTAATTAAAGAAATAATAAGCCGTTGCTTAGATTAATGTTAAAAAAATAATTCAGAGTATTTATCGCCATATCTAATCATTCCGGGGATGGGAGAATGAAGGCAATGATTATTACGTGAAATACTTTCACAATCTAATAAAAAAATAATAATTTATTCACATATGTATGTACATATATGTACATATATACATATGTTATAATTTCAGTGTAAATATCGTCTAAATTCTCAATTGTATTGAATGCGATATTTATCTGTAATGTTGCAGGAATTTCTAGCGATGAACAAACGGGTAAACTTACCTTTCACATTGCAATGGTAATATTATTCAGCTCCTTTGTTACAAAACTTGATCTACAATAATGTAGATTTATATGTATGTATACGTGTATATACAATCGAGTCTCACCTGTAACAAAAGAAAAATACAATAAATATAACATCGACGAAATAAATTCAACATATGTATGTATTAAGAGACACTTTATTCAATTGCACGAATTGAATGCTTAAAATGAAACACTTTAAGTGCATATAATAACGAGCACAAATGTACAACTGATCAACACGCCGCTTTCTCTACGTCCTTTTAGTACTGTAACAATATGCGGAACAAATAAATTTATTCAATAAGAAAATTGATAGGACTTGATATAATCATTACAAGTTTAAAATTGGAATAATTATTTGATATTAGCCTTCAAATCAAATCAGTCTGCGTCATGTTTGACGGGCACTCGCACTTATTCATACAATAAAAACATACAGAACGTGCCGGTTTAAACCGCATCAAAGTTAACCTTGTGCGTTGAACTCGAGCGTTGCCTTCTAACGAATGTGCATTGTTTTTCCAACAATTTCAATACATACCATACCGATTTATATGAAAATAATATGGTTGAACGACCAAACAGTTCAGAGTTAAACTTGCGTGTGACTGTACGTGTATGTGTGCGTTGAGAAATCTCACGTTGCAACACCATCTGTTAACAGCAAACACGGACCCAAAGAACACCAGTCAGTTAGTACTACTTTAGTACAAATAAACCTGAAATAACAGTTGTTTCTGGACCGTGCATAAATATATACATAATATCTAAGAGTCCCTATGGAAACCATTTCAAAAAAATCAATTTTCAGGCCGCGTTCTACGAGGAAAAAAATATTTACTAAATTTTCACATACATATATGTATGTATGTAAGACCGAAAAGTTCAAGCTGGGGATCGATCGAAAACTTGATTTTATTTTTCGGCACACCCGAAATTAAATCACCCTTTGATTTTTTCAGCGCGATAACCGACAGGAAATCGACTTCCTCAAACGTACAAAATAATGTTTCGTAATGACTGATATTAATTATCATCGACTGGCAATAAAGTTCGAATCGAAATGGTTAACGTTCGCTTGCCACGCGATATATCAGGCGATCGAGTCGAGGAGTTTACATCAGCTGTCAGCGAATGTGCATTTATTAATGCAGTCGAATAATTATAATCATCTAATGCGATGCAATTTATTCTCTGAAAGGATATCATGTTTCGTTTTCACGACGCCTCTAGAGTTGCACAGTGCCACTGTTTTATTATATGCACACTGCGGTTATTAAGTGAAAACAGCAGAACGACTCCGTTTATTGCAACCAAAGCTTCGGAAACTTCTATTTAAGTATTTGATTCTATGTAAATTAAGCTTTCAATGTGCTGAACTGAGTTTTAATGAAAAGCGCTTTGTTTAATACTCGATTGAAAGGAAAATCTATGAAAATTGTCAAGTTTCACTATTATTTCCCATCCAATGAAGTACACAACGTATTTGTACACGTTGTAATAATAGTCTGGGCATGTTGTGTATGTGTGTTTGTGCACATGCATTTCTCAAAAACCGGTTGTCTGGTTTTAAAGGGAGAAATAAATACACACACATACGTATAATAAGTTCCTTGTGAACACACGGGCAAAGAGAGAGAGAGACTCGGGACACAACATTGCTACTAGTTATTTATAACGTCGTTCTAGTACACATATTTACATAGCGAAATGGTTAAAACTCAAAACGAAACTGAATAAATACACAAACGTACGAAACGATCGTCTGATGTCGACATTTATATTATACAAATTGACAAGCTTTCGATTCAAAACTCGAAATTTATATAGCGTACAATCATGCTTAAGTTTGCAATGATGTTTATGACTTTCCGCGCAATCTTCATCGCGCATTTATGTCCGTTTATTATTACAACAAATAGACGTATCGAATTTGCATAATTTTACGTGTTAATCTGCCTGTTAAGTTACGACACTACGTAATGCGGTAAATTGATATTTTATGCTACTGCCAATAAACAACATGCGATCGAACAAAATTATTTTTCATTACAATATTAGATTATAAACGGGTTTCATTTTGATTAAACTCACCCCATTCCGAACATAAGTGTAGGTATAATATACGTGGATTGTGTAATTAAATTACATAATCATATTAATTGCATTGATTTATTGATAAGTTACCTGGTATTCATAAATATGCGTACGTAAAAAGCGGACCACTTAACCACAAAAGAATTCTCGATACATTTATTGCACATGCACATGCAGAAAACGTGGGAAATTGCTGTTCGCAAACATTACCGACATTGTAAGCGCTCAGTGCTTTCAAAACGTTCTACGGCGATATAAATTGATGAGGACGGGAATAAATTGAATTTTGCAAGTTTAATTTTTTACAAAATTTATATACACGTGTATCGACGAATTTAGAAAAAGATGTAGTAAGGTGCCGTTTTTACGAGACATTTTGTTAGCACGGGACCCCAAAAATTGGAGTGTCGACGTTTTTTTCTCCTCCCTTTTAAAATTGCACGTCCTTCCACTCGATGTTTGCTTTTCCCAATTTCGTACGTTTCGGTGCCAGGATTTGAGATTCGCTCCCGGTCACGTACTTTCGGGCAGATTTGCCGCAATTTGCATGGCCGCCTGTAAACCTTCGAGCCATTAAGTCATTTTACTGGCGCATTTCATGCATTGGCACCTTTCTGCACTTTCGCATTGTTTGCTGGTGTGATAATATGGAGTAATAATTATAAAATGAAAAGCACCGATACATCTGATTTTCTTTTCAATAACAGTGAAATTATGTTTATATTCTCCGCATTGACAGGTTGTGATCAGAGACAGCCATTTTGTATGTAATGCATTTATGTACAATATTTATAATAAAATACGGAAAACGTTCGAGTTGAACGATAAGGGACGGATTGGGCCTGGTGCCGAACGAGGGGTTGTGAGGCCATCGGGGTGAAGAGGAAAGAGAGGAGGGGAAGTGAGGGGCAAAGGAAAACTTTTATTTTCCTCTCGTGCCGTAATAAAAAATAATGATATTGAAAAAGATTGCGGTGGAAAGTTTTATTGCTTTCTCTGCAATCTGCCAGAGAAATTATATCTATATATACATAAAAATATATTAATATATATTTTTGTATACGCGTATACATACATAAATATGAACATGCGTAGGAATGTCTGCGAGTTTGAGTCATATTTTCCTTATAGGATGAAACGTACAATAAGCGATATTTACTTTAGGGGGAGGAAACAAAAATAGACATTTTCTGCTGAATAAGACTTCTTGAATGAGATCATATTGTGGAAGAGTTATAACGCAATTTTTCCTTATTTGATATAAAAATCGATTGAATAAATAAGTTTATTGCAGACATCTTTAATAAATTTTCATCGAAAGAAAAAGGATTTCCCGAGTGTACGAAATGATATGACAAACTAACGTTTTACTGGTACTTTCTGTTTGTTATTTTGCTTTAGCGTGTCGTCTCAGGTAAAATGAAATTTTGAATCAATTCCGCTTGCAGTAAAGTGCATTTTCGATTCCGCATTTGATTTAATATACGAGCGAACTCTGAACTTTCAACTCTCGAGCTCAATAATATATTACGAATCTACGATTGCGAGTAATTCGATATAAAACATCAAACAAAACAACGCCGGGGTGTTTCAATAAGGCTATAGACTATACATATGCACTTTAAATTTTAATTTTGTTTGTAATAATTTAATTTATTTATAATTGATTTGCTGATTTTATGTTAACTTTTAATTTGATTCTATTATTATTATTATTTAATTTTATTATTATTAATACTTTCTAATTATTATTTAATTGTGTTTAATTTAAATTTAATGTAATTCGATTATACATATATATGTATATATATATTTTTTTTACTACCATTATTTTATATATAATGTTTTTTTCATGTCTCGCCATAGTGACGAATTGGGGAAACCTGTTATGTCACTATGGTATAATTTAATAAATAAATAAATAAAAAAAATAAATAAATATTATACGTAGTAGATATATTCATGTGATTCAAATATGGCAAACATTGATCAATTTATAATAATAACTTAAGTTATACGTCAGATTGCATTGTTATCTATCGGCGACAATCTTTCGTTTGCATCTGTCTAATAACTGCAGTGATTAATTGCACAATTTGTACCGGGGAGGTAATAAATGCATAGACGCGATGCGTCTGCGAAGGAAATTTACGACCGGAAACTGCAAAACCGGGGAAAACCGGAACGATGATTCATCGTTTTGTGCCCGGCTTTATCGGTAGGGCTAGGCTATGGGGATGATGCATAGCTTGAGAAGAAAAGCTCACACATACAATTAAAGAAAATATGATGCGGCAAACACACGACTTTATCCACACCATAAAGTAAAATCCTCAATGAAAATTTACGCTGAAAGTTGTTATATTTTATTTCTTCGGTCTCTTGTATAATTTAATTCCATTTCATGCTTTAAAACGGACGCAGGCGTTGTCTTTCAATAAAATATGTTTACATTTGGAGAACACGGCAGATGTTGAATTCCCAAGTGTTCGCATTGTGTTCCCGAATGAAAATAAAAAGAAGCACAGAGAAATATTATAAAGTGCATATTTTAAATATGTACGTAAATTCACTGTGAAAACATTTGTCGATAATGTCTCAATCGCATTTAGATATATGTACATACATTTTTTTTTTCAGCAAGGTGAACATTGATTGTTTTTCGGTGACATGCAACTAAAATTCAATGAGCTATTACAACTTATTTATGATCCATTTACATTCAATGTGCGGTTGACCGCATTCGATGCCAAATGTCTTTTTATCGTTTTTTTAATCATGTAGTTCAACTTATTTGAATGAGTGTTACGTTTATTTTTTCTATAGAAGGATTAGAAGGGCACGCTCCCGGTAAAAATGATTTCGATCCTGAAAAGGCTAAGGGTTGTTTCATTCATTCATTCAAATCGACGAAGGGGCAATAAGTTACAGTACACGAGAAAATCGACGGAATTAATTAGGGGGGGTTGAGTTGGTGAGAATGCTTTGGTCTCGGCGATTATTATTGAAATCAATGGTATAAATATCATTAGGCGAGCGAGCGTTTCTTGAATAAGCCCTCTTGCACAATGTGAGGGGATCATTATTGAGTTTAAAACAAACAAAAGCCTCCCCGGGACAAACAATGAGCCACAACAACAATGAGCCATTGTTGTCGAAACGTAAAACGAGAAGAATTCGTGTCGGCCGGCCAATATTTCATATTGATTTGTACACAAGAAAAATAGCAGTCACGCCTTATTTATAATGGGAAAACGAGACTTTGACTTATGCGAGAACGTGCTGGAAAATGCACTCGAAACAACGTTTCTCAAACTACACGTGTGCTTCCCCAGGAATACAGAAGACGAAGAACTGGAGTCATATCAAACCACGAAATACAATCTCAATCTCAAAAGAACTTAAATGGTCAACTCATATAAACTCCTTAGTAAACAAGTGTTATTCATTTATACATATATGTAGGTATATACATACATACATACATATCATCAAACGTGTATTTAAGAAATTTAGTATCCAGTTGCTGTCAAAAATTTATAAATTAGAACTAAAGGCTGATTTAGACCAGGCTAGTATTTAGGAGAGTAACGAGTAGCCTTCCCCCACTATCCCCCCCACGCTTTCCGCGCGTCTTTATGCCAGTTCAGCAGTAAGTGCCAAAGCTTCTCATCACAAAGCACTAGTAATTGGGACATTTCGATGTCGTTTGCAAAAGGCTGATTTCAATTAAATTAATTACACGGGCATCTTCACAGTCTTGTGACACGATTGTTTTTATAAAAACACCATTAAATGATAAAAAAAAAAACCATGATTTTTTTTATAAAAACACGATTAAATCGTAATTTCTTTTTTTTCAAAATTTTTTATTTTGACATAAGAATCTGCTTAAGTAGATAAATAGAACAATAAAAAGCTAATTACAAAAAAATCGGTCTCCGAAGTTATTTAATTAAATTATTTAATATTCTGTCTTTGAAATAGCGCTGACCGGTTCTCACAAACAATGCGACCATTTCAGCAGCCATGCGCGAAGAGCCATCATGAAGCACGTTTTGATGGTAAATCACATCTGCGAAGTTGTAAAAAGCTCCTCGCCAAGAGAATACAGTTGACTGTATTTTTCGTCGAGGTGCACGCCGGCGTCGAAATTTAGTTGACGGTTGAAAAGTTGAAAAAAATGAGTCTCACATCTTTGGAGACGAGAAGATTGAGGGGCAATCTAGTAAAAGTATATAAAATAATAAATAATAAATAACATAAAAAAAACGCACATTTCAGAGGTTTCACTTGAGACTCTTAAAGACAAATCTAACAAAATTATCAGAGACTATTGTTTTCAAATACTAGAGTGGTAGAAGTTTGGAACCGCCTGCCAAACCAGCTACTAACTTCTGAAAATATAAGTCTGCTTAAAAATCATCTCGACAAGTTTTTGAATATAAATGGATTTTTGTAATCCTTCAAATATCAAATATAAAATACAAATAACTAAAAAATTAAAAACTGTATATACAATTTATGTATATCAGACCCCTGGGCTCCATCGGCTATGCCGCCTGCCCATATATTTTTAAATAAATAAATAAATAACAAATATACCTACATATGTACATACATATATACAGATAGTTAGTTTTGTTCATTTTCTACACATGTGAATTTTATTATCAAATTATAAGCACGTGTATATGGTTGTCCGGTTTAACCTTGGCCGAAGAGTTTCACAACTTCATGAAATAACAACAGTCCTATGCAAATAGGATGTGACCCTATTACAGAGCGCATAATCAACTGACTTGACTGACGATCGCAGTAAAACAACTCGTCATCAACTGTCGGTCCTCGAACAGGTTCAATCAATGCAAAAATGTAATCACGACCGATAAGATTCCACTAATAATACAATATGATAAAATTTCGAATTGTTTAATGTGTGAAAAATCGTTTGGAAGTCATGCTTGCAAATAGCTTATACTCGATGGTCGATTTCGTTTATACATACATATGTATTTGAAGTCTTTCAACTCGCTTTGTGGAGCTGCTCACTTGCTATGCACGCATCTGATACCATTTTTGTGTTGTTATTGGTCGTCCTGAAGAATGTCAAGTGGTGGTGAGCATCTGTCGTCGTCAGTTTACTTTGATGGCTTCCAGATTACGTTTCAAAACAACCGAAAATCATCGCCGGCGATGTTATACACCTGTCCAAATTGTGTGTCTACTCACATACCTACATACATTCACATACTATTCTTCAGCAAACATGGCCGATGTTAGAATTATTTGAATAAATATACTCAATGGCGTTATTAGTAGGTATATCTCGCATAAAGTTTTACCTAATTATAATTGAAAAACTAGAAATTTCAATTTAATTTGTTATTATAAAAATAAATGTATACATTTCAATATCGACTCGAGACGTTGTGTGACTCGTAATGAGAATGTTTCGGATAATATTTTAATTTTTTTACATAAAAGGAAAACAGCGGAGCACTGAATTGAGAAAAATCTGAAATTTAAAATGTCATACAATCATTTGCAAGTATGATCTGCATTAGAAGGTCAGTTGCTAAGCACACGTAAAAAATATGTACAATGTATACAGAAATAAATGCATTGGAAAAAAAAAGAAATACAATATGTACATACATATGAGATGCTTGAAAATTTTAAATTAAACGATAACTCAATACAAGTTAGTTTGACCTTTTGACCCGCACAAGTCAAATGTTAGTAAAATTTACGTTTTTCAGATTAATTCGTGTTTATTCATAGGCACACACACTCACCCACACATACAAACTCACCTGGAGGATATTACGCAAACTGAACAATTAACGTTCTGTGAACATTTGTAATTATAATTAAGCCCGTTATCATCACAATAAATATGGTAATAATTTTAATGGCGTTCTGACTCTCTAATCTGTTGTTTTGTTACTAACGCGACCGATTCAAATGCTTGTAACATAATTAGTATCTACTGAAATGTTTATTCGTACAATTAGATAGAATGATATTTTAGAATGTCGCATGCCATATATAATATGAGAATATATTCGATCGTCGAACTTAAATGTCTTCCAGGCATTATAAAAAATGTTCAACAAGTTAATTTTACTCACGATGCGCACACAAAAAGAGGAACAGGTGATTATGGGAACCATTACCTGTTGTGCGCCTGTAATCAACCATAAAAATAATGAAATTCCCGAGACACACGGACCTGCTCTGTGGTGAAAAGACAAGTTGAGTTATTTTGAGAAGTATATTAAAACTCAATATTAAAATTTAGATATCAATTTAATCATCAAAGCTAATTTTATTTGCAGAGTTCAGAGCGTGGGGATTTTTACAAGTAAGTTTTATGTTTTTTAAAATTGATTATTGAGCAATTGAGGAATAAATACAACCACCTTCTCAAAGAGGACAACTTTGAAAATAATTACCAAGTAGAGTTATTCGTAAAAAAGGAGTAAAAGAAGACTGAGACACACCATATGGTCGAGTCCTTTTGTGGCCAGTTTTTCTAACCGAAATGATTGAACATTCGCCAACAGGTAGAAACGTGGCCAACCCTAAGCAACCACTGCTTCTACGGATTTTGAATATTTATCATATGATATAATATGTATGTAATATTAATATTGTACATACATACATCGACTGTATAGTCGAAGTGAATTAATTCGGCCGTGAAGCACATGTTTAAATATTGATCGATTTAATTTTATATTTGTTATGCGGGCTCTTATGTACACTGCACGATAGTAAAAAAAATATTTAACTGAAAAACAAGGTCGAACCAGTGTGTGCAAGAAGGTCGAAAAAATTAAAATTAATTTGTCACACACGAAGAATAATATCCAAAGATACAAATATTCACGTACATTAGTCTTAATTTTCATTATTTAAAGCATTCAACTTACATACATACGTAATTATTAACTAAATTTAATAAGTAAACCGGATATACATACATACATAAATTGTTATAGAAATGATTAAAGATTTTATATATGCTTTCCATGTGATAAAAAAAAAATACTCACACTTAAATTAAATGCTTTCGTTAGCTTTGGGTTAAGTTGATAAAAATGAATAGATAAATAATTTTGAATCGCAAAACTTTGCTTCGAAAGTCAACCCCTTACTAACTAAACAAATGTAGGTCTATTGTCTCGAAATTTTTGATTTGGGTAAAGATGGGGTCGATGCGTGTCTCGAAAAGCTTACTAACTAACTGGAACCGATGATATTGATGCTCAGGTAGAATATAACATAACAAAAGACTGAGCATATGGGATGGACAAAAAATAACGACAGGATAAGGAAGTACTTAAAAGCGGCAAAAAGTTCAAATCCATAGTTCATTTATTGATTAAAAAACTTTGTATAAAATATATTGATATGTTCATGATCCAGAAAAGGGTTGAAAAAACTATACATAATATTGGTTCAACGTAAATTTCATACCAAGAGTATGTAAAGGTTTCACTTCAATACCCTTAAAGTATTTCAAATTACATCTCTTTTTTTTCAGGGCAAATTTCACTCCTCATCACTTAGTATCATTCATGCGTGGCGAAATTGACTTGGTGCGCAAAACTTAATCAATCGTGGTGTAAGCTCACACGATTGGTTACCCCTGGATAAACGAACCCCTTCCCACGCATCTAACGAAAATGATCTTAAACTTATTTTCTGATTTTTTAACCCAAATTTAATATCATCGCTGATCTAATTAATATAACATTGATATTTTTAATGCATGAAGATTATGTATCATATTATCTAAAATGTTTTTATAAGTTCATATACTTTCAGCTGGAACAACACGACATTTGGTAGGTAATTTAACACCTTATCGACCACCCCTCGTCGCACAGCGTGGGATACGTAACATAATATTGAAAGTAGGTACAATTTCAAACAGGACATAATTGCAATTTGCACATCTAAGTATGTATGCTTTTTATTTAGCACGTTTCGCGCTAAACAGAGCGTGAATAATACATATGCAATGAGAATAGTAAAATTAATTGTCATTAGTTTTTAGGTTGAGCGCGTTAGTTACGCATTAACGACGTTTAGCAATTTATATTTCAAGTCTTCATATGTAAAATGAATTTACATTCGCTTAGCATACCAGACAATTTGAATAACAATACCTTTGTTTTGTTATATTGTTCGAATAATACGTCTACGTATACGTACATCCATATGTATAGATAGTTTGCTAAAGAAACATTGGCCATTATTTTAATATGAAAATGTTTTCCTTTGAAAACATTTCATCATCTTGTGCATAGACAATACAAAGATAACAAATAAGAACACTTTACATACACATGTATGTACATGTAAAAGTCATAAATAGGGTATAAATATGTACATATTAATTTAAGAAAAATTTACATTGGATATATATTTTTACGAAATAGTTTTGTTTTTAGAATTGGAATTATAAAGTTCAATATCGCGTGTTTTGTTATTATGTATAATATATTTTAGTTTTGTATCATGTGAACGTTCAAATATTGGTTGCTCTTCCAATTATTACCAATTAAGATCAAGTTTGACATGTAACAATGTTGTTTGTTCAAATTTAAATTACCAATTAACATGATCAAACTTCGTTTAGCATATTAAATGCAAATGGAAAATATTACGATAACGTTTTTTTTTAATCAAACGAACGCTGGTATATTTATTTATAATTCAACTAATAATTTATTTTATGATGAGTAAGGGCTTTTCTTCACCAGTGTACATACATATATACATATGTATGTATGTACATATATTAGTTTATTATGCAGAGTTCGTATGTATTAAACTTATTTGATTGAATCCAACTGTTTATTTAACAATTTCAAATTATCAAAATATATTGTTATTATAAACGTATTAACGACGATAAAATTTAACAAGGCGACCGTATAAAATAGAGGCTTTATTTTACGAGGCGCTATCATAAATTATTACCATACTACTTGCAGAAACAATATGGAAATTTCAAAACCTTGATTTTAAAATGTAAATGAATACTTTATTCAAAGTGAAATAACGGACGAATTTGCATTTTTATGAATAGAACGCGGACGAGAATGGTTATAAACTTTTAAAGTGGCGACCGGAAAAAAATGCACATTTCGAATTTATTGGAGTTGTTTTTTTACTATTTTTTATTACAATACGTTGAAATGTGTGATTTATTGGATTGTGGAGAACAATACTAGACGATTTACAATTAAATCCACTTTTAAATCTTTTATAAAAATTTTGGTGTTTTCAAGTAGGGAAAATATTCATCTCGTTGATATAAAAAAAAAAAACAATAACACGTACCTATGTATTACCTGAAAGTTTTTTTTTAATAATGAACAACAAAACAAACAAGCGCCATTTTATTATTGCGTTAATCGAGAGTTTCAATCTTAATTGAAGTTTTAATGGCTTCACAATGAAACTGGACGAGTTCTATTAATTTCAATAGCAAAGTGTTTTTATCTTCCATCGCAACTCCGCAGTGCAAGTACAACAAAGAGGCTGTAAATATAATCGAATTTTGCTCCCTTCCCCTTTCCTCCCATCTGTATAATACCCCATATTATTTAAAAATGAAAACATCCAATTTCAATAGTAAAATGTTTAAAGCGCACATGAACGATTATCCTAATAAAAATAATTTATGTTAAAATATCAACGTTTTGTAATGCCGATTTATTGCCTTGCGCACACACACACACAGACCACGAAATGGTTATTACGACGTCGGATTATCAATAAATATTATTCCACTGTTAATAATAGCGTTAATAACGTAATAATAAATCATTCCGATGGAATGTTTACATTCAAAACACAGGGGAGAGAGAGAGACTATGTGGGCTATATAACTAGCGAGTTAACTTTTAATCAAAAGAGAACTTCTATACACATACATTTACGGCACATTTAAATACAACACATTTGCTCTTACATACATGAATAACGTGAGAAATTTTTATAATAATAAATATTCTACTATTCTTTAAATAAACATCGAAATGCTTAGCGCGAATTCAGGTCAAACATATGTATGTACATACACATTACGCACGCTGCATAGTCATCGTTTTTGATTAATTTAAATTATTTTTTTTTGTTTTGTACTTGTATTATATTGTACTATTATCTATTCTAAGAAGATCCTTTTTACAATGTAAATTAGTATTTTTTACTGAAAAAAATATTACGAATCTCGAGCGGTGGAAAAAATGCGAACGCGTAGATGTGGCGATGTTGCAAGCGCCCCATGATGACATGTGTTTGATCGCGTTATCGTTGTTAAATTTTCGTTCAAATTTACATAGTCTATTTACATTGCACCGCCTCTATATTGTTCGGTTTATGTAAATTTGACAAAAATCAACCGAGAGCCTTGATGAGATGCTAATGGTCCGCAGAGCTCGGCGAAAACTATCATCGCGATTCAATACCGGCGGTAATTTCGCACGAAAATATCGGTCTGCTGTAAATTTTCTGTTTATGTTTTCAGCGTAATTCAGGGTGCTACTGTAGTGAACCTTTTCGGTGTACTTTGCAGGGCTATTTATAGCCTATCAATTATCTTATTTGATCAGGTTTATTTGAGGCGATAATCAATGAACCGGATGAGAGCGCTCAAACAGACCGGCAGTGTACTGCCTGAACACCTGAAAATGTATCCATAAGTACACGATAGCATAATGATATTAATAATAACCAACGTAAAATATAGTGCTGTGAACAGGTTTTCACGTACAGATATTATACCAATAATTCGCCATGACCGATTCTATGAACATTATAAGTTACAAGCAAGTGTAAGACAACGATAATATCATATTGAATAACAAAAAAATTGAATTATAGTACATATGTATGTATAGTAATGCTATTGTGTCTATTGCATATACATACATACACACCTACCTACATACATAGAGATGCTTCGTGTTTCGAGTAAAGTAAAATTATAATATTAATCATTTACGATAGCAATGTTAAAACGTTTTCTCAACAATCATTAATCATCGTCTTAGTCATATCCCGTTTATTAAAACGAATGATATAATTGTTTTCGTCGTCGCAGTTAGCGCGTCGGAAACAAAGGGTTAACTATATTGCGGTAAATTAACCCGCATCGCTCGCATAAATCCCACTTATAACATGGTAAAGTGTTAAACGCCGCTCAAGGGGTTAACGAATCGAATTTTAGAGGCAAGTTTATTTGCCGTTTAATCATAAAATAAATAAGATCTAATCTCTCAATTATGGGCGCAGAGATACTAGAGTAATTATTACCAATTTCAACACTGAAACGATAACGCTGAACTAAATTATTACAAAATGTTGACTCTGATGAAGTTTCCGAAGGCGACGATTTTTCCATGAAAATAATAAAAGTATTTTAATTTTACGAATCATAGATGTCTCTGTATTATTTTAAATGTACAATTTTTATTTCGAAATAATGAATCTCTGTTATGTAAAATCTGAAATGTTGAAAATCGTGACTGCTTGTATGAAAGCTAAAAAAAATGTTCGTTAACTCAAGAAAATGATGAATTTACCGAGCAGTCAGCGGTTTAGCAATGATCGATTACTTATTTAGAGCAAAAGTTCAAGTGTTGCCAGTCATGAAATTCGGTAAATTCAATACACGCGTTATATATTATTGTCGTGTGATTGACGCGAGATTTATCATATTTCAACTAAAATAAGTATATTTTTCAATTTTGTAATTAAAAGGCAGTCGAAAAAGAAAAAAAATCACATTACATTACATATACATACATATGTACATATGTACGATAGTTGAAATATTTAAAAAAAAAATCGTTAACGACTGCTTAATTAGCTTATTCCGAAACTCTTTTCGCAGTTCAAACATTTCTCGTCTCTTTTTTGTTTCCATCTTATTTTCTTCGGTGTACAATAGCGTTTTCCGCGAATCGCTTTAGATTTTCAGCGCGAATCAAAAAACCGGAAGCGCTATCGAACCGGAAACGCGGCTTTGCGCCATTGTTTCGAATCGGCTGTGTTTTTCATTACACTGTCGGATGCAAACACTCGGAAAATGCAATTTTCCAGCGAGGAAAACGTTATGAAAAACATTCCGTTTAATTGCCGCTCGTTCGCGTTTTGATTAAATCGCACAGAAGTGGTGTCACACTTCTATACTGGGGATGTAACCAGCCCCCTCACACTTCATCGAAAATGGAAAATACACTCGGAATTCACTCGATTACCACATTTCTATGGGGTTTAAACTTGCCGAGGCCAAGGTGGGGTTCAAGGTTTCGCGAAATTTAGCATCGGTGATCTATCTGGCGTTTAGAGGCAGTCAATCACCCAGTGGTTCTCAATCCTTCGAGTCTGATCAGCAACAGGCTTCATCGAGTTCGTGACGCGGCCGATCTGATACGCTGGCCGTTCGTGACGCAACTGTTTGTTTTAATGATTTGTTACGCGAACACTACAAATGGCCTTACATAACGAACCGACAACAATGTCTAATTATAAAGTGTCGGCCTACTGCGACCGATGATTGAATTAAGCTATTAAACTGCAAAATCGGATGTGATTACTGCGAACAAAACGCACGGATCGTACGACATCAGCACTCGCTACGACTGATTAATCATACATAGGTTACTCGTGATATTTAAACGAGTGAAAATACATACTTTACACAAGAAGTAAAACTTCTTTGCTATTTAAAGCAAGTGCAATGTACAAGAAGGAATACAGATGTGAATGTGAAAGAATTGTGTACACAAATGTGGTTTTAAACGCTCACTGTTCTCACTGCTACCTGACGGTTAGCTGAGGAGTGGGGGTACCCGCTGGTTTTCGTGCCGTGCCACGCTTCGATGACACGTTTTTACTAAACTAAGGGGCGGTGCGGGGCGCAGAGGGGACGCTCAAATTTTCGGGGCGGATCTCTCTCTTGCACGAACGCGAAAGAGCAAGAGAGAGGGCAATAGCCTACCACCAAACTGGAGGAGTGGGGGTATGCGTCTCAGCTTATCGCTCGCTCCGTTTGTATGGAACGTTGGATGAACCGTTTTTACTCCACTGAGCGAAAAGAAGTTTTACTTCAATATTCATTAAAATATGTATTGATTCGTAATTTTCGATGAATACAATAACATGTTTTGTATTTGAATGTGTATTTATAACATGTGTATACAATAACATGTTTTTGTATTAGAATCTGTATTAGGGGGAAAGTTAATCAATAGTTCTAACAAAAACACACAGACCAAAGGAATAAATCCGTACTAATAACAGGTTAACATGTAAGCCGCCTTGAGGAGAACACCCCCAACTACTTTCTCCTCAAGACCCTCAGATGAGGCCACCACACCCCCTCCAACGAATATAGTCTATTAACCTTTCTGTTGGAGGCAGACGATTGTCCAACAGGAACGATAGGTTAAATAGGTTAAATAGATAAATAGGCAAATTCTAAAAGGAGAAGGCCGATCTAGATTTAGTAATATCCAGATATTAATTAAGGTCGAGAAAATCGTTTCGACATACGCAGATCGAACCCCGGACCTTCGCTCAACAAACTAACGCTCTAACCACTGAGCTATCGTCTGGCCAAACATGGCCAACATACATATTTTTAGCTAGTGATTTTCTCAAGACAAATAAATATTTATGAGGGAAAAGTCCTTCGTTTGAATTCTTCATTCGACGAATTACAAATTCCTTTTCGACCCTTTGCATTCCTGTTTCAGATTTCATCGGCCGATTTCAGTTGTCGACCGGACAATTTAACATTCCACGTAACAACGTGACTCGTTCGCCATTAGTATACACTTTACTCAACTTCATATAAGCTCGAAACAATCTATACAATATCAGTCGAGCTCTTGCATTATTAAATTCGCAAACGGACACAAGCTTAGAATCTGAAAATCTTTCGACAGTGTATTAATCCTAATCGTTATTGAACAAATTCAATAGTATATGTATGTAATAAAATTGTAACAAAGTTATAAAGCTATCTATGTATGTATGTAAAGTATGTACATATGTATGTATGTATAGTGCGGGATCATATTTCACTTAAATGGAGCATTCGATGCATTTCAAAGACACGTGTATGTGGCGCATGTGCAACAGAAATTGCACATGAAATTGATAGTCTTATAATGTCGCAATGCGCCTCTATAAATTGCACGTTCATATGCACTGGTGCAACGGGGAAAAGGGAACACGCCGAAAACGCGTCCAATGCAATTTGATGACACATCAAATAATTGCATTTCACACTGCTAAATAGTGCCAGTGCAGTAGTCGGTTTCAATTAATGCGCTTTGTAAACGCTTCGACCAAAATTAACAACTTAATAAGGATTCGAAGAATTTTGATTTGCTAATCCACCATTCATTCGCTTTGCTAATCCACCTCGAACGCAGACTGGCAATAACGTATAAATTTCGAAGGGAAACGAAAGTTTGACTCAATCTAATTACGTTTGTGAAACAGAAAAAATAAAAATGAACGTTCATTTGAACGGATAGAGAATCAAGTTAATTGCCTGGAATTACGAACGGCGATTTTTTCGCTAATTCGGTATATAAAGATGGCGGCAATAGCCATAGCTCTTAATTAAAACTTATAATAAAGGAAAGAGCTTTTTTGCACCTACTGCCAACCGACCGTTTGGAGGGGGGGAAGGGGCATAATGAAATATTAATTCGCACTTAATTTAAAAGGAATTTATTATTCCATAAATATTCAAATAAGAAAGTACCTCGGTTGTGCAAATACTCGGGGGGCGGGGATTGAAGTGCGGGGGAAACAACGCGGATTTCTTAGAAATCAGGATTATGCACGTTCATTTTATGCTCACCTGAAAGCAAAAAGAATAATATGTTAAACAAGTTTTGTGTATAAAATAATATTTGCATTCAGTTTTAAAATTTTGCTTATGTGTAATCTTTCCGTATGAACGGGACTTAAATTGTGTTGAAAGGGATTCTGTTTTTTCTACAGCTGATTCACTTTTATGACACCTTACGGAATATTTCAAATCGTTATCTACGAAACAACAAATCGTATTGCGGCAAGTTTCTGTATGCAAAGTCACAAAATGCGACTTTAGCGACGCGCAAATCGAATTGAATGTGCGACGAGATGTGTCCCTCGAGACTTAAAAACATACACACGTTGTATCTCTAGACCTAGGACCTAGAGACTTTTACAAAACTAAACGCAAATACGTAAAAAAACATTGTTTTAAAACGAAATACAATTGCGTCATTCCATATTTACAAATGCGAAAATGTATCACACTGACAACAAGATATTGTTTTTTGATGAAAACACTCATATTTTCCATTGTGACTTTAGTCAGAGATATGTATGTATGTACATATGTACATACATATGTACATATGTATGTCGTTCTCAGAAGCAACAAAATAAACGTGCGTCATTATTAAATTTTTCAAGATTTCACGTTCAAGATGAAAATATTAATAGTTTATTTGTTTATGCGTCTATGTTATATTGTGATTCATCACATAAAACTTAAGATATGTTAAATTTTCAAACCGAAACTTTCACTATTATTAGTATGCCACACTAACTGACAAGATAGAAGCTACGGAACAATTTTTCCAAGTTTCACCGAGGAACTTCGGCATCTGGATCACATTTTGGCACGCTGGTTATTTATCGCGCAACTTTTTGCACAACTTTGAACTATATTTCATACTTTGTCCAATTTACTTCCCGGCTGCCAGCTTCTTCGGCGTTACTTACCTTCTACTACTAAAAGAAAAGAAAGAAGCGGACAAGTGTTCTATGTGCAATGGGAGTAAACGGCGAGAGTGTACGAAGCAATGCTGTTTATATCCGAATAAACTGAATTATAAACTGAAACGACTTGCAATTTGCGTGAAATGAGCACAGAAGATAGTTGTAAATTTTCACTCGCTAAACGGACAATTTACTTTAATTTTATTGCCGCCAGTCACATCATTTATCATTGCAAAATTAGAATTTGAATGCATTACAAGAAAAATGACATTTAAAATATACAGTATATCTATCTACTGATATTGATGCCAAAATTTTGCTTGAGATATGTTTTACAAGGAAGACTGAATCACACATTTCACAAAAGTCGTAAAAAATCAACAATTTTAAAACTATTTATTTACAAAATCATTCCTGTTATGTACCTACTTAAAATTTGTCTACTCATTTTCGAAATACATTTATATGTACATAGGTACATACATACATACTTTATTATGGATGAACGAATAATTGACTAAAAACTGTAACTGTTCACAGCGAACTGCATCATCCATTTTATTTCGATTCGATGCAACTATATTTTAATTAATTTATAACATTCGTAACTATAAATGCAACACGTTTAGAAAATTATATGAGTAACGCTTCGTTGAACTTTTGAAATTAAAAATACAAGTACCGACACGAGTAATTCAAAATCACGTGTCAGTTTAGCTTAAATGTACAAGTTCATACCGAATTTTGGGCTTTATCAGTAATTGCTACAAATTTAACGGTAGTAATTAGGCTAAAAAGTTCGTACATTACACGTGTATACTTTGGTAACGATTGAAAACGGTAAAAATACATACATAGTTCCCAGTAGGTACGTATCGAAACTGCTACGTGTATTAAAAACAACTCGATGCGGTTAATTATAGTGAACTGTCGAGTAACGATTGACCGCATCGATTAAACTGTCCAACGTGTACATCTATCTTAACCCACTTTGTTTGCGAATTAACCGACGGTTATATCAATATGTAAGCTAAACGTCAGACGCTCTTTTAATAGACCGTAACGTAATAACCGAACTTTTCACGCCGGCTGATTCTGCATTGATTGTATTAATAACAAACATAATACACGATATTATACAAAACTGTGTCTGTTGTAACACACGCCTATCTAGCTAGTGAAAATCATAGCTTTGAATTAAATTACTGGTTTTAAGTGTGCTTGAATTTATTCAAAGTGTGAGATTTTTTGGGGCTAAATTCGAATAAACATAACGGAGGTTGAGTTGACCGAAATTTCCGTAGAAATTCTAATATTCTTTTGGTAGAACTTTGTGCGAATCTATTATTCATTTTAATTAGTGCACGTAAAATGTTCCACTGCTTGTTTTTAAATACAAAAATTTATACATAATTCTATATTTATATACCAGAGATGTGTTTACACATTTTCACATGTTTCAGTAATGCGTTTCGAAATAATATACACGATGAGATATTTATTTCGTGCGTTGTATACGTGTTCACACATTTTATATTTCATATCAACGAAACGATTTGCTCTATTATTTTAAAAAACAAGAAAGAAACACAATACACGCATACTGTGCAGCTATTCAAATTTTAATTTTATGAATTGTTATCACTTGCGCAATACGAATCGATTTAAAATTGACAAAAGGCACTAGAAATAACTATGTAATTTCGTAATATTGAAACTAACTGACACAAGGTTTCCATTTTTAAATAAATTCCAATTAGTTAAATTAAATAACTGTGAGAGCCACGAAAATTAGCATTATGCGCACCACCGTATTCAATTTTCTCAAATCAACGAATAAACAATGCAACAGTTAAACGTTTTTGGGTCAAATTTGATATTAATCTATGATTGGATCTCCTTGATAAAATCGTGATTAGTTTTGTTAAACGTTACAAATTGTAAGATATTGAGATATTGTTCGACTGAAATCCAGCAGGCATATTAAGTATCGATTTTGTAACTTTTGCGATGAATGAACTTTATTGACCGTTGGGCGTTGATAGTTTAATATTATCTCGCAATAAATTAATTTATATATCTCTGTACTTATTTTAATTTATGTATGTAAAGTTATTAAAATAATGTAATAATACAAATGAATATAGTCGAAACTAATGATGAAATTTTATAACATTATTAAATTCACCGATGGTAGATTAATACTTTATGGTACCGTTTGAAAATCTGATATTTTGTACATATTTAAGTAAAGCTCAAACAATTTTAATTTGTGTAATTATTAATTTGAAACAGTCAATTAAGACGTTTAGTAAATTTTGATCGAATTAAAACGAGGGACACGCGTAATGAACCATTAATTTACACTGTCTGAACTTTACTTTTGCGAAAGGTCACTCAATAACATTCAAAGGCCTTGTTATGACTTATTACGTTTACATCGAAAACAAAAGTCGATCTTATTTATTACACAAAAAACTTTGTATTAAAATTTGCGAAATACAGCGAGTTTCTTCAAGTACGAGATAACTGCGAATGAATGAGCACAATATAGCGGATGTAGTTTCGATCATTTTCAATCTGAAAAATAGTATGAATTGAATATGATGTTACAGAATCGGCCAAATAAATATGATTTGGTCGTGTATGGGGGTCGAGCTTAAGAATGATAAATGTTGGCGATTTTTTTGTATCATTAATCTCTTATAGCGGAGCTTTTGCAATAAATAACACTGACAATGATAAATTTTATAGGATTATTTATCAAATTTATCGCGTGAATTTATTAAGCAATTGTTCTGTTTAAAAAAAAAAAACACTACAACATAACAGAAACAAAAACAGACGCTCTCGAGACCATGGTATTTTCTTTAGGTGTCATTTTTGTGTAGTCGGATGATATGTTTGAAAATAAAGATCTGTTGACAGTAGATATCTTAGATGGAATAGTATAATGTAGAATCAGATGACTATACAAGCACACCTATTCTATTTCGAGCCGTGAGGAATCTTTTAATATTATGAATTATCGTGCGGATTCTAAGTGTCGTGTTGTCCATTTATTTCCCTTCTGTTGGAACGGAAAAGTCAATTTCGCCATTGGCAATCTACGCCACACACGCCGATATAATTGAGACATATGTGTGCGACAACACTCAATAGGTACACAATCGACGACAATGACATTTATCATAGTTGAACCTGAGCAAAGCGAACGTATAATTGTTGAAATTGTCGCAGGGTCCAATTTGAATATCCCATCATCCGGCAGCGGAACTGAGCCGCGTCTTGTAAGTGGCGGTTTCCTCGCGACCCACTGACACACACAGACATTATGAATATGCTTATGCAATTTTGCCAATGCATACATAAGTTGGCTGACTTGCTCCAAAGATAAGAGAATCTGATATGCATTGCATATTTACAGTTAATTAATAATTGTATGCATATGAGACAATTCACTCAATTGATATTCATTAACACGTTCGCCATCGCGCTTCTATCAATTTTTCGCTCAGACTTAATTGTACACTTTATTTCGATAAAATGTTAAAATGCAAACTATGTACTGCCATATAATAGTGATTTTTAAAATAAAAACACCGTTACGGTAAAGTTGTGTATTCAATAGTGGTTATTATAAATAATTGTGCCATGCAGCACGACCATTTTAAACGTTGCGCCATACAGAATCGAGGCAAAACTGAATTGAAATGAAAGTAAAAAATTACCAAGTCAAGGAAACTGGGTTATGTACATGCATACATACATATGTACGTTATACTATTATGCACAGTTGAACCGTTCACTTGACGATTTAAATAAAATTACAAATCGTTTTAAGTACACAATATTGCCACACATGCGAACCTACCTAGTTTATAGGTACTATATACATAACTGACGACGGCTAGTTTCATCGACACATGTATGTACATACATATATGTATATGTATGTGCATCAATCAGCTTAAAATTTAAAATATATGTATCGTCATTACTAAACGCGATATGGTATATTAGAGAATGAAAGGATTGTAATAAATTCTTGATTATTAATTAGAAAAAATTAGGTTTTTTTTGCTGTCGGACTTGCGCTACAACGATTTATCACGGGTTTTTGTGAAGCCCGTTCTTTTTACATGAAATGAACGTCATAAAAATTTCGATACGTCCAAAACTGGCCGGTATTAAAGGTCATGGGCGTTTAACGACCCTATGAAATTAAATTACATTCAATGAATTAATCACTGTAATGTGTCGAACTTTCTATTTAAAAATGTAATGCAATTTCTTTCACACACTATGTGAGGTGCGCCTCGGATTAAATGAATATAAAATTCGGCAGGACGGGTAATTTTATTGGGAAACACTCAACTTTCTTCAAATAAATTATCACCTACGGTATTGTTGAAATCTTTTTCGTGGGATAAGCAGTAAAGTAACCCTCGCTATAAAAGATAAGACTGGGCAAAACTATCTATTCATAATGAATCAATTTGGGATATGCAGTCAAAGCACTCAGAAATCGGTTCAAAGTTCAATAAAATTTGCACGTTCGTGTAACGTATTACATATACCTACATACATATGTATGTATGTATGTATGTATGTGCCTACAGATGGAATAGTACAGATGCATGGCTTTATATCCAACTTCATTAGAAGAACTTGAGCCGAGTGCTACGACGAGAACGCTTCGACTCCTCATAAATTAGACGTTGAATCGGTTAATTGTTCCACATGAGGCATTCAATTCCGTTTGGCTCGGTGGGTGGCAGCCTAGGGGGTGGTTTTGTGCACATTCCTTATTCGGGGGTGGCAAAGGAGGTGGTTTATTGTGCAGATTTAGATACGGACCCACCTCCTAGTGAGACTCTAGTATTCCACTGGT
This sequence comes from Parapsyche elsis, assembly GCA_022651745.1. Lineage (NCBI taxonomy): Eukaryota > Metazoa > Arthropoda > Insecta > Trichoptera > Hydropsychidae > Parapsyche > Parapsyche elsis. The sequence continues at coordinate 199,911 of JAGVSN010000004.1, forward strand.
TCCACACTATTATGTCGCGGTAACCCGATCCAAACCATCCCACCCTTTCACAGAACTTTATTAATCCATTGCAATGGTTCAACGATGCGGCTACGTATTGTTCTCAGTTGCATTCGATAATGAAATCCAGCCTAGCTCTCCCCCCTTCATGCTGAAAGGCACTATTTTATAATTTACAATCTAATGATATAACTACGTACATATGTATTTTTAAAAAAGGAAACAGTGTCTCAATTTTACTGATTTTATAAACAAGTGCGAAGATTTGTCACACAATTCCTATAATTCAATTATAGGAATAAGTATACGTATTTTTTGGGTTCGTGCGTCGGTATATAAAGTATGTTTAAAAGCGTAAAAAAGTAATCTCGTTAATTAACTGTATATATATGTAAATGAATTTTGTTTTATGAATAATATAATCGGAGAAGGATGAGAAATTGAAGTGGAACAAAAAAAAAAAATGAATGAGATTGGGTCTCATACAAAATTTGAATTTGTAATTTAAGGCCCTTTCATTTTAATATTACAAATAGAATTTCACTTTTAAGCGGACTAATTAAAGGGAATTTGATACGAAAAATAAATATAAGTACATAAGTACAACGATATTATAAATTAAATCTATAGGTGTACAGATATGTTGTTGTATAGAAACGTTCGTTAAATGAAGTGAATGTCAACTTAATGAGATATTTCTTGTCGAGTTTCGTTATTGCGTAAAACGAGAGAAAATCGTGAAAGTTTCGATACACAATGCTCGTAAAACGATTATAGAAAGCGACCGTTCTCATAATTAAATTATTCTTTATATTTTTACTTATTATAATGCGTAGACTTAATATAAATTTGTATATGTATACCTTTTATGTAAAACGTAATTTTCTATGCGAAATCTTTTTATTTTACGCATGCATACGTAGTTGTACACGGAAATAGTTTGTGTACAGTATTGACCGTTGCATTCTACCTTTTAAAATTTCGATGTTGTCCGTAACTGTGTGTTTGAAATGTACTTGAATAAAGTGTGATTGATGACACGGGATGATGTGATCCAATTTAAAAATCACATAACGCGCTGTCGTACCGGTGCGCGATGGGACAATGGCGCTCGCGATCATAGCTTCTTTCAATATTGCACGAGTAATGAAATTTGACATCAATCAGATTTTAATTACCCAAGGGGAGGGTATTTTAATAAAATCCCTGACGTCCCTCCCCTCCGGAACCCTTTCAGATAGTAATAAAAACACGACCGAAAAGGTTTTGACCTCGCCTAAAAAGCGCACTTTAAGCTTTCGTCGAAGTCGGTCGTAAAGTCGAAAACTTTACGTTACGTAAATTAAATTCAATTCTTTAGCGTTTTGATTTCGAAGCGTGCTGTACACGAATGTACAATTATAAAGTCTTCAGTATAAAACTGCTGATGTTAAAAACATTATCAAATCAATAAAACCCATTATAAAGCTGTCTGTATGGTATATGTAGGTCTCACAAACCGGAGCGGATTTTTATTCCCGAGCGGATAAATACACTCGGTGGTATGTGGTAGGGGTTGTGACTAGGGATCCCAAATATTCGTCGACTTCAACTATGTATTCGAATATCGAATAGTAAATCAAGAGCTATTCGAATATTCGAATATATTCGAAAATTAAAAAAAAGTAATTACATATGTACAAAGCATCAATTACATTATTTTTATATATGTAATATATTAAAATTAATAAAACATAATTTTAAGAAAATTTATTAAGAATATTAAAAAACATATAAAACTAAAATACACACTCATAAAATAGAAAATTGCAATTAGAAATGGAAAAATCTTAATTTAATTTTATAAAATAATATTTTAGAAATAATAATGCGTTTAATGAAATATTCTGTGGTAAACTTTTCGACAAAAAAAAACCTACTTCCGGTTATTTTTTTTTTTTTCGTAACTACCAATTTCTCTCAGGAGTACAACATTACAATATTGTGACGATACTACATACATATTTAAAAGGCCGAAAAAAAAAAAAAAAAAAAAAAAAAAAAAATCGTTCAAGAGTAAACTACCACTTTCGGTAGTCAGATGTTGACCAAAATCACAGTATCTTTAACGTGAAAACTATAGATATAAAATTTCGACAAAATCGTCGACGCAGTTTCGGAAATATTCTGTGGTAAATGGATTTTTGAATTTTCTGCACGAAAAAAACCCTACTTACGGTTGACTCATGTTAACCAAATTCCTTATGCTTCTTACTCCTTACGTGAAAATAATAGATATGAAATTTCAGCTTGATAGACTTGATAGTTTCGGAGAAAATACACATACAGACACACACACACACACACACACAAGAACACAGACACACAGAGATACAGACATACAGACATTTTCCAGAAATCATGAAAACGTGATCAGGGGACGATACTTGATCAAAATCTCGAGGTCAAATTTTCGCACGATCACAATACTTTATCCGATCAGGATAAAGTTAAAATGTGGTGGTGGGTTGGCAACAAGCTACCATATGTCAGAGCTGATTTTAGTCGACAACGCAATTTTATGACCATATCATACATACATAGATATGCCCCTTCATACTTTTCGGTCGACAAAAATCGTCGCAAGAGTAGGGATGAATGGACACAACCCGAGATTCGAATAACAAAGAAGTGAACTTTTTTTTTTTACTTTTTTTTACGACTGGACTTTTCTACATCTATGGACGATACGCATAAAATTGCTTTACTAAATAAAATATACCATTCAATCAACGGCACACTATACTTGTTTCACGGACTGTCAAACGGCGGTGGGCAATGCGTTGTACTGTTATTGTACAAAATCCAGCGCGCATATTACCGGCAGTTAAACAGTTGACCGGCTAGTTAACCATAAAGACATATCGACTTGTCATTGTAAAACTACATATATTGCGGTTTTGGTCCTTAGAAGCTTTAAGCCACCTGCCATAAATACAAACAGAAGACTCTTACTAATATTACGTATCTTCGTTCACATATTTTAGTCGGAAAAGCTTCAGAAAATATTTAATAAAAAATGTGAAATTCTTCCATTGGATTTGGTTGTAATGAGGATCATACGAAGTAATGAAGAATTATTTAACAACGTCGCCGAAATTTTAAGGGTTAAGTGTTTTAGGGGAAAATTTTCGTTCGTTTGCGCAATAATGACGAGTTTCCCCACCCCCCCCGCGTGCTCGTTCCAATAATATACGGTATTTCCCGTAAACTTTCATAGTTTGGAAATTAGTTGGGAAGTGAAGCGTGAAAGCGCTCGCTAATGCTCTGCCCGTTCAATTGAATTCTCCAAATAATAGCCACCCCCAACCCCCCTATCACATCAACCACCCCCAAACTATAAATAAATTATTTCGCAAGTTATTTTAACAATCCGCCCATGGCCCAAAGTGGCTGGTCCGATTTCGCATCGAAGGCGAAGAAGTCTTCACTTGAAAAGCCATAGAGATTAGCATTGAAATAGCTCCCAAACAAAACATACTAAGCACACATTTGTATGTCTGTGAATTGAATAATTGTCATTAATTAATAATATGTTGTGCGTTGGACACCGTGAAATTTTTAATGAGTGTATTTAACCATTTCACAATGTCGAGATATGATTACGTTCTATGATACCGCGGTGTTGCGCAAAATCACAATCATCGTCATCATCATCATCATCATCATGAGATACTTTTATATTATATATACGTAATTTAACACTTAACGAAAATGATTTATTATGCGTGCGATAAAACGAGTCGAAAATTAGATCAAGGCATTTTTATTTTGTTCAACCGGCTACGTGTGATTAATTATTACGTGTTACGTGATGTTTTTGAAGTTTTCTATGTATTTACAAGCACAATAAGAACAACAATAAGAAAAAAAATTAAAAGTTTCTATCGGCGTTTAACGATTCTGATATTAAAAGCATTCTAACGTCTATCAATTAAAGAATGATCTTTAAAAATTCGGCTAATGATCTTTGGATATATTAATCAAAAAGAAATTATTTATCGCTGTGAATGTGTGTGTTTTTGTGTTGCAATAAAATATTTATGTTATGATTATTTATTATTACTCTGGCATATTTAACCTCAATTTTTAGCATTTACATTAGAGTCGAGTGATAGTAGTAATACGTCGAGATAAGTCGAACGTATCAATCACTAAATATTGAAATAAATTATCCGAATCGAGTCAAGGGTCTAATAACCTAGAAAAAATCCATTTTCAGTACCTTAAATATTAGGTAAAAATAAATTATACAGAAATGTTGATGTAATTTAAAAAGTATTCAGATATTTATACATATGTTTATTGGTTGATTTAACGTAATATTTTGAGTAAAATTTTATTCAATTAAAATTCTGCCTACAAAAACGATGAAATTCTCAAAAATATTACATTTCATACGCAATAAAAATAATATGAAATACGATATGGCAGTTGACATTTCAGAAATTGAATTTCACGCAGTCGAGTCATTTCAATTTAAATAGATTAATTACCTATTTTATTTTTACGCAACCCTCCAATTTCGTAACAATTCAGATACAATTATAATCACGTACCGCAGTGGTTTTTACATCTCATATAATATAAGATTTGTAGAATGAATTCTCTTCGCAGGAGGAAAGTTGCTGAAAAAACGAATTTTCTCTTTATTACCTTAGTAGAGGTACCTTATTGTATAAGTTGGGAATATTAAATAATAAAAAAAAAACAAATTTCACGTTAAAGTTATTTCTTATTTGTGCGATCAAAACTTTTGCACAGCTAAGTTAATTTGCTTATTTTCGAGTAACTTTTCGATTGTTAAAGTAAGTTTAATTGTGTAAAAATTAATTGTTTAGTAAATTTTCGAAAGAATCGCATAGCGCACAAAAGGTTAAATCGAAACAAGAGACCTTTAATTAAAACGTCACCACGCAATACAGAAAAATTGATTGAAGTTAATTTCCAATTTGTGAAAGTGATTTCAATTTTTCTCGCTAATATTTCTTATTAAATTAAAAATAAAATAGAGTGCTAGAAAAAAATATAATTATTTGAGGGTTTACTTACTTTATTATTAAACAAGACTAGATGTAAATCTATTAATACACGTAACAAGGAATGAGACATGGAGAATGCCAAATTTTTCTGGCAAAATTTCCCGAATAATTGTATACATACATATGTAGGTATGTATGTACATATGTATGTAATATCAAATAATAAATTTTTCAAACCTCATACATACAGTATTTTTTCTTAAACTTTAAGTACATTTAATACAACTTTGAATTATATGGATATTCATTTTTATAGATTTAAACATTCGGAGAGATAAATTTTTTACACGAGAAATTACCATACCTTAGAAATTAACAAAAGTTGTTTAGAATACAAAGCGACTAATATTAAATTTTTTAAAATAAAATATTTCAATGCATATTCCGCGCAATATTAAACTTACAGTTTTCGAAATCAACATTCTCATTATGACTCAATAGAAAGATCACGTTTTGAGCAATCCAATCAAGCGGTTCGCAATCGACATTACTTAGTTTTTTTGCGGATAAACGGCATGAAGATACCGAAATTGGCGGACGGCTGCCGTTCTCCATTGCATAACGTCAACATTGCATTGGCGTAATTTTTAATTACACACATAGAACTCCTTGTGTCCAACAAACCGAAAGAAACCAAAGAAGCCCCTCGGTGGCAGGCCGTTAGTGGGGGATGTTAAAATTAATACGCATTACGTACTGGCATACTTTTCAACCGCTATCCGTTTCGGAAGACAGACGTAACAAATGTCGCACACGCATCGTAATAATTGGACAGGGCATTCAACGGGTTAAGCGAGTGCGAACGGCGCACAGTGGTGGCTGTAGAACAAGCCGACCCGCCATCGTGTCTAAAATGAATTTTAAAATTTTGAACCGACCTGCTATTGAATGTTTTGAACCCAGAAGGTTTTAGCTTCTATATTAAGAATATTTATGGCTTTCGTGTAAGGTGGGCAAGTACGGGAACTGCTCAAACAATGTGCAGTCGATTATCGCTGTGCGTCGTGATAAGACTATAACTTCGTCATTTATAAAGCTATATAAATACATTTAGCAAAATGCAATCGACATATAATTTTAAGTACTTTAGTATAATTTTTATAAATTTTGCGTCTATTTCCCGATCTTCAAGAAATTTTTGTTTTAAAAAACTTTTTTTTTTCTTCACAACTTTGATATTCATTGTAATTTAAAAAAAAAATATCTCAATATACTACCGCCATTTTTTGAGATTTGAAAGAAAATATTATGTAGATTATATTTCCAAAGAGACATTTTGCGGCAGCTCTGCCACCCGGAACAATTTTTTTCAATTTCTGTGACGCGACGCGACATTACAAGATAAACGGGGAAAAAATTGTAACACATTATATGGTTTAATTGATTGTAATCAATACATTAAAAATATTTATATACATTTTTAAGTATTTAAAAGAATGTATAATGAAAATTCCTATTACTCAAAATTTTGATTTTTGATTTTTTTATTTATTTAAATACTGTTCATTATCATCATCATTTTCAGCCGATCACCATCCACTGCTGGATTAAGGCCTCTCCAATCCTCTTCTATTCCTGTCTGTCTTGAGCAATCTGCATCCATTTGACTCCACACATTCTTCTCAATTCATCAGCCCATCTTCCACTCGGTCTACCTTGCTTTCTTTCACATCCCCTCGGGTACCAATCCAGTATTTCTCGCGTCCATCTGCCATCCATTCTTCTCGCTATGTGTCCACTTCAACTTTTTCACACGTTCCGCTATATCTGCCACTTTGGTCATACTTCTTACCCATGTATTTATTTTGCGATCACTTCTGCGATCCAAGCATACATCATTCCATGCTTCCCTGTGTGTACTGGATCTTTCGTATCATTCTTAAATTTAGCGTCCAAGTTTCACATCCATAGGTCATAACTGGCAGTACGCATTGGTCGTATGCCTTATTTTTTAAGCATAGCGGAATGTTGGATTTAAAAACTACGTTCATTCTACCAAAAGCACTCCATCCTAGTTTCATTCTTCGTTTTATTTCTTCTAAATACTGTTTTGCATCTACATATATATATAAAAATCAATATCTGTCTGTTTGTTTGTTTGTTTGTCTGTCTCTTATAGGCTCCTAAACCACTCAACCGATCGCGATGAAACTTTCAGGACTTATTGTGATTATGTCGGGGATGGTTCCTGTGAAAAAAATCGGGTAAAAACGAGAACGGGCCTGCTAACGCGTCAGATAACGTACTAGGAACGGAAACGGTAACGGGATCGGGAACGGGCCTGCCCACGCGTCAGAAAGCGTACTAGGAACGGGAACGGGATCGGGATCGGGAACGGGAACGGGAACACACGGGATGAGTGGCATTGCAAAGCATGCCGGGTCAGCTAGTGTTAAATAAATTAAAAACATAGTCAGTGAAAGTCCCGTACAGAAATACCCCCCAATTACATATTTTAGTTTGAATTAACTAGATTGGCGGGCTAGCTTGTTCTACAGCCACCACTGTGCGTCGAGCGTGTGTGTTTGTAGGTGGCCAACACGTATCCCGAAACTCGGCCCACTGACCGAGTTTGTCGACCGCTGTCATGGGCAATACCCTCACAATGGGGGGGGTTGTTGTCAAGGTCGCCTATGGGGCCCCTGAGAGGAGGGGGTGGTTTCCCCCCTTGCCTCGAGCCACTAATTCATTCAGAGGCGCCTCACCGTCTCTTTTTGCGTTAAAAAGGCGCCGCGACGCGCCATTCTATGGCATGCCGCGCCTTGAATGGGGACCGCAACAGCTGACCGTGCACATAGTGTAAAAACGGCCTTGCCGACACGAGGCGGTGACATCAAACGCCATGGAATGCAAAGCGGTCATCAGCTGATGTGAAAAATTCGGCGAAATCATGATAACATCGAGAGCTCAAATCGCGTTCCGTATATTCATTAGTGTAGACTAGTGCGTGGCGTGTGGTGCCTTTCAGTATAGGGGATGCTCTGAAAAGTAGTTTTTTTTTTTTTTTATAAAAAACAAATAATATGCATGTAAACCAAACTTTCAATGACTTATTGACCACTTCGTATTAAATAACACAACTTATTATAACACTGACGACGACAGTAGTCGCTAATGCATATTAGGGTGGAGCGACATTGCAAAGATTAAAAATTGGTATTGTAATACCGACCAAAAGTTTCGTAGTGTCATCCGTATTCTCGTAAAAATACTGAAAAAAATCTGTGAATATGTCTTCAGGCCACTACCTGAAGGCGAAAAATGAAAATTTGCCTATTAATTTCGAAATCTGAACACAGAATATAAAATTTTTAGATAACATGGTCATAAAATTACCCTAATTTTTTTGAATATTACAAGTACTATGTGTAAAAATCTAATTTATTTACGTATTCCTTGAATTATTCAAATAAGTGTAATTTTGTGAGAGCGGTGGAGGGAGACACGAGTAAATATACGAGTAAAGTAAGTATGTATAGTAAAAATAAATACTAATTTTTCAATTAAAATGGCTATTTATAGAGATTGGAAACAATCAATTGGAAATTTTCATACAAGTAAGTATTAAGATAAAAGTGCTGGTAGAGACCAGAAAAACTTTTTTAGACATAAGAGGTATGATGTAGAGGTAACTTTTTATAACTATTTCAAAACGAATATCCCAAAAAAAAAAAAGTTCCATATATCGTCGCTCCACCCTAATGCGCATGTGCAAGTGAATATTTTTTCGCCACAGCATCAGTCAATGAAGATTTTTTATAAGAATTACAATTCGAGATATTGTCACATCTCACGTGTCTATGCCAAAGCTTTGATCACTATTTTCCAGTGCAGAAATTTAAAAACAGGAAAGAAAATCTTTTGGATAATAAATCCATTTATTTTGAAAGCCCTGAATCAACTAATAATTAATAACTTTGATCCTGAAGAGGAGACTGAATTTCTGCATGTTATTAGTTCATTTACACTGTACAATGATTTTTAGCAATTAAATTTGTCATCATTTTGGATTAAGGTTAAAGGAGAATTTCCATTTTTAAATAAAAAAAAGAAATTTTTATACTATGTAGATATTACATTTTACAACTTATTTGTGTGAATTAGGATTTTCCACTTTATCTCAATTATTAATTAATTTCTAATTGAAAACTAATTTCATCCATAAATATGCATATACCATGTGTTAATAGTAAATAAAGGAACATAATGGACAATGTTTGCTATATTATTATATAGGCATAGTGGGTCGCGATACAAAATGCAGCTCTTGCAGTGGTTCGTAGTAAAACAAGTTTGAAAAACGCTGGCATACATATCTACTTGATTTCCACCACTCTACTCCACAGTAAACACAGTAAAATACAAATCAATTAAAACTGCATAGTATCCTTTCTTGCTTGGCGTGTCTCCAAATTTCCTAACCTCCCTCAGACACGAGTGTTTTTAATGTCAGCCGACTGGGCGCCACTTTTTAAGTTATAAAAAAGGTTGTAAACGACTGATGTCTCCTTAGCGTTGTTATGCCGGCGGCTATTGCGGTTTGTTTGTGGGCGAGCACCACTTCATCCGTAGTGGATTCGTCTATTCGACCACGTGGTTGCCACGTGGTTGAACCGGAAGTGCCCACGGTGGGGGGGGGAGGTGAAGGGGGAGGGCAACCGACAGTTGACATGTCCGCAGGGGGTCGAAACCGTCGAACACGGAGCTGGAATTCGCTATATCTACCTGTCAACTACTACGTAAACATATAAACGAGTCACCTGTGGAAAAGCAGGAAAATTCAACCGCTGGGTTTTCCACAAATTGAAAAATAATAAAATGGGAGAGGGTTTTACTGGTGCTACTGATCGTTGTCGATGATTTTGTTTAATCTAAAATGTCACATATAAGAGCAAAATTTTAGGAAATTTATGAATTGGAACTACATATGTATGTATGTATGTAGATCGAGAATTTTGCTTTCGATAACACTGTACAACAAAAAATTCACGTTTTTGAGACCGAAAAATTATTACTAATGATTTGTCGTCGCGTTTAAAACGGCGACTACAACTCAAATTTATACGTTTAAGACAAAAAATAAAACTACTAACATAGAGAACCTTATAAATGCGTAAAAATAAAAAAAAAACTGGCCAACTCTAGGTGTAATAACACTGGGAAAAAATCCAAAAGAAAATAAATATTTTTGACGTTTAACATTTGCTAGACGATTACGTATAAGTATTTTTAAGCCCTAAAATATCACAATTAATAGAAAAAATATCTGATTATTGCTTCCAATACTCATTTTGAACATAGAAGTACTAAATTTTGAGTTACAGACCGCAAAAGTAAAAAAAAAATGGTAAAATTGTTAACGTTCATATCTCATAAACGAGAGCTCCCACCAATTTCATCAAATTCGGATTCAGTGGGTCAAACTTGACTAGTCCCCCCCCCCCCCCCCCGGTAGTATTTTTATTGTTGCACAGTGTGTAATTGCCAATCGAACCCAAGCTAATCTAATTTAACCTAAACAGAACAAAAAAATGCTTTTAAATAATTTGATAATTTCGAAAAGTACTATGTTAAAATAACGACCAATATTAGTTTTATGGCATTATCAAATTTTGAACCAAATAATCGTACCCATTACAAATCGAATATAAAAAGCGTTTTAATCGACAAAAATGAACCAATTCACCGCGACGCGACGGTGATAGCTAATTGAGTTTTTACGGCGATGGAAAAAGCTCTCGCGTCGGTCATTATCCTAAAAGGAATATTTATGCTAATTCATCAAACTTAAGTGAAAATAACAGTATAATCTCAATCGATGAATTATAAACATTCACGCCGTAATAATTTCCCACCATCTATGCGCCAACGAGTGAACTAAGAAAATACACAATATTTATTTATTTATTTATTTAATTAATCATGCAACAAACAGCTTATAGTATATGTACAATAAAATATAAATACAAAATAATATTAATATCACACAATACACTACAGCCAAAATAGTTGCAAACGAACAACAGATTAAAATAAGAAAATATAACCGAGTATCAAACCACTGACGCGGCGAATCAAACTTCGAAGCGAGCTTTTATGTGCTTTAAAAGCGAATCCATACCAAACATACCACCAGGAAAACTAATCAACTTTAAACAACAACGTAAACCTTTAAATTGAACTGTCTTTCAAATGTACAAGATTTGAATATGTACGCACGCTTCGAACGAAAGCTCTAAACGTAGCACGTACGACATCTGGCGGAAAATCAGGTGAAATACGAAGTGAACCAGTATTCCGAAGGTCGAATCGTTCCCGAGTTCATCGCACCGATCTTTGCCTCATAATGGCTATCATTAAATTTTTACCGAGCGTGTTATTTATAGCCATCCCTCTTCTTTATCCGCCTCCCCCTTATTATTCGTCTACATTCTCCCTTTTCGAGCTTTGAGGCAACGAGTGCGACAGAGGCAGCTATAGGGAACGAGTGCTGCTTAAAGTGTGTGTATATAAATTGGCTTTCTTAATCTTTTCGAATGTTTGTATTGTGTATTCGAGCTTTTCGTTTAATTCCACCCCGGCTCGACTTTTCGTCACATTCACATCGCACCGCTCACGAGACGAGACTGCGACGAAGCGATGAGAATGTTACGCGATAGTTAAAAAAACCAGTTTTTACTCCATTCCACCGAAGGATAATTCACTATAATAAATGTAATACAATGTGCCCGATACACGTACATAAAATAAAAAAAACGAACAAAAACGTGAGAATCTGTACACGTGACTGTAATATTTGAAATATGCAGTCTTTCAGTTTTATCCGCTGATTTGTCGACGTTCGTAATATATTTTCATGAAATTGTTGCTCATATATAAATATTTTGACTGGTGCGTTTAAAAGAACGAAAATCATGGGAACCTACGAAGAACACGTGGTGATAAAAGAAAATAATTATATACATTTTAATGTTGAACGTGTGTAACGTTTCGTGTAATTTATGTTATCGCAGTAACGCACATACGGAAAACAATACACGGACACTATTAACCCGTCGAATGTTTTAATTAAATATTATTATTATTTCACTATTTTATTGCTCTTGTTCGGTCGTAGATAACATTCATAAAATGATAATATGAAACCAATTTTCTCTCCGTCTTAATTACGGGCCATAAACTTTCATAGTCATCGCAGAAACTTATAATTAGTGGATAATATTTTAAAGTTGCATGCGTTGAAGCAATGATAATAAACAAAGTGCGTGTGTTGATTTAACGGTCATACTTCGAAATTGTTCATTTTATAAATTCACATCGTAGGGTGTTTCCGAAACTAATATCGCGAAGACGGCGGTGCGGTGGTCTCAATTTAAATAAATCTGATAATATTATAATATGATGTAATGGAATGAAAATTAAAGTCGATTTAAATTTTGCTGATGCGATACGATAAGTAAAGATATACGGATGCGTTGAGAGTTTTTAATTTACTAAAATTCTAGAACACGGGGGAAAAAAAGCTGGTCGAATAAGTGTGATTTACGACGTAATAATTTTAATACGATAAAATAACCGCCGCTGAGAGAAATTATAGAGATTCCGTTTCGAGAACAACTATTAATAATTCAAATTGCCGTCTTTCATTTTACGGAAGACGAGATAGCGCAGTCATCAAATGTGACTGTGATGAATGGAACAAAATAAAATAAATTCGACGATCTTCTCCCCTCTTCATTACTTTATCCTAATCGGATAAAGTATTGTGATCGTGCGAAAATTCGACCTCGAGATTTTGACTGATTTGTATCAGGTATCATCCCCTGATCACGTTTTCATGATTTCTAAAAAATGTCTGTATGTCTGTATGTCTGTATGTCTATGTACTATGTGTGTGTGTGTATGTCTGTGTGTTTTCTCCGAAACTATCAAGTCTATCAAGCTGAAATTTCATATCTATTATTTTCACGTAAAGTTTAAAAGCCATAAGGAATTTGGTCAACATCAGTCAACCGGAAGTAGGGTTTTTTTTCGTGCAGAAAATTCAAAATCCGGTAAAAAATCATATTTCGAAACTGCACCGGGAATTTTCTCCAAATTTCATATCTATAGTTTTCACATTAGCCTTAAGAGATACTGGGATTTTAGTCAACTTCTGACTACCGGAAATGGCAGTTTACTCTTGAACGATTTTTTGTTTTTTATTTTTTTCGACCTTTTAAATATGTGGTATCGTCACAATATTGTAATGTTGTAATTTTGAGAGAAATTTATATTTAAAAAAAATAAATTAATAAAATTAGTCAACCGGAAGTAGGTTTTTTTTTTTTGTTGAAAAGTTTACCGCAAAATATTTCCGAATCTGCCCCATCGATCAAGTTGAAATTTCATATCTATAGTTTTCACGTTAGCCTTAAGAGATACTGTGATTTTGGTCAAAATCCGTCTGACAGAAGTGGCAGTTTACTCTTGAACGATTTTTTTTTTTTTTTATTTTTTTCGACCTTTTAAATATGTAGCATCGTCACCATATTATAATATTGTAATTATCATAGAAATTGCTATTTAAAAAAAAATAAATTATTAAAATTAGTCAACCGGAAGTAGGTTTTTTTTTTTTGTCGAAAAGTTTACCGCAGAATATTTCCGAAACTGCACCGGCGATTTCGTCGAAATTTCATATCTATAATTTTCACGTTAGCCTTAAGAGATACTGTGATTTTGGTCAACATCTGACTACCGGAAATGGCAGTTTACTCTTGAACGATTTTTTGTTTTTTATTTTTTTCGGCCTTTTAAATATGTATTATTGTCACAATATTATAATGTTGTACTCCTGAGTAAAATTGCTAGTTACGAAAAAATAATCATTAAAATCAGTCAACCGGAAGTAGGGTTTTTTTTTTGTCAAAAAGTTTACCACAGAATATTTCAGAAACTGCCCTATTGATCAAGTCGAAAATTTATATTTATAATTATCATATAAAATTTAAGAGTTGATAAGGTTTTGATTAAAATCCGCCGACCGGAAGTGGTAGTTTTTCTTATTTGAATATATGCCGAAGATCGTATTTTATATACGCGCGCGCACTCAACACAGTAATTTCATGATATGTATGTATGTATTTTGATTGGGGTGGTGTATGCGTTTTATTTATTTTTATTTCACTTTTGCGCAACAACTTTGCAAGAAATGAATATGCACGACAATTTCTAAAGATCGCCTTTTGATAGTGTCAAGATTGTACAGAGTGGGTTATATGTTAAGCATATACGTATACTATTGAGTTAAAAACTCTATATATGTAATACCTACATATAGTATACCCTAATATCTCGCGACATTTTTTGTACGAAAATTTGACGTAAATTTCTCGACAACTATCCAAGAGCTTCTTCCAGATTACAAACTGTACGGTTGAGGAATGCTTTTAATGTCTTTTGTTCCTCTCATCTCGTCTGTGTATAGTATTTATGTAATACCTTTACCCGTAACTTTACAGTAGCACATACATATTCCTTTTATATTGCGCAAAAAGCTATTTATTACACTTGTAGTAGAAGAGTTGCGGAATTCAAATATAAAAGCACAACCGAAACAAACAAACGTACTGAGCTTATTCGTGCTGGGTATGAGAAAAAAGTTCGAAGATTCAATTTAGCACCAAATAAAATATTCAAATTTAATTTAGGAAATGAATAATAATGAATATAAAAGACAATTCTAAGGAGGACATAGTAAACTGAGCATCTCGTTTCTTCCAATCGAAATAATTTCATGTGTTCACATGTTTAAGGATTTTAGATCGCAAAAAAAAACAGGAGCTGAAATAAGTTTCACGACAAATTCTCAAATTGAACCCGTTGTGTATACAAGAAGCGTTATCGTTAAGAAAGCCCAATTTTCTGATAATACGTATATAATGGCTACATAGAAGAGCAATCAAATAATTTGATCGTTCACTATATAATTTTATTTCTGCTTGTACACAAATTATTTAGATCACATAAATTTTACGTGTAATAATCGGAAAAATCGGAGTCGAATACTTATTTGACAGCACTTGCGAATCAAATATGATATTTAAACCTTGTATATTTATAAACTTTAATATTTTGCAACTTATTGCAACAGTACGATCAAACAATAATTTATCAATGAATATTTGGTGTGAACGACACACGACTTTATCCATATTGTACATCAGGAACAGTAACAGTAAAAGTATTCAAATGAAAATAAAATACTATTATAAATTGCGATACGGTTGAAGTTGCACTTGCACTTGATTTTTGACGCAGCGGTGGAAGTGGCCTGTTGATGTGTTCATCGCTGGCAACGACCATATATAATTAACGTCAATAAATGGAATAAGACAATATGAGTGCTGATAGCTGTTAATTGAAAACAATCATGGATTTAATAGACGAAAAAAACAGACTAAATTAAGATTTATTGTCCCGCCATTAGTCATCAATTACTTTACTGACTGTTGCAGCACAACGATAAACTGTTCCATTCATCAAAACCGTGTAACATGCCTATCAAAACGTTTCAGAGCCAATTCACAGCGCATGGCATTTTAAATTATCGACTTTAAATTCTAAATTGCCAAAGTACCCATTACCGATGGTTTCATGTGTGTATGTCGATCTTATGTTCTATAATAGATAAAGTTACGTGTGTAAATTTTAGTAGGGATAGATAAGCATAGAAGTAAACGCTGAGCTGTTCAGTTTCACTTGCGGTGATCATGAATACATACATAGATAAACTTACATAAGCAAGAATAAGTTATCGAGTTGGAAGTCAATGAATGAATGTAAACCCTTTAAATCTTTCTAATGGAGGCATTTTAATGCTAAAAGTTTTGTGATGTATTCGGGTAACAGAGCAACGTTTAATGGTCAATTAAACCCGTCAACTGCAAAAGGTTAAAAGTTAACCGCGATCGTTCCAAATCGCCAGTTAAACGACGGATGGGAAAACGATGACGATAAAAATAATCTATTATACACAAGGAAAAAAGGGATGCTGCTTAATTTCTGCATACAATGGCTTAATGGGGTATTTATATCAATATAATGTTTCGAAGTTCGACCTAAACAATAATGGTTGTTGTTATTTAATTTTTTGCGCAAACAATAGCCGTTTTATCCGATGGAATATAAACGCCATTTACTGGGTATGTATGTACATATACATAGTGAGCGCATACTATATAACAGGCAAATTACCGCTCGTTACGTGTTCGAATTAAGTGGAAGATGAGTGTGAGCTAATTTTACGCTTCCTTTTCATTGACGATCGTTAATTTTAATAATTTTATTAAAATATATTTTTTAACATACAATTACATAAAATTTTATAAAGCAAAACAGTTTTATATTCAATACAGAAAATTGTCATCATGCTAATAATATATGTATTATGCAAATATGACATTTGGACTGAACATGCAGAATAGTCCTATGAACTAAAATCCATAATTGATACGGAAACATACCTGATACAATTATATATTTATAAGCAACAGCGCAACGTGACAGTTGTCTGCAGGAAGGGGCGATTGAATGCGCATGTCAGAAATAAATATGTAGATGCATGCGCAGTTACAAAAATCCCACATTGACATACCGAAACTTGGAGCATACTAAGAAGTACATCAGTAAATGTGATAATTTACTGAAGTGAAAACACTTTTAAAACGGACAAACTGTCACGATTGGATACATCGATAGTAATGACGATCAATTGCAACGATTTTAACAATACTTATACCAGGATGAAGAGTAAATTTTCAAAACACAGAAACTAAATTTCGATATTACATTGATAAATATTATCTTACTGTGTAACATCGCACACGTGAATATTAATTTCTAAATGTAAACAACACATGCGAAGCAAAACAAACTACATGCATACATGTGAAAGCAACACAGCGCCAAAAATAAATAAACAAAATCGAATGGGTTTTCATTGTTTACCCGTACCCCTTTACAATTATAGTTAAATTGAACAGATATAAAGTGTCGTGATTTTAGTAAGTGAAATTTTTCTAATTCGATAGTAGACCCCATCCCCTATACATACATATATCATCATCATAATCGTGTTCAGCCATTCACCATCCACTGTTGGATGAATGCCTCTCCAATCCTCTTCCATTCCCCACTTGATTCGCACACATTCTCTCAATTCATTAGCCAATAGTCCACTCGGTCTACCTTGCTTTCTTTCACATCCTCTCGGATACCATCCTTTCTTTTCGCTATGTGTCCACTTCAACTTTTTCACACGTTCCACTATATCTGCCACCTTAGTCATTCTTCTTACCCATGTATTCCTCTTACGACCTCTTCTTGTTACACCGAGTATGCTTTTCTGTGTGCAGTGCATCTTACGTAACATTCTTGTGAATTCAGCATCCACGTTTCACATCCATACGTCATAACTGGCAGTACGCATTGGTCGTATGTCTTCTTTTTTAAGCATAGCGGGATACATATATGTGTATGTATAACGAATTAAAAAAAATAATACCTTGTACAAATACTGGTCGAACATTCTGCATACGTCTACATCAGTGCCGACGTTGTACGTCGCCTCCATACTACGCAACCTTCCTCACGTTCAGCGATCGTCCAACGGCGAAACCAGCAACGACGGGTCAGCACCTTCGAAAAGTCAAAAAAAAAAAACTTTCAAAAGCCAAATCGAAAGAGTCGAAAGGTTCAAAGTTTCAATGCGGCACGCACAAATCTCAACGTATTACAATCGGCCCGGGGCGTTTGATCGACATTTTGAATGCGACATGATGGTAAACAAAACGTGCGTTCTGTTTGGGTGATGTGCGCGCGCACGAGGCGCGTTGACGGTGGCGCCGCCAAGCGGTACCGCTTAGAAGCAACGGTGGCGCGGGAAATTCGAAACGCGTTTTCCTCGCGGTATGCGGTACGCGGTTTTCCAGTGGTTCTCAAGCTGTGGGGGTGAATGTGGCGGTTGCGAGGTGCTGCTCGTTTCGCGGCCCGCGGCGGAATGAACCGAAGCCACTCCCCCCCCCCCCCTTTTCACCCACCACCCCTTTTGCACCCCCTTATCAAACTGCGGCGGGAAAACATGCGCTTTTCTTATCAACTCGCGCGGAAAACCTCGCGATAATCGTCCTGTCTGTGTGTGCCATCAATCGATCAATTTTCATTTGAATGTTGCCTAGATGTAAAAGATGCTAGCATCCGGAAAAACTTTAGGTGCATCTGAGCCAGTGGTCGGGAGCGTTTTCCTACCTAAGAACAAAATCAAGGAAAAAGTTGTATTTAAATTATGATAAATTATTGAATTTTAATAAAACTAAAATTTTGTTTTGCACACAAAACGTAGTCACAGTAAAGATAGTGAATAGTTATTTATACCTAGATAAATTGGTGAATATGACTGTATGTACATATGTAAACAAGAAGAAATAAAACTAGGATGTAGCGCTTTTGGAATAATGTTTTTAGTTTTTAAATCCATCATTCCTCTATGCTTAAAAAATAAGGCATATGATCAACTGCCAGTTATGACGTATGGATGTGAAACGTGGATGCTGAATTCAAGAATGTTACGTAAGATCCGGTGCACAGAGAGAAGCATGGAAAGATGTATGCTAGGTGTAACAAGAAGAGATCGCAAGAGGAATACATTTATTAATTTACTTATTTACAAATTATACCATAGTGACATTATAGATTGCCCCAATTCGTCACTATGGCGAGATATGAAAAAAACATTATATTTAATATATTGGTAGTAAAATTAAATATAATTAAATATTTTTTAAATTAAACACAATTAAATAATCATTAGCAAGTATTAATAATAAAATCAAATAATAATAATAGAATCAAATTAAAAGTTAACATAAAATCAGCAAATCATTTATAAATAAATTTAATTATTACGAACAAAATTAAAATTTAAAGTGCGTGAGAAATGTGACGCTCTGATGTTGCGTAGCGCAAAAAATATCCAAATATTGTGCAAGTGAATTGAGGTATTGAATGGCTCGAGCAATGGGCGAGTCTGCGAAGTATCTATACTTCTTACATGGGTAAGAAGTATGACCAAATTGTGCAGATATAGCAGAACTTGTGAAAAAGTGGCAATGGGCTGGATACAGCGATAAGAATGGATGGTATCCGAGAAGAGTCAAGTGTATGCAGATTGCTCAAAACAGACAGGAAGAGGATTTGAGAGGCCTTCATCCAGCAGTGGATGGTGAACGGCTGAAAATGATGATATATGTACATATATATGTATGTATAATATTTGTGGACTGGAAAGTTGTATGAAAATAGTTATAATATTTATTAGTGTTAGACAATTTATTGCTAAAAATTATCATAATCTTTAAAACTATTTTAAAGCCTTTTAATGGCATAAAGTTTTTTAATGGCATACATATATGAAAAGTAGAAAAAAAAAAAATTAGGATAGATTCTGATCTTGATTTTGTGAAATATATGTATGTATGTTTCCAACACCCTTTTCGGAATATTTATTTTATTTCACGTAAACGTTGGGAGACAATGAGAGTCGCAGGTTTTCATATAAATAGTCACATGTGGCTCTGGAACCGCAGGTTCACGACCGCTGATCTAAGCACACCAAACTTTTTTCAGAAATTATATTATATTTCTGCCATGGAGACTTGGCAGGTTGCCTCAAAACGTCCCAATGGTCAAACAAAATACAAAAAATAACAAGAAGATAAGTAAAATTATGAATTATACAATATCTTAAATCAAACAAAATATAGCAGAAATTTAAAATTTAACAAATAAAATTGAAAATAAAGTAAATTATATGTCTCAGAATAATTCTAATAACATAGGTATTTTTGGAGATTTTAAATGTACAATCTTTAAACGTTTTGAATTAAATGCATTTTTTGAAATTGAATTGAAAATTTATTGAAACCAATCAAAGACATTTCAGAATTATTATGTTTGGACAGAATTTTTCAGATCCACGATTGCAAAGGTGATAAGAATGTGGTCAAGGGATAATACAAATACATATATCAATTCTTCAAGTACGGTATTAAACGTGCAATAAGAATAAGAATAACCTAACCTAACCCAATCTCACCTAACCGTACATAGCATAATCTAAATTAACACAAACAACCAATATTTTTCTCTAGAATCAAAAAATGTTATAAATTGAAACAAATTTATGCCCTTACGATTGACGAATGCTGTCGATTCAATAAAGAATAAATAGTTAACTAATAAAAATTAAATATTGTAACGGTATTTTAATTGAAAACAGTTGCTGTATGGAGATTTGGTCAATTATTTTTTTATTATTAGACTATCGATATGTTGTTAATTACGTTTTGACTTTACGGAATCTTACGAGTTTCAAAGTTTGAATAAAATATCAAAGTAAAAAATTCATCAAAAGATGTCTGCTTTGAAAATGTTTAAATTAAACTGTCAGTCTATCATTACGTCGAATAAATAAATATTACTCTTAACTTAAGGAAAATATACTTACACTAATACAAACACATCATACACAGTGACCTCAATTCTCGTAATGTAATTAAGGTACGTAAATAATGACCTCGCATTAAATACAAATTTGATGGGGAAACTTTTTGATATTAATTTTTTATTATTAATTAATTTTTCTTGATTAATTGACGCAATGAGTTTGCGCAAATGTATAATAGATCGAATTTTTTTTTGAATAATTACATATATTACTGTATGAAAATTACAGTAGGTATTATGGTATGAAAATGTTTCATCACTATTATGAAGTTTATAAATAAATTAATGTATAATAAAAAACTCAAATGAAAGTTTGAGAGTATTTTTTATTTGCTCATTGCAGTAATTCAATGGGAAATTATGAAATATGATAAGTGTTTCTATTGGACATTTAAATTTTACAGACACGTCACGATCTGACCGTTAATCAAAGCGAATAATGTTACAATGTTCACTCGTTTTTTGTATGCCGTAAAATTGCGGACGATTGAATAGTACAGTGCCAAATATATTAAATGGAATAGAAAATCGCAACGTGGTACCCACGCAACTTTTCATTCTTAAAAAAAATATGCAAACATGAAAGTAATCGGAATCAAATTGAAACAGAACCTTAACCTTTACGTAACAGCAAGTAAATACATTGCAAAATTACATTAAAATCGTCATTATGTACCTATGTACTAGTCAATGCCCGTTGACAGTGTCATCGGGTGGTTAGCAACCCGTGTCGTGTGTGTGAGTGAGCGTATGTGTACGTGTCATGCATTGTAATTATTATTTTTACTTTATCCTAATCGGATATTACTTTATCTTAATCGGATAAAGTATTGTGATCGTGCAAAAATTCAACCTCGAGATTTGTATCAGGTATCATACCCTGAACGTTTTCATGATTTCTGAAAAATGTCTGTGTACTTGTGCGTGTGTGCGTCTGTATGTGTGTTTTTTCCGAAACTATCAAGTCTATCAAGCTGAAATTTCATATCTATTATTTTCACGTAAGGTGTAAGAGACATAAAGAATTTAGTCAACATCAGTCAACCTGAAGTAGGGTTTTTTTCTTGTAGAAAATTCTAAAATTCTGTTACCACAGAATATTTCCAAAACTGCTTCGGCGATCAAGGCGAAATTTCATATCTATAGTTTTCACGTTAGCCGTAAGAGATACTGTGATTTTGGTCAACATCTGACTACCGAAAGTGGCAGTTTATTCTAGAACGATTTTTTTTTTTTTTTTTTTTTTTTTTTTTTCGGCCTTTTAAATATGTCACACTATTGTAATGTTGTAATTCTGAGAGAAATTGCTAGTTACGAAAAAATAAATCAATAAAATCAGTCAACCGGAAGTAGGTTTTTTTTTTGTCAAAAAGTTTACCACAATATTTCAGAAACTGCCTCATTGATCAAGTCGAAAATTTATATTTATAATTTCCATATAAAATTTAAGAGTTGATAAGGTTTTGATCAAAGTCCGCCGACCGGAAGTGGTAGTTTTTCTTATTTGAATATATGCCGAAGATTGTATTTTACATACGCGCACGCACTCAACACAGTAATTTTATGATATGTATGTATGTATTTTGGTTGGTGTGGTGGTGTGCATGCGTTTTATTTACTTACGTACTTAATAAATAATTTCGTTACTCTTTATATTCCTCAAATATATGGATAAAGTAATGGTTGGCCACACCTTTTTTTTTTTTTTTTTTAAATTATATTAATTATATTACTGTTATAGTTACCACTAACTTTTCCATAATAAATTAGCAAAGCCCACTAATCAAGCTACAAACATTTAAAAAAATGAGTTATGTACTCTATCGTCATAAAAAAAGCATTATACCACATATTAAAAATGACATTTTTATCACAACGGCATCATCGCACCATGAAGTTTGGTAACTCCATCCTTAGTGTTCCTGAACTTATTAGATTCGCATTTACTCAAAATAACACAAGTGTGGCGTGGGCTGGTCTGGCGCAAAGCAGTTCATATTTCAATAATAAATAGCCACTTATCGTCAACAGGCAATAAACATATAAAGGTGTCCCAAAATTCACGCAAGACGTAATTTTACAGGTAACACGGGTTTTTAATTAAAAATTGTAATTTTTTTATTGATTCATAAAGTATACAGTATAGGATTATGTATGGAGTAGCATATCGGGGTTCATTCCCAACAAGAAGCGTCCTACAGTCAGTGGCGTAGCGTGAATTCCAGGTGCCTCCACACAAAATATTGTAAGGCCCCCCCTCCTATATACATATTATTTCCTTACAACAAAATATCTTTCCAAAATAATATTACATACCATTTTTACGTAGAATTTTTTTTTTCTTCTGGACTTCGAATTGGCAAACACTTCGATTATTTCGTTAAATAAAATAAAACAAGATGCAAATAGGTTGAAAAATAAGAGAGTTAGATCATTTTAAACACTTTAGAATACTTTCGTTGGGCGGATATTGATCTAAGTAGTTTCGGAAATATTGCGTGGTAACAGTATTTTTGACTTTTCTACAAGAAAAAAACCAACTTCCGGTTGACTGATTTTAATGATTTATTTTTTCATAACTAGGTATTGCTGTAAAGATTATAATTATACAATATTATGAAGGTACCAAATATGTAAAAGGCCGAAAAATATATAAAACAAAATCTCGTTCTAATATCTCTTACACCTTACGTGAAAATAATACATATGAAATTTCAGCATGAAATGTAGAATTGATAGTTTCGGAGAAAAAAGTTAAAAACACCAAAAACCAATAGTAAAAGTACTACTTCCGGTTGGAAAATAAATGTTTAAAAATTATATTATTTTTAAGGTCGTTACACATGTACTACATATGCAAAATTTCAGCTTAATGTGTATCATAGTTTCGCTGGAAAAACCTTTCAAAGATTAGACGACTTTCCAAGGGAAGTACCACTTCCGGTGGACGAAAATTTTTGAAAGCCTTATGGATTGTATAAATAAGAAGTTTCAAAAAACATATAAATATGAAGTTTCAGTGTACATAATAGGATAAATGGTTTTTGAGTTATTAGAGATTCTACACACAGGTACACAGCGTTACAGACACACAGACAGTCATACAGACATTTTCCAGAAATCATGAAAACGTGATCAGGGAATGATACCTGAATTTTGATATCGAATTTTTGTACGATCGTAATACTTTATCCGATTAGGATAAAGTAAAAATTAGTGAAAAAGGCGCGCCCCCTCGCATTGCGGGGTCTGCAGGCGCGATCGCTACGCCAATGCCTACAGTAGAACGTAAGCTACTGTCCTGAACCGTATGCTTGTTGTATCGGTGAAGTTGTTCAATTCAAGAGTTGTGAAAGTGTGATTAACTTTCGAATACATGTGAACTTTCAGGTTATTTAATTTTTTTTTTTTTGTTATTTATGCTACTCCATACATAACCCTATATACTTTATGAATTAATAAAAAATTTACAATTTTTAATTAAACACCTGTTTTTTCTATCAAAATTATTTCTTGCGTGAATTTTGGGACACTCTATACATACATATGTACATAGTTAAACTTCGATATTTACTCTCAAGGGCTTCTTAATAATACATACATACGTATGTACGTATACGCTCACATTCGAGATCATCGATGCGAAAGGGTCGTGTCATAGGCGTGTGCGAACTATCTGTGCGAAAATACGTTACTTATTCTACGATATTGTTTTTATTTGGGAGGAGTGGGGGTCGGTCGCGACTCTCGCGCGCGACATATGTAAATCTCCAGTCCCAGAAAAACGCAACATCAATAAAACATATTCGGTCGTTGTCGTCGCAGAAAACGTCGGAGATGTCTTGCGCGATTTTCCACCACCTAGTCCATACAAAACACCCCCCCATTTCCAACCCCATTTTCCACCATCACCCCGTTTCCGCAGCGTACCCGGTTTGAGTACAACAACCCACCCCCTACCCTCCTAGTGGCACCGCGCCGCCGCAGGTTTCCTCATCGGTTCGGGAGAGGGTTGTGGGGTTTGAAAATCATGGGGTGGGTGTTTCAGGGGGTGGTAGACTCCCCCCCCCCCCGAGCCCCGGGGTCGCCTGCGCGGACTCGCTCCAAAACTCGTCCGTCCCGCGCCGTTTTCAATCTCGCCTCTATTTTATTTTATTCCTGTGTGTTATTACTATTTGAGTGCGGGGTGGTGGGCGCGGCCGGGGTGAGGTCGTAAGGGGTTGAAGTGCTCCGAGGGTGGGTGGGGTAGTTGAGGGTCGGTTCTCATTGGCGGGTCCCAAGAAATGGCAGCTTCATATTCGTGGGGCAGCAGCAATGTATGCAGCGCAGCGCGGCTTATTGATTCACCCGATTTGTTATTTCGTCGCGGAAGTGTGTAACCCCCTTTGTGGAAGTGTGTAACCCCCTTTGACGACGCTTACGCGAGATCTCTCGTTGCGAGTTGCGTAACCGCGTTGCGTCCATCCTCGTACGGGGTTGTTCAGTGATCCAAGGTCATCCTGGGTGGTTTTCGGGACACGTACTTGTAGGTCGGAAACCTTTTCAGATGAAATTTTTTTATTTAAAAGTGGCAACATAGCCACTTATGTATCATTCACTTTCTAATCTTAGTCTCATTGCAGATTTAGGTGTGTCTATTCACATTTTGATTTGACACACAGAATGGATTGTTTATCATTTCCATCCACTTGGTGGATGAAGGCCTCTCGATCCTCTTCCATTCCTGTCTGTCTTGAGCAATCTGCATCCGCTTGACTTTTCTCGCTGTTTCCAGCCCATTGCCACTTTTTCTCACGTTCTGCTATATCTGCACACTTTGGTCATACGTCTCACCCATGTATTCCTCTTACGAACTCTTCTTGTTACGCCGAGCACACATCTTTCCATGCTTCTCTGCGTGCACTGAATCTTACGTAACATTCTTGAATTCAGCATCCACGTTTCACATTCATACGTCATAATTGGCAGTACGCATTGGTCGTATGCCTTATTTTTTAAGCATAGCGGAATTTTTGATTTAAAAACTATGTTCATTCTTCCAAAAGTGCTACATCCTAGTTTCATTCTTCGTTTTATTTCTTCTTGTTTACATCCAGTCATATTCAGCAATTGACCTATGTATGTAAATATGTAGGTATAAATAACTATTCACTGTCTCTACTGTAGTCACTCTTGCTTTCTTTCACATCCTCTCGGATACTATTCCAGTGTTACTCGCGTTCGTCTGCCATTCATGTCGCTATGTGTCCACTTCAACTTTTTCACACGTTCCGTTATATCTGCCACTTTAATCATGCTTCTCACCCATGTATTCCTCTTACGATCTTTTCTTGTTATACCAAGCGTACATCTCTCTGTGCTTCTCGAAGGCATTATTATACGATTAATAATGTTCTGATTTTGTTTATGGAAAAAGTTGTATTGCATATGTTCAACAGGTGCCTTCGTGGAGAAATTTATTAATTTTAGTTTATTGATCTGCTGTTTGTAAGAGTCTTGTACAGGAAGATTTTTGATTTTGCTATGATTGTGATCCACGTTGATTTCTTTTTTTTTTATTTTGTACGCTGAAAACTTTCACTGATGTGCTTGTCTTGAATCGAGGCCTTCACTGATACGCCGACCAACACCCACGTTTCTGGGTAAATGTTGACACGAGGTGAAGTCGATACGCAAACACAATTAAGATATCACTCAAGGACCACAGTAGACTCACAGTCTAATATAAATTCTAAATCAATTATTATTGTCCGTGAATTCAGATGGAGCGAAAAGAACCCCCCCCAAGTTTGTACATTTTCAATTATTAATTTTTCGCTGAGAAATATATCTGCGTATTTGTGTGTTGCTTACGTCATTTTTTCATCTTTTTCGCTTGGTTAACATTTTTGCGAGTGCTACACACAGAGTGAGAGAGAGAGAGAAAGAACTCATTCTAAAGTTTGATAATAAATCATGAAACCAATTTCGCGGGGCCATGTTTTTGCACGGGAGCTTAAAGGAAAAACCCAACTGTGTGGAAATTTATGAATGTTGTAATATGTATACGTACACGTGTGCATTCAATCTATGCACGCGTGCACATCGATACAATTACCAACATTTAACTCTTCCGGACTAAATCTAAATTCCTGAAAATGAAACAATGGTTTTCAATAGAATAACATTATTGTTTTTATTTAACCGCTCTTCCATTTTTATTATCACTTCCGCATTGGAGTGAAATATTCACTTTGTGTGATATGACAGTGCGTCGATAAACCCAATATTGCTTATTGACTAAGTTTGATGGTGCTCCACATATAGAGTTTGCAAGAGTTTCACAACTTTCGCCATACACTCTCACAGTCATTACTCTTATAAGCTTCGTACGCACAGCTTCTCAAACATCATCAAGTCGATTTTATTCAGTTCAATGTCGTGATCGGATAACTGATAAAATAAATTCAATGTGCACTAATCCGTTCAATGCAGACGTCATTATTGTGCTACGCTCTGTTGCTGATATTGCAATTTTATCATTTGACCTGTTTTTATGCATCAGCTGACAGTTCTAGGTCACGCGTAGCAAAAAACCTTGCAACCGGTTCGTTCATCCAATTGTTCACGTACCATTAAAATGAACAAAAATATAGTAATACGAAATGAATTTGCTTGAGAAGCGTTGAATTTCAGAAGGAAAACATTTCATTCCGTTTACGTGTGAATTTCGTATAACATTTATACCTTGCAAAGATGAAAATGTTCCTCTATTCGTTCCTTTCGCACTTGTTTGAAGTCCAGGAGCGTCTTGAAGTGGTAAATGATCGTTCGTTTCGCAAAATGTGCACGCGCTACGATAAGGAGCTTAGAATAAGTACTTGAATGCTTGTGGAAATATTTTGATAGTGAAATTAGTGGAAGATTGTCGCAAAGTGTATACGTTTAGTGGAAAACTTCACAGAATAAATGGCAAATAAAGTCGCTTATTAAACTCTAAATGTAACATACAGTTTAGATTTACATTTCAGCATTTAATTAAAAATAGTTTGACGTCAAAAGCTCGATAGAAATAACCACGTCAAACTCCGCTAAAAAAACAACTTTCGGGGTTGCTGGGATAAACAGCATAAAACCGTTAATATTTATTAAATTCTATGCAAGTAAATCGTATTTTTTCATTCTTAATATTTTTCAGTTTCAAAGTATGTGTATGTATAGAGTCAATAATAGTATTCATGTTCGTGTTCGTTGATGTAAATGAGCTTTCGTAGATATAATAATAAGATTTTCTTGTAATAAATATACGTCTCAGTAGTAATTTGCTATTGACTTATAAGCATGATTCATAAGACGCTC
This sequence comes from Parapsyche elsis, assembly GCA_022651745.1. NCBI lineage: Eukaryota > Metazoa > Arthropoda > Insecta > Trichoptera > Hydropsychidae > Parapsyche > Parapsyche elsis. The sequence goes on from JAGVSN010000004.1 coordinate 227,876, forward strand.
GTTAAAAGCTAAGATTAACAGACGAACAGAGAGAGAAAGATGAATTTTCCTCTTTCCCACGAGTGTCCTCTCGTATCGTCCTCTGGCGATGTTGGCTCAGGCTAACTACCATGTGTATTCTATCCTCTTCGTAGCAGCTATTCCTCTTTTGTTGTTAAACCTTATTACTCTACATAAATTGCTTTTCTTTGGAGAGGTACGTCCGTCCCCTTCTCCCCTCCCCCGACGGCTCAATAGGGCTTTTCAAAGTGCAAACAACAAAAGCGCTAATGAAGTTTATTTAAATTTCGCTCAAAGCTCGCTTTTTTGTAAAAAAATACGTATGTTAAAAAAAAAAAGAGGCCCACAGTATTAAAAGCGTGTATTCAATTTACTTTAAAGTTCGCAATAACGAGGTCCAATGTAAATTTCCGTTCCCTTTGCTCGTTAAACACCTAAAGCCCGCATAAACGCATTATAAAATTAAATATGTCGTTTTTTTTGGGGGGGAGAGGGTGGGAAAAGCTTTTTGAAGTAAATACGCGGATGAAAGCAATATAAGAACGCTCTGAGGCTTAGCGTAAGTGAATTAAAAAATATATAGAATTTAATCGCAATTTTTTATAAAAGTTAAAGTAGGAAAATACATATACAATTTATTTTAGAAATAAAATATTCATCTGCTGCGAAAATAATAAATTATTATATTATATTATATATATTGAGTTTTAGTCATCTGCTTTCTGTATCTATTGTAATGTTATATATGTACATACATACATATGTATATTTATTTATTTATTTAATAATTACATGGAGAGGCGGCATAGCCGATAGGCCCATGGGGTTTGGTACAAAAAATAAAAATAAGATTAAAAAAAAAAAAATAAAATGAATAGTGGTCCATTTATTAAAGAATTACAAATGGTAGAATTATGTATGTACATATTTTCTCATACTATTTATTTTCAACTAAAACAATTTTATAATAATGATCAGTACATATTAAATTGTTAAGCTATACCACATGCTAAAATAATTAAACTGTCATTATAGAAATACGTATGATGTGAATGGCGTGTAATAGTAAAATATGTATGTGTAGGAAGAATTTTGTTGCGGCGCAATCGCATTGCGCGCAAACCGTTCAATTGAGCTCGAACCTTAAATATAATTTTTTGTTTACTCGAATCGGATTTTACGAACAAAAAAGGGTGCACACCAATCTATCTCTATAGCTACAGTATCGAAAATATCCTCTTCTGACATCAATTGAATAAAGCGAAATTGGATATAACGTAATAGAATCCCTACACAATATATATGTACATACATACATATGTATGTATAATGTGTATGTACGTACTTATCGTATATTATATTCGAAATAATAACAAAAGGATTTATTCAATATGTTTCCCTGGTCTCAAAAAAAAAAAAAAAAAAATGAAAAAGAAAAACAACGATAGAAATACATACATATATAATATATACATAATATATGTGTATAAATCTAAAGTTTTAATATATGCACTTGACGTCCCATCAATTCTTGGAAAAAATAAATTTGAAAATTCCATCTCGGTTTGGGGTGGGCCCTATTCCCCTCCCCCCCACCCCGCCCCTCCACGGTAACTTTTCTCCTTACTTAGTCTCCTTGTTCCCATCCCTGTCCCGGTTCTGGGCATAAACGGGGCACATTCGTACCCCCGTCGGCGCCAAACCCTTTCAGACGCGCGATACTACCCCCTACAACCCGAAACACTCCCACAGAACCCCCACGAGTCTTTTCTCGTGTATTTCGCTTGCTTAATACTCGCAATATTGTAAACGAATAATAACGTTTGTTATAATAACTCTCGGGCCGGGGCAAACAGAAAAGTTGCGCTTGGCGTTTTCGCCATTGTGAATTTTCGCCACGCCCATTGTTTATGAGGGATGATTATTAAAAATTTAGGCAAACGAAACGAAAACGTCTTGTTTGTTCGCTTTTACGCCCCCCCCCCCCCTCCCCCCGCATTTTTGTTTGGCCATATTTTATTCCGAAAAATTTAAACCATTCGTCATTTTAATGAAATTAATTAATATTTTGATACGTCCTACGATTAGTTCGCACGTAGCCCTATTTGGCTTGAAACTTTGAACCATCCAAGAAACTGAAATGACGATACAAAAAACGCATGTTTTTAGATGAAAGACATATGGATATGTATGTAGGTATACCTATATTATCGTCTACATATATAAGTTTAAGGGCTTCTGCACACTGGGTGGATCGTCCGCCGCGGATCTTCCGTCGCGTACGCCAGTACATTGGTTTTCATACAAATGAGCGACAGCCGCCACAGTAAGCGGTATGAAAACCAATATATGTACTGGCGTTCCGCGGCGGAAGATCCGCCAGTGTGCAGGAGCCCTTAGAGTACTGTAAGCACGTGAGAGATAAAAAAATTGATCAAAAATACATTTTTTCTGTAAAAAAATTGCTAAATATATTAATAGACTATAAGTTATGTGTTTATAAATAACGTTTTCCAAAACTCGTGTTTCGGAATTAATTGGAGCATGCTCGGATGGATAATTCGGTAATATTTTGATCACATTTGGGGACCGCCTGTGGCAAGTGGCAACATTGCATTGGGGTGTACACACAGGAAGAAACAGACGTACGGGACCCACCGCCACACCACCCCCTTTCCTCCCTCTCTCTCTCCCTCTCTACCACTCATCCCCATAGCTTTCCCCTGCCTCGCCCGGCACTCCTACTGGTGGGGTACAGGGGTGTGTGGAATGGGGGACCGGGTGGGCCCCACAGCGAGCAAGAGGGCCCCGGCCCATGGAAAGGTGTCCCTCTTTGTACCCCTCTGGGGACGCTCAATGCAATACGCTCGAAATATTAATAAATAATATTTTGTATAAAAGTACATATGTATGACGATTTTGAAAATTTTACTAGAATTACTATGTATACATAGTAGTGTAGGAATCTGCCTGACCGACCAACCGTCCGACTGTCTGGGTAGCGTAGCCGCGGAACGCTCGCATAACACGGCACGACACGTATACATACGAGCACTACTGCATAATCTCACTAGCTCACACGCACAATACGGAAAGCGTGAAATGATAACCACCCGATGACACTACTATCAACGGGCAGTTACTCGTGTTCCATATTAATGATTTCACTAATATACAGTTTTAATATACATATGTAATTTTATAATAATAGGAAATATAGTTTTACAATTGAGTTTTTGCATAATCTTACTCTATAAATGTCATTTTCGGCAATATTTTATTGTATACTGGTTTTTTTTTTTTTACAAAAAAAATCTTCAAAATTATTAGACCGGATTTGAAGATTTCTTAGAGAATGTAATCAAGGACTTGTCGTAAGACAAGTGAAGATTTCTTAGAGAATGTAATCAAGGTCGAAATAGTAATAAGAATACAATTGAGTCTTCAACTAATTAAAATAACAATGTGAAACAATTGTATGGTGTACCGTTGATTGAATGGCTGTATGGCTATAGCCTTGGTCCCAGGAGTTTCGCCTCCACCACACACCCCTTCTCATCTGTAGTGCCCAAAAGAGGTCACTTTAACGGAGAAGACTCTTGCAAGTAATTATTTTGTTAACATGCACGAGGATACCACCTCGGTGTATGACTATAAAATCGTCGACTTACATAAATCAGTTCTGACAGCGGTTTGTTGCCAAAACACCGTTCAAATTTATGTTGGCAATGCTAGCGTCACCGCAACGACCCAGGCAGGCAAGCAGATGCTTACGCTATTATATATAGTAATTTGTTCCTAATAGGGCGATTTGTACTTAAAGAATATCGATTTTTCTGTCCTCCCAGGACATTCGGCACATTTTTTTCCCTCCCTTCATAGCTTGTGGGTGAAATACCCATTGGCATTTCACCTGATGTTAGAGGTCTAAGTCTAAGGGATCCCTTCTCTTCAGCCTCTTTACTGATTTATTGGTTAGTAGCTCCCTGGCCAGATTGTTGGGGTGGTTCTCCAGTCTGTGTTTGTATTTGGAGCCCACCGTTTTGGCCTCCTCTATGACCGTTGCCATCCTCGTATCCCGGTGAGTTTTAATATATGACTCGCAAGATTTTGTTTTGGAATCTTTGGATAATTTCCACGTTTGTGTTCCTGGCGGAGCCCCATAGCTGTATCTCATACATCCATATCGGTTTCAAGATGGCGTTATATACTAGGAGTTTATTTTCCATGGTCAATGTTGAGTTCTTCCATTTTAAGTTTAATTGCTTCCGTTTTGCCCAGATATGTTTTGTACGTGTTAACCTGCGGTCTAGACGCACACCCAGATATTTTATCTTCTTCTGCTTGTGGGTTTACCGTATCATTCAATTTTACGGGAGGACGGGTTTTCCTCCTTATTGTTTAGGTCATATGTACGTTTGTTTGCCCGCACTTTCCAGATTTGCAGCCACTCTTGGATTCTGTTAAGGTTTTCCTGTAAGTAGGATGAGGCTATTTCCGGATCCTCGTGTGAGACCATCACCACTGTGTCGTCAGCAAAGGTCGCAATAGTCACTCCGTCCGTTGTCGGTAAGTCTGCCGTACAATATATGTATATGTAGGTACATAAGATTGAAAACAGGGCCAAGTAACCACAAAAACATCAAATTATAATTTTTAATTATTAAAAAAACAATATATTTTTGTAGTTTTGAACGTCCCTAGGAAGCAGGGGAACAAGCACTTACGTGTTGCCTACATACATTACAGCGATAGGGCTGTGTTCGTAGCGGGCCGGCGAGGTTTGGGAGGGGGGTGCTTTGCCCCTGGCTGGGGCCCGAGGGGGCGCTCGGGGCCCCCATGGAGGCACCCCTCCTGAGGGGGGGGGGGCGACGTAAAAATCAATATGCCCGGGGCTGCTAAATCACGCTTATCAACACTATTTTTCCTCTTACAAATGTACAACATTGTTGCCGGGCGTGTCGACCCCTAATACCACTACCCCATTAAACCCCCCCCTCTACTTAACGCAGTAATTAATTCACGTGTACGTACACGTGATCGTGTATTATTTTTCCGAGGTTGGTTGGATTTTTTTATATTATTATAAATACGCACAAAGTCGGCTTAACCGTTTGAATGTTGAGCCGTAAATCGCGCTAGTTGTACGAGCGACCGCACTCGTGCGGAGTTAGGCGAGGGATGATTGCGTGTTGAACAAGGGTTGATATTATCGCACCTACAGTGTCGGGGGGGTTGCTAACAAATCGGTCGTTTCGTAACGTTGTTCGATGGCGTAAGTATCGCGTGGAAACAATTAAAAGAATTGTGAGGTGATTATTGAGCTTTTTCACTATTATGCTTACGTGTGCCTTTTATAAAGGTGCCTGTCTGTAAACGATCAACATTTGTCAGCAGTATTGCTCGTCAATCATCCAGTAAAAATTTCGGCATAACGTGCGCAATATGTGTCGCAGTAATGTGTGGCTCAATGATTGCCGGCAAGTATTTTGTTTTCTTATTTTGATTCGCCAAAGGTTGTGTCGTTTTCCGCACCTCAGCCAGAGACCAGCGTATGTGAGAGAGCAGGAAAGAAACATATATTGTCCGATATCATCGGTAATATGTCAAAAGCGACGCCTGACGGACAACAGTCTTTGACCCATTGAAGTTTTGGTCTCCACCTCTTTCCCACCTTCGTTTAGCGACGCCTAAGGGAAACTGGACTCTTTAAAACTGTACTTTAAGCTGCGCCACGCGCGAGCTCTCCTCTATGCGGAGGGTGCTCGCTCGTCACGGTATTTAATATGTAGAGGGGGGGGGGGGCTTTGAAAATACTTCCCCAGCCTCATTGCAAAGAGTGATTTTAATAGACTGCCGGGAGGATTCCACCCTCGGAGAACGAGCGGGCCGATCTGCGAGGACGGAAGCCTGCCGGTCGCGGGTGTTTAGTGAACTATATTTACGGTTATAACTAGGTTAGTTTAGTCTAACTACTTATTGCTAGGTTAAGATTTATTGTTAAATTAGTCTTAAGCTAGCGTACAGTGGTGTTAGTAGTCCTGACGTCGACCGCTATAGCCGACGACCTACTCTTATTGTTTATGTTATTGTTGTGCACTTACAACACCACGCTTAAAGCTAGAATTATGGAAGAGGCGGGACGGGGGAATCCTCGCCTCGCTACGTAATGGGCTGAGCCCGGAGCGGGCGGTCGCCAACACACTGCCATACCGGCAATAGTGGAACAATAGTGTCTTGAAACACGACAATGTTTCCGGTCCACATCATCATATTGCAGTCATATTACCGGCAATGCTTGCCGGCAATACATTGCCGTGAATATGTTGATCGTTTACAGGCACCTTAACGAATACAAATATTGTTTTGCACTTCTATATTTCCAATATTGTTTTGCACTTCTTCCAAACAACATAACGTTATTTTTGTATAAAAAAAATATGTATTCGTAGTATTGGATTGATTGAACGAATTAATTTTCTTTTACTCTCATTCTTCAATATTTACGAGATTATATTCACCGAGAAGAAAAAGCGATTGACCGAATGTAGCATTAATGCCCCCGAGAGGTGGAAAGGTAAAGGAAGTGAAGGAGGAAAAAAAAGCCCTCGGAAAGTGGAAATAAGGAAGTGCCCAAACCGGAATGTTTGGAAAGAGAAATCCCGCAAAGCCTCCACCACCATCCCTACCAGATGTTGGTACCCTACCAGGGCAGGGGTGAGTTTTGCGGACAACGCCCTCTTCCCCCTCTAACCCCTGAGGGTTGCTAATTGATATTATTATTGTCGTCCTGTGTTGTTTTTTCATCGTCTTTGCTTTTCTCTCTCTGAACTCTTCCCGTTGGGAGAAACGAACGAGTTTCCTCTCCTGGGTTGGGTTAGCGTGATAGGATTCTATTATTGGGCGTTAAAGCTGACGTTTTTATGGGACACTCGGTACGACGACGTCGTTCCGTCTGTCCGTTCCCGATTAATAGTAACGTCACGTCATAAGTTTTAACGTTACGATCGTGTATTATTATTATTCGTCTATCTACATATGTATAGTGTATATTAACATACGTACATATGAAGATTTCGTACTAAATGAATCGTCGTTTCTAGTAAACATACATAAATGGATTCTTTTGTAGCTATGTTTTGGTATTGATTTTCCGCGCGCGATAAACGAAAGAGAGAAAAGCTTTATGGAAATTATATTTTCTGGCATGGAAAAGGCCTTGACATTTATAATCCATATTTTATTATTGTAATTTTAGACAGTCGACGACTCGAACACTATGTAAATTTCCGTCAACTTTTATTGTGATTCACAATGATTTATGTTATTCAATTTTAATTTACGTCACATTAAATTTTGCATTTATCAAAAATGATATTTCAACAAATCTCCAAGCGAGACTTGCAAAGAACACAAATTGAAAATCTATTTTGTATTTTAAAAGACACTTTGATATCTTATTCAATTCCAATTAGTAAAGATTATCGTATTTTCATTAAGTAAACAACTCCTCAATAAAGCCTTTTATAATACAACAATATTATAAATGAATAAAATTGGTTCTTCAATAGAATCTAATTTCAAAGAACGATAATAATGAAAATAAGAATACAATATACTAATACCCTTAATAATATTTTAATAAACGATAACGGTATAGTGTTGCCCTGAAAAATAATGTATTCTGAACATTTCTCATTTTAATTAAGATAAATATCCCCTTGAGATTACAATCAGTCTACGTTAAAATAATGTATAATTTTTTTGTCATATGTTTAAACTTGTCACTTAGGGCTCCTGCACACTGGCAGATAAGCGGCCGCGGAACGCCAGTAGTACAGCCATCACTCATTTGTATGAACACCAATGTACTGGCGTACGCGACGGAAGATCCGCGGCGGACGATCCGCCCAGTGTGCTGAGGCCGTTAGGGCTCAGATTCGCGCTCGACGCGCACGACGATGTAAGAAGCGTCGAGCGCAAATCTGAGCTTTTCGTTGTTTGCGGATTTCAACGTGAGCTCCCGGTTGGGGATCGCTGGTTGTTCGCAGTCAATGAAAGCGGTACTATCTCAAGGGATCGGGGGTTAAAAAAAGGCGCCATCAATCTTGGTGTGGGAAGGGGGGTGGTTGGGGGTTTATCGGCGCGTGCCAACGTCCGGATGTCGGCCTGTGGCGAGGGTGGTTGTGACCAGGTGGTGGCTGTGTAGGTCAGCAACAAGTGGATCCGGGGACCCACCATTCAGGGACCCACCATTCAGGGACCCCGGAAACCGACCCAGCCACCGTTCCGTCTACAACACGCAAATTGCCGCCCCTACAACCGCAGCCCTACAACCACCCTTCACACACCACTTTAAACACCTCTATACGGAATGGATTGTACGTGACTTGCGAACTGGGCGTTCGAAACGCTCGGTGTTCTATAATTCACATTAAGATTATCATTATCATTAGTGTACTAGTATAAGCCCGTTGAATATCAACGGAGCGCTCTTATCACTCGTACTTGAAAATAATATTAAATATTTATAGTTGTTGCAACAATGCGCCATCTATGGCGCGTTATAATATAGCAACGTAACAATTTAGCAAAGTCGCGAGCCTATTTTTTATAATAAATATCATCTGGTTTGGATCACCGCGTAAGCGCTCTGTTCCGAATCGCTGGTACCGGGTTCAAATCCCACTCGTGCGCCGTTCTGGTTTTTTAATTATTTACCGATTTATTCACAGACAGACAGACAGACGGACATCTAGCTTTATATTTTTCTTAGTGTGGCGTACTTGATATCACGCGTTGCCTCATCACTTTTTGTCGAACACTTTTAGCATGAAGGCTATAAATAGACACTGGCATACTCATAGCTCATAGCATGACTTTTGGAACGCAGGTGTACCAACGATATTCCGTTATCCGCCTGAATTCATGTTTGAAATGGATATCATCATTTTCAGCCGTTTACCATCCACTGCTGGATGAAGGCCTCTCCAATCATCTTCCACTCCTGTCGTCTTGAGCAATCTGCATCCACTTGACTCCACACATTCTTCTCAATTCATAAGTCCATCGTCCATTCGGTCTACCTTGCTATCACATCCTCTCGGATACCATTCCAGTATTCGTTCCGTTACATCTGCCACCTTGGTCATGCTTCTTACCCATGTATTCCTTTTACGATCTCTTCTTGTTATACCGAGCATACTTCTCCTCTTCTATGCTTCTCTGTGTCCTCTTCTTCCATTCCTATCTTTCTCGAGCAATTTGCATCTAGTTGACTCCACACATTCTCAATTCATCAGCCCGTCGTCCACTGGGTTTGAGGTCCTGCTACCCTTCTGTCGGTGTCTAGTTATAAGTAAACGGTAATCAGTGGTTTCTTGTTGTCTTCTCAAAGTCAAGAAAATAAAATTTGAAAGGAACAATGAAAAAGTGTTAGCTGGAGGAAGCAAATAGAGCAAACAACAAAAATACTGAATGCTCCATGAACAACCGTCACAAGCGGTAAAATCAAGTGGGAGGTCCTTATCAACAGCCTGCCACCCTAGCCTAAAAAGATAAGAGGTTGGAAGAAGAAGAAGTAAAAGGAAGAATGCTAGGTGGTGTAAATTTTGTTTGGAATCTCTCAACAGGTATGTCAAATAAATGGGCATATTCTGACAGTCCAACTGTATTTTAATATATTCCAACGTTTAAATTCTGTGATATCTATTACGTAAATAAAATAATTCAACATAGATATATGCAAATCTAACTTTTTATGTCAGTACCTACGTAAAGTATTCTACCTATGTACATATATATTTTATTTAAAAAAACTTTTTATTGTTCTTATACTAAGTACATATATAAAAATGTATGTATGTACATATACATATGTATATTCGGGAAGATCGTATAAATTTCGAGGAGGTTTTCCACTGTCGATTTATTCGCACAATGCCATGAGATTATCCAAAGGTTCTTGTCAACTTAAAGCTCCATTGACAGGGAATTGCACCTCTAAGAAAAGCAGATTTTTCCACTCACTCGTTCCAAAGGTGTAAGCTCTACATATTTCTTGCATTTGAATACACACGTGCCGTTCGTCCGCACAAACATGCAGATTTATTTTTATACATCAATACGAATTTTTATTATAAATGTATGATAATATAAAATGTCTAGTAGTAGTCATTTTTATTATACATATGTATGTCACTGTATAGATGGCGTGTATATATCGCGACTGAGCACACATATACACATTGTAAATTCAACTCGAACAATGGCCAGCAATTTCGAACAAACGAGTTAATATTTTCGAACGAGCAAACTGACAGACAGTGAAACCCATTTCTGCTCTGTCATTGTTTGCCTTCAATTTATTGTTTGAACATTTGATTGACAAAACTGACAATAACAAAATCATCGTGTCAGTCGAAATTCGAATAGAGCACGTGCGAACATCATAAATAATAATAACGCAGATAATCAAGTGCAAAAAAAAAGCAGAAATTTAAAGTGTACGAACATTATAAAAGCGAGCGTCTTTTTGAAGTTTCCACTTCAAAGCTCGCTTAGTGAAAATAATTTTTCGATCATTTTCATTTCTCGTTAAAATTTAGGTTTGTGTTATTATTCGTCGTGTTGAATTTATATTCATGAGGTTATTTACCGCGCGAGCACTTTTGACCGGTTATTTCTTGTCGTCCTGTATATTCGGGTGTGCGCGAGCTTTTCACCATCGATTGTGAAAATGTTTGTTTTTCCGCATGCGAAAATTCGCAGATGATAATTTTCACTCGGAAATTCACTCTATTACGTGAGCATTCAACGTCGAACATAACGACGTTCACTTGTATAGAATTATATCATTGCAAAATTTTCCTAGCGTTATTAATGACGTTATAAGTTCAAATCCGAATTCAAAAGGATCGTATTTATCATCTCGTACATATTCAAAAGCCTAATCATGGGCCTTTTGACAGCTAGGGCTCGTATAAAATAGTTATGTATACATAGATCTAACTTTACCATACATAACCCAACTATAATAAATAATTTTCCTTTATAATTGCAAGAAAAATTAAATATAATCCTATGTTAAAATTAGCATGTTGTAATCGCACAGATGAAAGCTCAGGAGACTACACTCTACAGCACTGTGTTCAATATACTAAGGAAATGTCTCCATTTGTAAATTATTACGATCGTGACCCGTTCTTTCGTCGTTAATATGCCGTTCGTGATATCGATATATTTATATACTCGCGGAAGTACACTTTCACGATTTGTTTATTTTCATGAATCATACGGTACATACCTACATACTCTGAACGAGAAAGTTTATATTCACTTATAAATTGTTCGAAAGTTGTATTTTATATTTTCAATTGCAAAATTCTAAACGATAGTAAGTACAACTGACAAATGTAGGCGGAAAAAAGCACATTTTTACTAAGCTTCCAAGGATTTCATTTGAAAAATTGTGTACATATGTACATACGAAACATAATATACGTACGACGAATTAATTAATCAATTATTCAAGCTTTTTTACTCGCAAGATTCTCGTTCAACAACGTCGATATTTGGTCATAAAAAACCAGTACTTGTAATCTTCAATTGAACCAACCAGATTGTCTTCGCGTCCTTATAAGGGCCGAAGAAGAAATTTCAATCAGTCGACGAGAGAATGCTTCTCACGAAGTTGCTACTCTCGTCACGATCGATCCAAGATAAAGCAATTATTTACAATATATTAACATTTACTTTTTTCATTGTACATACATATACATACAATGTACTGTCGTTGAAGTGGATTAATAACGCCTCGAACGCTGAGACTGTTGTCATCATCACGTCCGATTTGACGACTAGTTGTCAACAGCCACTTGTTGGACTAAACCTGTCATTCTGCTCTTTTTTCTCTTTTGCTTGTTGTATTTCTCTATCCTTATTCCTCTTTGGAACGTTGAGTTGCGCTCAACCGAAAAAGCACTCGTTTTTTCGATCGCGGTTAGGGTTAACCGTCAGGAGTCGAGTGTTAATCGATTTGTGCCAATCAATCCGAAACGGCACTCGGTTCGAATCGGATGTTTTTGAATATTCGGTCATTGTGTTGGCTTAGCTATAACGTGTCATGTAATGGAAATAAAAGTGGTAGAAGCCAAAATTTGCCATCAGACTGAACAGTAAAATTTCACAGTTTTCTGTTCATACATAGTTATGTAGTAGTTCTGTATGGTTGTCAGATTTATATTGGAATACCGTTATATAAAAAGAATGAAATAGCCAACAGTTCACGGAACTATTTTAATAATATAAATACAGTCGCAAAAGTCGTATCAATCATACTTTGTCATAACTGCGATTTGGTAAATTACTGTTCGGGGCTAAGGTTTGATGATTGATCGACCCTTCCTACTACATACATACATACATACTCGTACGTATTTATGTATATGTACTGTCAAATTTGACCGAAAAATCAACAATAAGCAGGCAGGTCATCATCTGCGGATGTAAATTGGAGGAGTGCTATTTTGCCGAGGTCGCTTTCTAATATGCAGTTAGTTGCTCACTTGTCAAGTGTCCACTTCCTGCTTACGTTGCACGGATTAAGTCGGATCATACCTTGTGACGCGATTGAAAGATCACTCGGTCGGATTAAACGCATTATACCTTACGATTTAATACGAATTATCCAATTAAGGGATTCTAAATTGTTTATCATTCTTAATTCAGTGGCGTGCTGTGATCTCTTCCAAGCGACAAATCACTCAATATCGTCATGCACATTCAATTCGCTACCGTGCAGTAGCCTCATATACGTTCACTAATAAAAAAATTCAAATATATTCAGTATTAGGTTGTTAACATCCACAGCATTAAAATTATTATTTTGATAAACTTTTTATTGATTCTGTGCACAGCACGCCACTGTTCGTATGTGAATTGTTCATTTGGTTTCAATTTGAATACAATGTTCCAACATTGAGTTTAGCTCAAATTATTCAATCACTGCAGATGTTACATTAACTGTAGGATACAATGTATCCATTATAAACGATAACGGTTGAATATTAATTTTTAGCCAGTATTAAGTTCTGAATCAGTTCCAATTTTACACTGTGGGCTTTAGCACCATACAGCAGCGAATAATGATACTGTAGTAGTATCCGTTTACATTTTCACCGTTGGGAAAATCCCACAACTAATCTGTGTTTTCGAGATGAATGTACATACTTAGGCAGTTTTTGAAGAAAAAAAAATGATACATTATCCACATCAATTGGTAAAGTCAAAGTCAAAGTTTTACCTATGTATGTATACTGTTTCTGGAAAATCCTGTTAAGAATAAGCCACCTTGAAGAGAAACACCTCCACACCCTTTCTTCCCAAGACTCTCACATGAGGTCACCCCCCCCCTCCCCAACAAATATAGTCTGTTGACCTTTCCGTGGGGGACAGACGGTTATACAGCAAGGCCGGAGCAACCTGTATCTTTGCTAAAATAAAAAGAAATAAAAACAAAAATAAAAAAATTAAAAGGAAAAAAAAATAAAAGAAAAAACATTTTTTTACGGAATATTTTTATGACTTTCATGTCTTGGGCTCAGACCATAGTACTCGCCAACGGAGTACTTTTTCTCGAAAGATTGGGCGAAAGTCTCAAAGCCCCTGAAAGACCCCTTCATCATCATCATTTCCAGCCGTTCACCATTCACTGCTGGATGAAGGCCTCTCCAATCCTCTTCCATTCCTGTCTGTCTTGAGCAATCTGCATCCAATTGACTCCACACGTTCTTCTAAATTCATCAGCCCATCGTCTACTACCTTGTCTACCTTGCTTTCTTTTACATCCTCATGGATACTATTCCAGTATTTATCGCGTCCATCTGTAATCCATTCTTCTCGCTATGTGTCTATTTTAACTTTTACATACGTTCCGCTTTATCTGCCACTTTGGTCACACTTCTTACCCACTTCTTACTTTTTACCCACTCTTACGATCTCTTCTCGTTATACCGAGCATAAATCTTTCCACGCTTCTATGTGCACTGAATCATGCGTAACATTCTTGAATTTAGCATCCATGTTTTACATCCATAGGTCATAACTGGCAGTCCGCATTGGACCGAATAAAGGGTATAAATACTGAAAAACTGGGCGCTGCAGCGATCAGCGTTTCATCGCGATCGGTTGAGTGGTTTAGGAGCCTATAAGAGACAGACAAACAAACAAACAAACAGACAGACAGACATTCATTTTTATATATATAGATAAATCTGGAAATTGATGAATTTTTTTCTGCAAGATATTTTTTTGTTTGAACAGTGCTAATTTATCGATGGCCTTTTTACAATCAATAAATGTCACTAATTTACACTGAAGACAGGCAGATAAATATCATTGAACTTCAAAAATATTCCAGCCAAGTAAAAAATATCGTTTTTCGCCCTCTGCGAAGTAGTTTTATTTCTTTCGGATTTCTCCAATATTGTCGTAGCGCCCACTAAGACTGATATTACACTTGGCCACTCCACCAACACCCGATTTTTTTTGCCAGTGGCCAGCATCTTATTACATTGCACCACTTTTAAAGTCACCAGACCTGCTCATCTTCATACGAAAAAAATAGGGCTACGAAGCTATTCAAAAACTACTCTATGTATGTACATAGTTTAGTGTAAAAAAAACTGCAAGACGATTTTCAGCTAATTATCACCGTTTTCGAAACCATTTTGGTTATAAAAAATGGGTCCGAAAACACATCTATCACATAGCACGCGTTCTCAAAACAATTGCATTCGAGTAGGACGACGCAAAAAAAAGGGTCAAAAAGGGATTTGGTGTCGATTTGTACTGCGAACCTTCGACTTCCAAGAAATTTTTAGACACCAGTGAATCGCACAGTGTAATACGTGCTATCTAAACATGTATATCTATCTGGTAGTCGAGGTTCAAAAAAAATCGGGTGTTGGTGGAGTGGCCAAGTGTAATATGTAGAGACCGGCCAGAATTGGCATGAACGTAGGCTGCAGGTACAGAAAGCGGTTTGCAGGGCCGTATTGGAAATTGTCCAGGATTCCATCACCATGCTTAGCAACGAACTATGTACGTCTTAACAAATAAGTTCATGAAATCCTGGAAACGATTATAATTTGGACCGCGAAGAAAGTCGTAAAACTCGAAAAGTGGATTTTTTCGATGACATCAGCTTTTGCAAGCCGTTCCCGCTCCTTCATACTTCTCGCATATATTTCAGCCTTGACGACAATTTCCAATACGGCCCTGCAAACCGGTTTCTGTACCTGCAGCCTATGTTCATGCCAATTCTGACCGGTCTCTAGTAATATGTATCAGCCTAAGAATCAAGAAACGCCCCGGTTGAAGACCACTGATTTACACCGACTGCGACTCGTACAGCGAGACAACACCGCGAACGTTACAACAGAGTCCTATGGGGGTGGCGAGCGGAAGCTTTAGGGGTTGGAGTCACGCGTCAGATTTTTTCCCCGAGGCAAGGGCGGTCGGAAGCTGTCGGTCTGCCGCATTTACGGACAGCTTAATAAGGGTGGGGCCAGATGGAAAGGGGGGGTTGGGTTGGTAGGGATGGGGATCGATTCAACCGGCTCGGGTCACGGGTCCGCCCATGACCTGCTCAACAACGACCCTGTTGCGAGGGTCTGGACCCTAAGGGCGACCTTCGACGTGGTCGTCTCCCGCCCACAGTCACGCTAAGCCCATGCCCGATATAGCCGGACCCCCGCCTACCATATCCAGATATACCCGCTGGCGAAGTTCGTTCCTTTGGGTAATCGCAACCGCCAATCGCTTGTTGCTTTCCGGCTCCTCCGATACGCCCGAATTTTAAGGGCTTGGACAATTTGTGATCGTCTATAATGTATATTTAAAGTTCACCGTCTCAAATGCCCCATAACGAGAAATCAGCGGTAGAACAGTAGACTCGTCAACGAATCGTTGCGGTTTGATTTTATCGATAATGACAAAATCTGGACATTATTAAATCGTAAAATTTGGAGACGAGAAGATTGAGAGGCGATCTAATGGTAATGTATAAAATAATTAATAATAAATATAAATGCCCAATAAAATATTAGGTAGTTTTCCAAGGGAAGTACCACTTCCGATTGACGAAATTTTTTAAATGGCCGGTAAAAAACATATAAATATGAAGTTTCAGTTTCATATGTACACAGACACACAGGCATACAGACATTTTCCAGAAATCATGAAAGTGTGATCAGTGGATGATACCTGATAAAAATCAGTCGAATTTTCGAACGATCACAGTACTTTATCCGATTGGGATAAAGTAAAAAACCTCCTCACGTTCAACAAAAACGCACATTTCAGAGGTCTTACTTTGAGACTCCTAAAAGATAAATCTAACAAAATTGTCAGAGATTAATTATTTTCCAATAGAGTGGTCGAAGTTTGGAACCGCCTCCCAAATCAGCCAGTGACTTCTGAAAATATAAATCTGTTTAAAAATCATCTCGACAAGTTTTTGAATATAAATGAATTTTTGTAATCCTTTAAATATAAAATATAAATAACTAAAAAAATTAAAACTGTATGTACAATTTATAATATATAAGACCCCTGGGCTCCATCGGCTATGTCGCCTGCCCATGTATTTTAAATAAATAAATAAAATTCAGATTGGCCGTCTCCTGTTAAGAATTTGCCAATTTATCTAACTTGGTTGTGAGACGGTTCCGCTAAAAATTGGCACCTCCTATGCATTATTCCTGTGTAAATCCTTGTGTTATTAGAACTGTTCTAATAATCATAATACAGATCAGCCGCATCCCGCAGACCTAACAGAAGAAGAATCTCATAGATTGAAAAAAACCTTCGCAAATACAATGTATGTATCTATTTAGAGCTGTGTTTTCAAATGTGAGTTTAAGTCTAGTACACACCCGGGGCTTTCAAACGTGCGCGTTCGCGTGCTGTGTGTACGCTGTCGCTGGGCGCTTACGCCGCGTAAATCGCCGAGTGTGTACTAGGGCTTAAGTTAACTTATGTCAAAATTTAAAAAAAATTATATGACTTAGTTGTTGAGATGGTTATGCTCAAAGTTGGTGCCACACACTTTGGACGCAACCATCTAATCTAACACATTTCAATGGAAAAACTTTGCTTTGTTGCTTCAGCATGATAGCAAATAAAGTTTTTGTCAAAAATTGAAGAACGATAATTGGTACCACTTTACGAATGTGACAATGAATTAAGTATTAGCCGAGAAATGGTTATGGTTAGACAAATCTTATCTATCAACCCTTGAAGTTTGTCCCAACATTGACCGACATCAAATCGGTAACTTTGTGTGTGGCAACCCTCGTCGAGACGCTCCTGGGAAATCCCCCCCTCCCAGTGCGACAAATACGAGGGTATCGCGTTGCGAGGCGAATTTTCCTCGGGAAAACTGTCGACAGGATGGGGGGGAGGATAGGGGATGGAGTTAAGGCTTTAAGGGGGTTGGAGGCTGCTTCCCACCGATAAATTTGGCCACCCCTGGCGTCCGCCACTAGGTAAGCAGGCCACTGTCCCAGCAGGAGCACGTCGACCTTAACCTTAGGACTCTTTACCCAAGCCCACGTCTACCCGCTCACACAGTGCTTTATAGCAAAACGACGAATCTCAAACTTTCCCCTATAAAGCGTATTTGTATTGTATAATGTCTATAAATTATAGTATCGGCTCGTTTTTCCTAGATCCTAGACCTTTCCGATTGTTGCTAAGCACATACGATAATTCTATTTAAATTTGCTCATAATCCTCATGTGCAAAGTTCAGCCAAATTGTGCAGCGTGCTTCAAAGGAATAATCTACATATGTAGATATGTATGTATGTATGTTAAATTTAGCAAGAAAATGTCATCATTTTCAGCCGTTCACCATCCACTGTTGAATGAAGGGCTCTCCAATCCTCATCTATTCCTGTCTCTCTTGAGCAATCTGCATCCACTTGACTCCACACATTCTTCTCAATTCATTAGCCCATTTTGCACTCGGTCTCCTTTGCTTTCTTTCAAATCCTCCCGGATACCTATCCAGTATTTCTCGCTGTTTCCAGCCAATTGCCACTTTGGTCATACTTCTTACCCGTGTATTCCTCTTACGATCTCTTCTTGTTATACCAAGCATACATCATGTTTCTCTGTGTGCACTGGATCTTACATAGCATTCTTGAATTTAGCATCCACGTTTCACATCCATACGTCACAACCGGCAGTACGCATTATTCGTATGCCTTCTTTTTTAAGCATAAGAATATATAGTAATTATATAAAAATGTTGTACATACATAGGTACAAACAAATACTGATTTAAAATTCTATCAAGATTTTGACATACACCGTAATTATAAAATTCTAGGTTATATACGCATTTCATTTTGCGTCCATTAAAAAAAAACCATTACACAGACTGGCAGTATATCACAATTTGTTCAAAGTGTGCCTCATTATCATAATTGATACTTGCACGACACGCCATTTACACAAATGTCAAATGAATTTCAAATAAATCAATTTATGTCGTAGCACAATGACATCGGTGGAATGGAATTCTTCTAAGCACTCGACCGACATTTACGGAATTCATCCTTCTAAAATATAAATATAAATAATTATTATTTGCATTAAAATTTTGAGAAACTCTGCGGGGCTGTGTATAGCCTGCGCCCGCGGCCAACTTCTGTACCACTTGTCTGCTGCGTTGGAAAACTCAAGGGACTTGCTCGAGTTCACCTGCAAACCACTGTTTACGTCGACTTCCCACTCTAATTGTTACACTACACGTTCGGGGGAGTGGCTCCGTAGCAATTTAGTTAAGTATTTACGAAATCAGTACAGAAATATAAAGGAATATATACCCATACATATACAAGGAACAATCAAACATGAACCATAACAAAAGGGTTTCATTTCCTTTGCGTTGAAAGTCAATTTACGAAATTTGCTCTATCAGTGAATTTTGACTTGTTATATTCATTTTAAATAAAAATTGATTAACGGAAAGCGCTTGAGCCACCTAAGATTCGCTGACGATGTTGCATAGTTGCATGCGACTCAGTAGATTTACAAAATAGATTAACACAATTAAGCAACGAAAGTATGAAAGTAGGATTAAAAATTAATGTTAATAAAACTAAAATTAAGTTTAATGAATTTTGCACGCAAAACGTAGTCACTGTAGATAACCATATTGTAGAGATAGTTTATAGTTATTTATACCTAGGACAATTGGTGAATATGACTGTTTGTAAAGAAGAAGAATTAAAACGAAGAATGAAACTATGTAGGATGGAGTGCTTTTGGAAGAATAAACATTGTTTTTAAATCCAAAATTCCTCTATGCTTAAAAAATAAGGTATACGACCAATACGTACTGCCAGATATGACCTATGAATGTAAAACGTGGATGCTAAATTCAAGAATGCTACGCGAGATCCAGTGCACACAGAGATGCATGGAAAGATTTATGCTCGGTATAACGAGAAGAGATCGTCAGAGGAATACATGGGTTAGAAGCGTGACCAAGGTGGCAGATATAGCGGAACGTGAAAAAAAGTAGAAGTGGCAATGGATTGGACACATAGCGGGAAGAATGGATGGCAGATGGACGCGATAAATACTGGAACGATATCCGAGAGGATGCGAAACAGAACAAGACCGAGACACCCGAGAGCCGACCGAGCAAACGATGAGCTGATGAATTGAAAAGAATGTGTGGAGTAAACTGGATGCAGATTGCTCAAGACAGACAGGAATGGAAGAGGATTGGAGAGGCCTTCATCCAGCAGTGAATGGTGAACGGTTGAAAATGATGATATACTCTTCTTACATCCAATAATAAACTATTTTTACAATATACTCTTACTAGAAAATATGTTTATCAATAAGAAACTATTCGTAGATGCAACTTATGATCCTACGATTCTTGAGTGCGATGTTGATGTTTTTCTTTGGGTAGCTAACATACGAAACTTTTTATGGTGACTCCGGGAATTGAATGATGATGTAATGAAAGTATTGCCAGTTCAATATACAGGAACAAGTATAAATATAACCGATGCAAAATCCATCCTGGAAATGTCAGATATTAAGATAATAATCTTTCGAAAAGGTATGTATGTATGTACATATGTATGTATGTAGTTAGAACGATACCATACCATTGCATTGATATATAGAAATTTCAATTTTTAAATTATGTATTTCTGTCAATAACGATACATCTTTTTCGTTGAAATGGACACATAGCGAAAATAATGGATTACAGATGGACGCGATACTGGAATGGTATCCGAGAGGATGTGAAAGAAAGCAAGGTAGACAAGGTAGTAGACGATGGGCCGATGAATTTAGAGGCATGTGTGGAGTCAATTGGATGCAGATTGCTCAAGACAGACAGGAATGGAAGAGGATTGGAGATGCCTTCATTCAGCAGTCGATGGTGAATGGCTGAAAATGTTGATGATGAGTATAAATTGAACATTTTCTAGCGATTGTGGTAGCCCTGAAACACTTTATGTATTTAAACACCCGATCCAATTTGGTGGGTTCCGGGGCCACGCAGCGTTGGTCCCCCGGCGAGACCTGTTAATCCTCACCTGGGGGCTCTCAGGTCCTGGGGCCCAGTCCGGGGGATCCCTTTCTCCTCTCTCCTCCCCCAGGAAAAGCTTTAGTTCCCGTTCTCTTCCCCTTTCTCTCCCCCGTTGAGCGGACGCCGGAAGCCGCACCGCTAACAAGCGCCTCAAGCTCCGTGTTTACCACCGACAACGTGATTTATCGTTCCCGGATGGGAATTTTGGTTTAACTCCAGAAGAGCCTATTACGCGTATTGTTTTCTCTTATTTTTTCATAGGATCAAAAGCTTTCGAAATATTAGCGACATCTATTATATTACATAAAAATATGAATTTTTTCGCGTGCGATGGTTTGAAACTTGGATTGGGTGCTACTTATGATCTATGTACATATAAAAGAATGATTCGCGGATCATATCGTACCTTTAAGGGTTAAAAATAGCTCAAAAAGTGAACCACTGTGAAGTTACATCGTTACGATCAATACAATTATTTTGAAAGTACTTGTACCTACATACGTATGTATGTATATGTATATATACATAAACTAATAAATCACATTTATGTAAGTGCAAATTTATTATGCTACAAATTGTAAATCTTTGTTTTCATGACTTTCTTTTTCTCCGAATGACCTCTTCTCTCATTTCTTATAATGCGTGTCAAGGAACGTTAATCATTCTGTAGGAATATTGTGTTTTATATCATAAGAAGATCCCTTAAAAATAAATTACCGAACACATTCGTACACACACACACACACTCATTCAAATATAATCAGTCCTTCTTGGAAGTACGGTTCATATTACAATACAATCTTGCTTTCTTTAATTATTCATACGTTAGTTATTTCTGTTTTGTTTGCTCATGAATAAAGCTCTTCTATGTATTATACATATTCAAGATTGACTCTGTTTTATTTCACGTGTACGTGTATCTTGTTAATATGAAAATGTACACACACACTAGTGTGTATGTGTGTATATTGTCAAACTTACGTACGTTTGCTTTAATTTAAAATTTAAATTAGTCACGTGTACATAATGTTAATAGAAGCAATCAAATATGAGATTTGATTGAATGTCCTGTCTGTCTGACTTTTTCAATATTGAATTGGAAGGGAAAAAAATAAATATAGGAAGTTGAACTTGAGTTCAATTCACTTAGTCAAAAAGCTGTTCAATCCCGTGAGATCATGTCGCGACAGTGGTGGCAAACCATAATAATTAAAAATTGGCAATTTTTAATCGACACCGTACACTGTGTGCGATCGTGCGGAATTGATACATCGAATAAATCGTTTCGAAATACTTATGGGTATAAGTAGCTTTCAGAGCGGACACGTAAATAATAAATATAGTGGATGAAACGGTTCGTTTCCCAACGTCTGTTTATTTCTGTCCGATTTCGTTTCCATCCTCCTGCCCCTCCCGAATCTCCCAAGCCCATCCTCCCGGGACTCATCCTCCAACAATATATTATTCCATACCTTTTGAGCCCTCTCCCTCCAAAAATGTTTATATGAGAATTTCGACTCTCATATAAAATATTTATCGTATATATTTTTCTATTTCGCATAGAAATGAAAACTTTGGGAAAATAAATACTGCCGTTATTGCCAACGCCAGTGGCGCACTGAAGTGGCAATATAACACAACGCTTTATTTATTCTAGTACAATTGAACAAAAATTTAATATTTACTAAGCGATTACGGTGGTTATGTATTCAATTCTCCAAAATATACATATTATAATATCTGTATAAGATACGTGTAATATAAACATTTATACAATACACACATGTTATCCGTACGAAGTGTATCCATGCGTATTTTAATATGTATTACAATATAATAATTTGGGTTCACTCGAAATTATTCACGTTTGCATTCGATCGTGTAGTACGCCTTTGGCTTTAATATTCGTATGTATGTATGTACATACGTACAACATATCGATTCGTACGAAGAATACCTTTGAAAGAGAAGATTGAAAAATTATATTTCTACTTTTTATATGTGTAGTTGTTCGTATGGGGTGGGCCATGGAAAAGGGTAACACGTACATATATGTATGTATGTATGTACATACTAACAAACATACGAGTATACTCGCACATATAAATTCGCTCACTAACAATATGAAAAAACGAAACAATATTGCGTTTACTTTTGTATGTGTTTTTTTTTGCCGTGCTGATTTTATCGATATCTACGCAAGAATATTTCCACCGAAATACACACATACAAAACGTGTAATTGAAAACATTTTCGTTGTTATCAGATCGCTGAACGTTCAATTAGGTGCCAATTTAAATTCCAGCGATTCTCAAGTCGACGTTTAGTACACTCGATTAAATGCTTATTATTAGTACATAGTACATATAATAATATGTATGCGCCGATACGTGCGGCGAGTCCTTCTAATTTTCATAAAATTTAATTAGATTGTTTTGTAGTTCTACATATGCATATAAGAGTGAACCGAAGCAAATTTAAAATTCGCAAACCTACATATTCATTTAATTTATAACATTTTAAAATTTTATCAAATGTGTCTTTGTCAGAATCACTTTAAAAATTCTTTTAGCGATGATGTACATACATACATGCCTAAACACTTATGAAAGCAATTTAAAGAGTAGTCACACACTCTAAGTGCATCAAAACAAGCCATTAACTACTGTGTATGATTTATTACATATGAATATTTGTAATTTTACAAAAATGTATATGAAATATGTTCTTCACTATATTGCCCAATGCCCATTCCGTGAATTTTGTACATTTTCTTGTAGCGTTAATACCTTTATGGGTCATAAAATTGTACAAAAAAAAAAGAGAAAAACGTTCACAAATAAATCCTTAATACGAAACGAAATGAAAAATCATAAAACGCTATCTCGCATCAAATTTAATATCGGCTTGAGAAAAACTGAGATTTTTCCTTCGATCCCCTCCAGTGCCGGAGATAAAACGCCGGAAAAACGGGAAGGAAGAGCCGAGGCGGGGGGAAGGTGAAGGAGGGGACTACCTTCAAGGAATTTTCATGTAATAAATTTATATCGCAATAAAATTGAGTTATGAAGGTTATATGGCGTTTTCCTATTTTCCTCTGTTTCATACAAAATGTCTGAATTTATTTGTGTTTTATTCGCTTTTTCGTCGGTTATATCGCTATAAAGCCAACTGGGAGAAAGGGAGGGTTTACCGACTACGGGGGTGGAAGGGGGGGGAAGTATAAGAATTGACCCGAGTGACCGGCTTGCGATATTTGAACACAAACTAATACTATCTTAAAATACTATCAAAATTATAATATTTTGTATAATTTTTGAGACGCCGCTTGCTCAAAAATTAGCACTTGCCAGCTTTTCGGACCGCTGCCTACGACGAGTAAAGTGCAATACACTTTACTCGTCGCGTATGTACCTACATATATTATATCACACCGAAAGGGGAAAAAAGTTAATGGTCGACATAAAAGGATTACGTTGTGCTCGTGAATATGTCGGAATTTTTTTTTTCATTTCCTCGCATTAAAAGATGTTTTTATAATCCGGAGGAAAAAAAGACTGCGCAAAAAAAAAAAATGAACGTTTGCAAAGCGCATACACACGGGCCAAGTGTATCTGCAGTGACTTTCCTTTCAAATTTGCCCGGTTTTGTCATTTTGCAACAAAAGCTCGCGACTTCAAACGGTTCACGAGCTTTTTTTTCGGACACACAAAAAGAAAAACAGACGGACGTACAAGTGTATACGTATTGAATGGACGTAATTTTGTGATTGTTAAATGGAGTGATTGTACTTCCAGACAACAGCTGATGTACATTATATATATATATAATAGCCGCAATCCGTCTGTCTGTCTGTCTGTCTGTGTGCTGATAACGCTCGCCTAGGTAAATGATTATAAAACCAGAACGTCGCGCGGGTGGGATTTGAACCCGATATCACCAGGTTGGAATGAATCGTGCTAACACTATCATCCAGACGGACGTGCTATAATTTTATTTAATAATTACATGGAGAGGTGGCATAGCCGATAGGCCCATGGGGTTTGGTATCAGTTAAAAATCAAAATAAAAAAAACAGTATTATAAATGAAAAAGAATGATAGAGAGGACAGTATTGCCAAATTTGAACAAAAATAAAAAATAGAAATAAAATAAAAACAAAGATAAAAAAAATAGTAACAAAAAAAATAAAAATAGAGATAAAAAAAATAAAAATAGAGAAAAAAAAAAAAAAAAAGAGAGAAAAAAAAAAAAGAGATAAAAAAAATAAAAGAAAAGAAAAACAAACAAAAATAAAAATAAAAACAAAAATAAAATTAACATAAAATAAAATGAATAATGGTCCATTTATTAAAGAGTTACAAATACCCATCGTTTTTTAAGAATAAATCTAGCTGATTTTTATATAAATTAACATTTTTTGAAGTGACTATTGAATCTGGAAGACTATTCCAAACTTGAACCACTCTATTTGAAAAGAATGAATCTCTAACAATCTTATTTGATTTTTCTTTTCGGAGTCAAAGTGTATAACCTCTTAGATGAGGGTTCTCATTGAACATAATGAGGTTGGTCATATCACATGAATAATGATTATTTATTATTTTAAATACTTCAATTAAATCACCTCTTAATCTCCTGGTCTCCAAAGTGGAGAGATTCAGTCTTTTCAATCTTTCATGATAAGGTAGTGATCGAAGTTCGGATGGCATTTTTGTAATTCTTCTTTGGATCCTCTCAAGACATAGAATATCTTTTTTAATTTAATTGGCCAATATTAATTCTTAAAGTGTTTGCGACTTTGCTAAATTGTTACGTGTTGTATTATAACGCGCCATCTATGCAACAACTATAAAAAACCATTAAATACACATATACTCACCCACACATACATACATCCGAATCCGTCGGTCTGTGTGTGTGTCTGCCTGCTGATTGGGAGGAATCGTGCTTACACTATCTTCCAAACGGATGCGATGACGGACGTATTGTAATTGGCCAATATTTATTCTTAAAGGGTTCGCGACTTTGCTAAATTGTTACATTGATGTTATTATAACGCGCCATAGATGGCGCTTGGTTGCATAGATGCAACAACTATAAAAACTATTCAATTTAATATTATTTTTCAGTGCGGGTGATGAGAAACCGCTCCGTTGATATTCAACGGGCTTACACTAGTACTTATATAGGTACAAACTTCATGTGATGCAATAGCTGAAATTTTGAATTTTGATATTTCGCAACATCTTCCCAGAGTGTAAACCGATAAATATTTCCATTCGGACGAACGGAAGAGTAAATAAAATAGAGGTTTTGAGGGTGCAGGTAATAACCGCGATGTGAGGAGGAGGGGAATGGGGGGGGGGTGCAATGAGTTGTCGATCTGAGCGCCTGCGCCCCCCCAGATTAAAGGGGGCGATTCACCCCACCCATCCCCATCCCCCTCTGTGCCCTCGACTGAATCGATGTTTACTCATTTTTATTAGTCGAATTCATTTCAGCGTTCCCTTTGATATCATTCGAATGATTATCTTTTGAGGCCGCTTTTATGTTCCCTTTTATGATCAGCAATTTTTTAATGAATATTTTTCTCCGTTCGTATTAAGCGCACTCTCTCCACTTGGCCTCATCCCCTACTCGTAGGTACCCCATATCGATCACGCATATTAAACTGTGACCTTAGAATCATCATCTATATTTAAAATACTTTTTACGAGGGCGTTGACGTCACGAAATGCGCTGATACCATCCCTTATATTCAAGGTCAAGATCAAAAATAATTTATTTTTACGTTTGAAGTCAATTATATGCCATAGTTTGAGCGTAAACGAAATATTTTGCATATTGTAAAACTTGAACGAAGCAACGCATTGATTTAGGTATGTACATACATACATACATATGTCCTGAGTTGAAAATATTTTATTTATTTATTTATATAATATAGTATCTAATTACATAATCCTCAACTAAGCACCTATACAGAGATGTTTTTTTATGACTGCCAGGAATTTATTTATCAATAGTGTTTGGAAATTCTAATTCCATCCGGCAGTCTATTATATTCCAAAACACCTCTATACAAGATGCTTCTCCTATTTACTCTAACAGTTTTTATAATTAAATTATTTTTATTCCTCAAATTATATTCACATATGTACATCCATTCCTCTCACAATAAATTTACTAAAATATGATGGTAACATATTATTATCTAACTTAAATATAACAAATTCTCAATATTTACCGAATTTATACCCGATTGTTAATTTGTTTGAGAAAAACGATAATCATAATCTCAAGTACCTGCAAGTGAAGCAGTAGTAGCTTTTTATTTAGCCCCTCTCCCTCTCCCACCCCGTCTACAAATTTTATACAAATATTTTTTTTGTTTCGCAGACCCCACAAATGATATGCAAACAATGGTCTTTGTTACTACAACAATATTAAAAGTCTTTTGTGTGGAATGTCAGCAATGGCGGCGCGTTTTCATACGATACGTGTGCGGGTATGTGTGTATGTATGTATGTAGCAGACCTCATTTAAAAATAATACAACGTGTACCAAAAGAATACGAGAAACGAGTTTATTCCTTTTTGTACGTAGGTACGTTAACAAATTCGGATTTGCCCGAGTTAGCTCACATTTATAATACATATAATACTGTGAAATGAAATAATCGGATACGGTTTTTTTAATTGAATTTCTTAAAAGTTATCTCGACGTATTAATAGGACGATCTTAGTATAAGAAAGTCGAATGAATGAAAGAAAAAAAAAACCCCCCGATACCGAAAAGTCGGTTTTTATTATTTTCGTTGGACGAGTCCTTAATTGGGGCGTTTGTATTCAGGACCTGACAGGACACCACCAGATCCTTCGTTTCAGATTAAGTTACAAATCTTATTGGTGACATGTTCGGCGAATTGTATTTAGATTGGACTGCATTCAATTAATTTTCAATATTAAACTGAATAAAAAAGAAAATAATGTAGTCAACATATTAAATTGCTTATTTAAGAGTAAAGTAATAGTTTTTTTATATATAATAATGATACTCACTACCAATGCCGGTTTATTAAAATTCGTCATTTTATTTATTAAATTTCGTAATTCGTTTATTAATTTTTAAAGGATTATGTAGGACTTATTTTCAACAAAAAAAAACAGGTTTCGATTTTGTTGTTTGTATTTTCTATATGTAAATAAATAAATTTGTAATATTATTATATATACATACATATGTAGGTCGCGCGATGGATTTAGTCCACTTTGACGTGAAGTTAAATTTTTGAGTGGCTCCTAAATGAGATGGGGATGAAGTGAGGGTGGGGTTAAGGAGAAGCAGAGTTGGAAAAAAGTAATTTCTAGTTTTCAATTTAACTTTCTGTTTCAGTTTTAATGGGCACTCCCTGTTCTACCATTTATCTCTGCCTATTAAAATAAAACTTTATATTACATTTGAAACGTCTCATAAATTACTCGAATTCGAGATATAGAGTACCGTACTTAGATCGAGATTGATTTGACAACCACTGGTCGAATGCCAACGTCTGCCAGTCCTCGTCGAACTTATTTCGCATTCATAGCTATTTTTTTCAATCAACATTTATAAGGAGGAGTTTAAAAATTGACAAACTGGTGCTTAGTTCATGACGATGTACTATTAGTAATTAGCGAATCAAAATATAATCGTAACTGTGCCTCAACCTAACATTCAATTAGTTAATTCAATATCATTGAATTATTATCGTAGGAAATCAACGGTTTTGATTAGATACAAAGGTCGGTCGACCGTTCTCAATACCATGTCAGTTCAAAATTGGATGTACATAATTGGAAATTATTGCAATTGCAATTAGACGACTTTGATTATTGGAATTTCATTCGCCACACACAACGTTGAGTCAATTTCACTATACATATGTAAGTACTATTGGATAATAATAATTATTGGATTTGCTTATAAAGCATTTGGTTGTTGTGTTTGTGATGATTTTAAAATTATATTAGGTATTATTGATGAAATAAATAAATAAATTTTAAATTTGCATATAGAATACTTTTACATTTATAGAAAAGTAAGATAATAAATTAAACAAGTGTTTAAAGTAGCATCTGAACGATTCGTATGAAATTTGTTGAACGTGTTCCATCGATTTGTTGCATTTCGGATCGAAAGCACCATTTTCGCATAAATTGTGTTGCATTTTCGCATTGTGTATTCCCCATCAGCGGTAGTTCTCGGTTTTTTTTTTAATTTTATTTTATTTATTTTTTTTTTTGGGTTCGGTTTTATTTGTCCGTCTGTCCGGCTGTTTCGCCCGGCCGTCCGTTATTATCGGACGTCGGCCACTGATTTATGCACATTATTTCACAATGCTCTTGAATTTCAAATTTATGCAGACCGCTCGGAATGCACAATTTCGCTCCAGAATATATTTTAAATGCAATCTGAGAAAAAACAACGCATTTATAACCTTATAAGTGAATATATTTGTGTCGCGATAGCGTTGTTGAAATATGTACATACTCTCATTCTCTGAATATTTCATATGTATATTAATTACCAATTTACTTTTATAATCTCCACGTAAGGATTATCAAGAATAACTGTTGTTTATTCATTCTATTTAAAACTTAATTCAAATAAAAACAAAGTAAATAATAAAAATAAAAGATCGATAAGTTTAATTCAACGGATTTCCAACCTTTGAAATTTTTATATATTGTAGACACTGAATATCTAAATTGTAAGTTTTATGTATTCTAATTTATAATTCGGGGTTGCAAAACTGAAATATTCTATTCATGATGTTAGTATTTATTCTTATTTTATTAATTTTGTAGGTAGAAATATTACGATAAACATGGCTCATTGTTGCGCGTTGAAAACAGTCGATCGTCTTATAGATTTCAACTTTAAAAAATCATCTATCAGTATTACAAAGACCTCATTGTGCCCTGTGTATCTTTTGAACTTCAAACATGATAAAAACTTCAAACCGACCCCCGAAAATCTCAATACCCATAATATTCAAATTGCCTATCAGAAAATGCCTGAAAATGGCTATAAATCAAAAGTACATTCCATAGTGGTTAAAGCGGTGGCAAATAATCAAATGATGAAAAAATCAATTAAATTATTTAACAATATGATAATTTGTGATATAATGCATCATAACTCAATGAAAAATGCACAGTTTTATTGATTTGTTCAGTGTTTACCCTATTTCATGTAAATTTTCGATTTAGCAAATTTTATCAAAATAATGTTACATGTGAACTTGAAATAATTAAAATTCGTTTGAATTGATTGTTTTTTGTTATTGTGTATTAAAACACGCATCACAGTTGAAAGAGCGCTGCGAAATCTTGTTTATTCCGAACAGTAGTTTTTCCATATAAAACGAGCATAAATCACGCTTAAATGACAGGTGATATCGCGTACGCTCTCCGAGAAAAGTGCCAACGGATATTGGTATTTATGTATAAATTTACGAACGTATTTTTTAATAAATAAATAAATAAAAAATATATAAATCTTCTCGTTCAGATTGCGAAACCTATCGAATGCGATAAACCGAAGGTCCCTCAATGATATTTTTTACTAAGAATGCATCAATTCAATATGACAGTCGAGTCGTCAGCGTATGACGTATGTCGTAATCCGTTTGATTTGTGTCAATATGATAAATCCCCGATCTTTTTGATCACAACACTCACAGGCACATCGGTCTCTGAATTATTTGGGAAGCTTCTTATCGAATCGATACGACGCACGGCGTTATTAAAACGACGTTTTATTAACGATTCGCTTTATATACATATTTACTGTATGCAAATTATTGAGAGAGGAATGGTGTGAGTTGCGCAGCACGTGAAGTATTTATTGCGCAGGCTTTATTATGAGCGATTGAAGTTGTAACGTTATAAGGGGAGCCCTTTGACGAGCAAATAATAAATTTAAATTTTGCGCAATGCCTTCGAGTCTTTAGGTACGTCGAAACTTTGTGTGCGAAATTATGTTTGTATCCGGAGAGCTTTGACGGAGCTTAGCGAAAGCTTTCGTTTTGATTCGAGCTGCGTATGAATATTTTACGAGTGCGAGTATAATAAAAATTTAATGTATTATTAACGTGTTACTTGCTCTTTCGAATGTATTATAGTAATGCACGGCATATGCGTATGTTTGAACGTATGTATACTGCAATCCGCATTTCTGCTGTATATTGTCGAATTCGACATTGTAACCCTTTCAAATTTAATTGAAGTTTGCTGAAGGATCGGACTGTAAGTTGAGTCACATGGCGTAATTTAAAATCTAGCTCGTGTCATGTGATATTACACAAATTGTTATTATACCTATGTATACGATGCTCATAGGATTGTCGGAATTGTATATGTAGATTGTAGATAGATTGAAGATGAATGTAGGGGTCGAATCTACCCCTTGGTATCGCAAAAAGCGACAAATGGGACTTGGGGCGACGCCACCATCGACATCAGGGACCCACACCTGTTGCGGTACTCACGAACTTCTACAACTTTTTTTAATGGAACCCCTTTTGCAATATAGGGTTGATTAACTTTGTCAAAGTTTACTCTCAAATTGCATTAAAAAAAAAACGTTCAAAGACGCAAATATATTGATATTGCTGATACTTTTATAATTTGCCTATATTATGATGTTGTTTGTTGATGATGACGCTTTTCCTAAAGGTGATCGTTATGTATGTACATATGTATATGCAGATCAAACAGTTTGCGCAACGCAACCTTTGCTCATGGACATGCTCTATAAAATTTGCAACAGATTTTTTAAAAAAAAAGCAGCATCTGAAAACTGATGAACTTTCAAACCATTTAACAAACTGGTCGACTGCCTCCAAAAGAATTTCTTTTAAGATCTATTAAAATGATCTCATAATTTTTTTCAAATATACATACATAGTATTATACTAAATTATATAATATATTAGCGTAGGCGTTTGCCTACCTGGGTGATTGTGGTCACACTAGCATTGTCAAAATAACATGCAATTTGTTTTAGCGGTGTATTGGCAACAAGCTGGTTCGAGTCGATGACGTGATATTATGGCCATACACCCATTCAATGAGGAATACATGGGTAAGAAGCATGACCAAGGTGGCAGATATAGCGAAAAAAAAAAAAAAAAGTGTCAATGGGCTGGACACGAATGGATGTCAGATGGACGCGAGAAATACTGGAATGGTATCCGAGAAGATGTGAAAGAAAGCAAGGCACACCGAGTGGACGATGGGCTGATTAATTGAATTAAGAAGAGTGTGTGGCGTCAACTGGATGCAGATTGCTCAAGACATACAGGAATGGAAGAGGATCGGAGAGGCCTTCATCTAGCAATGGATGGTGAACGGCTGAAAATGATGATGATTCAATCAACGCTACTGTATACAATTGTTTTACGTACTGTCAAACGGGTCAGGAGCTATACTGTTATTCTACAAACCGGCGCGCACGGGTTGGAGTTGGGCGTCGTTAGAATCCATCGTCATATGACGGACAAACCGGTTAGTTTAATAGAAAAAAAAAGTGATAAAGGTGATTCAAAGCTCGTGCTAGTTAAATTATTGTTAAAAGTGAAATCGTTTGGAGAAATGAAAAATGTTTTTCCATAAAATAGTATTGAATTAATTTTGAGGTTTTACAGTTGTAGAAACTGTGGTATCAATTGGCCAAAACCCCAGGGGCGGGTCAGCGGTCGAACACAGGGCACTTGTTGTGCCACGAAGCCGAGTGGAGAGGAAAAAAAAAACTCTTCGGGGAAAATCGTGTCTCGTGCGCAAAAAACCCAATTATGTACGACCGGAAATAAATATCATTTTTTCTCACAATCGAATTGGATTAGAAATGAAAAAGTATATTTCACTCAACGATTTCGTCAATAAATGGAAATGGTGGATGAAATTTTTCCATTGTAAGATTCAATTAGCGTTTTCGCAAACGGAACCCATTCAAATCGTCTTATACAGCTTAAATTGAATTTCGAAACAAAATACACGCACACACATCCACATTCTCGAAATACGCTAAAATCGATCCGTATTCAATCTTAGTTTCCGGGAAATCCTCTACGGAAAACTTCAACACAGGAATTAATATGCAATACACGAATACAGAATGTATCAATACGTAGCATAATTATAATTATTTCAGATCAAGGCAAATAAATTTGTATTATATTGTATTATACAGACTGTAACATGTGTTTACATTTTCTGCGATTGTGGGAACGTATCGTACACATTTTTTAAATTAAAATTTTATCACGTTTCATCCTGTAAAAAATTGCAACTGTGTAACACAACGGCGTTATTGGAATATTGTTAGCCCGCTACAATTTTAATTTAAACATACGTATGTATTATTACAATTTATACAATGCTATTTTACACAACACAGTTGAATTCAAATCTGTCGAATCAACAATTCAAATTATCTAGTATACAGTCGACAGTTTGCTTTTTTTTCCACGCCTAACTTATCGATGTGTATTGCACCGATGAATGATAATATATGTACGTCATCAGATCAACTTTGGTGATTGATGACCATTGTATTATTATCATCAATAAATCCGCAAATCCGCACATCCGCAAATCATCCATCTCGCATTCTCGGCACGTTTCACTGGGCTTATTTCGACAATTCCGCCTCTCGCGAGTTTCCGGCTTTTGCATAATTCCGATGTACGACAGCGTGTAAATATTGCAATATATAATAGACATTTATAGCGAGATATTCGAGGAAATTATCGACGTTTCTTTTGTCTCCTCTTTACGCCACATTTTAGACGAAATTCCGCAACGTTGGTTCCGCGACGAAGGAAGCTGAAAGGGTTCGGAAGGTGAAATCTCCCCCACAGCCTCCCCTATAAGAGAAAATCTCTCCTCGCATTAAAATTATCCATTCAATACGCCCTTTGGAGCGGCTTTCTGCGATTGTCTCCGCCACATCCTCGTTATCCGTCACGTGCTCACCGAATAAGAAATTTCCAGCATGTGTGTATATGTGAGTGTATTCAGATGTAAATATGTGCTTTTGACGCGCATAATTTATATCAACATCACCACTATAACCGGTCGTATTATATATTACCATTATTATAATTACAATTTCAGTTTCTATTTGGAAAGTTTCGGGGTCAGCCGCCCTGGGGCGCGGTTGCCTTTTGCGTTTGCGGTTTGTTTGCTTAACTCGGAACAAATGCGACTCGTGCGTATTTCATTATTTCGGTTACGCGATTATCTCTTTGTGAATTAGCACACTTTATTAATAAATAACTAGCGAAACGCGATGGTCAATAAATAAAGCGTGAGGTTCGTTGTCAAAGCGCGCTCTCGAGTCGAGTTCGGTCATTTGCGAACAATTTACATTGTAGTTTTGACGCGCGCATATAGTTAATTATCGCATTACTGGAATCGCTGTTCCGTTCGAGGGAACGTAAAGGGAAAATATTGCCAATTTGACTGCGAGAAAACTTTCCCCGCGCAATTCAGTTCCTAGACCCGCCCCTAGGCAGTCGCCTTTAATTTTCCACCTTATTGGACCGATGGTACGGATCTGTAAAAAGTTATGGGCTACTTGCTCGTCGGTGATAATGATTAATCTGCGGGTATGTAAATCGCACGGACCTCCGGTTCGCCGGGGTAGCCTTTTTTGCTGACCACCTGTTGAATTTAGGGTCGTTCAGTGGTTGAAATGGGAGAATGGGGTGGTTCTTTTTTACCCAGAACCCCACTTAAAAGTCAGCCAGCATTGAGGATAGGACAAGGCGTTTGTGCAAACCGCCCTAAGCTCCTTGTCCTTTCGGGACGCTCGCTCGCCCCAGACTAGACGGGATAAAGTTATGGCTACATGTATTCAATAAAAAAAATTTATTCAGCTCCATCACTCTGACGCTTATACAACGAAAAAATCTTCAATTGATAACTGAATGTGTATTGCATTTACAAATATGACTTCATATGTACATACAATCGGTTTCGTCGTATAAAATACAATGTAAGGTGTACATAGCCTTTCTTCAGGCGAGTTAACTTTCAAAAGTTTTTGTATCACACGGTAAAGAAGTGTGGTTTTAAAATTATAATACACATGGAAGATTAACACAATTAAGCAACGAAAGTATGAAAGTAGGCTTAAAAATTAATTTTAATAAAACTAAAATTATGTTTAATGAATTTTTACGGTTTGCACACAAATCGCAGTCAAAGTAGAGATAGTGAATAGTTATTTATACCTACATATGTACATACATATGTAGGTCAATTGGTGAATATGATTGGATGTAAAGAAGAAGAAATAAAACGAAGAATGAAAGTGCTTTTGGAAGAACGAACATTGTTTTTAAATCCAACATTCCGCTATGCTTAAAAAATAAGGTAGGTATACGACCAATGCGTACTGCCAGTTATGACGTATGGATGTGAAATGTGGATGCTAAATTCAAGAATGTTACACAAGATCCAGTGCACACAGAGAATCATGGAAAGATGTATGCTCGGTATAACGAGAAGAGATCGTAAGACATGTAAGAAGCATAACAAAAGTGGCAGATATAGCGGAACGTGTGAAAAAGTTGAAGAGGCAATGGGCTGGACACGGCGAGAAGAATGGATGGTATCAGAGGGGATGTGAAAGAAAGCAAGGTAGACCGAATGGACGATCGGCTGATGAATTGAGAAGAATGTGTAGAGTCAACTGGATGCAGATT
Organism: Parapsyche elsis; assembly: GCA_022651745.1. Taxonomy (NCBI): domain Eukaryota; kingdom Metazoa; phylum Arthropoda; class Insecta; order Trichoptera; family Hydropsychidae; genus Parapsyche; species Parapsyche elsis. The sequence goes on from JAGVSN010000004.1 coordinate 263,265, forward strand.
GCTCAAGACAGACAGGAATGGAAGAGGATTGGAGAGGCTTTCATCCAGAAGTGAACGGCTGAAAATGATGATGGTGATGAATACATATATGTATGTAGATAAAACCTCGATTGATTAAAATGTAAAGCTATGGATGGGTATACTATGATTAGGTACGCTACTTAATATAATTCCATGGTATTCTCGGTAAACGTCGTCACTTAAATGTAATAAAATTAATTGCGGTCGTGTGGTGTGTGCTTGGCTCTAGGGAAGGTCGGTCTGAGGCGCCAAACCGGAAGTGCCATTCCGCATCCGGTTTCCGACAATGTCAAGTGCCCACCATCGCCATCCCCTATTACACAAAAGCAAGGTCAATTCCGGTATTGGCCACTGAATGACACTTACCTCGTATGTGCCAGATGTGTTAAATAAGAGCATTCTTAGTGTGTAATGTACATACATACATATGTACATAATATGTACATACATACATATCTACATTACATACATAAATACATATATCGTTTGTTGCGGAATATTTTATACAAGTCTAGCAAGTTTAATTTGATAGTGAGTTTGATTTTTAGCGAGATACGTATTTTTACACATTTTTCCAAGTACTTACGCCTTTGTGGAAGCGTTGGGAAAATTGCGTTAGTCAAATTTCCATGTAGATTTTTCCAATTTCATCGTAGGGGTTGACATCAAACGAAAAGAGTAATTTCATTAAACTCGTGTGTGTGTGTGTGTGTGTGAGTGTTCCTAATTACGTTTACTCTGTGTCCTGACTAATCAATGTATAGATACAAGCGTATATAAATTTCTGTCATATATCATATTTGGAACGAATTATATTTATGTGAATATTAATTATTGCGAAAAAATTATACCGACTTATACTAATAACAGTTGTAACAAATGTGTTTCCTTTACATTTGAATAAAAGATTTTTTATATATAACTTATTGTTTTTGAATAGGCACTATTTTTTATTTGTTAGTGAGAAAAAACATAAAATTTTAGTACACTAATAAGAGCTGGGTAAACTTTGAATTAATCGATACTATACTTTTAGGGGAGTATGGCGAATGAGCTAAAAGAGAGAGAGAGAGAGAGGTTCGGGACAAAGTTAAAAGGTACAGATAATTCGCATCAATTCTATTACCCTTTATTACTTTCAGTGAATCGGAAAATGTCGTTAGTTCGATACAGCCTCGTGGTACACGAGGGGAAAAGCATCATCCAGGGTGGTTCCACCCCTTCACTTCATCCCCTGAGGCTCGGGGTGACTTTGTTGTAGATTCTCACCGAAATTAGATTTCAAATTTCAAAAATTTGGTTACAATTCATTAAAATTGACATATTACGCGTACAAATCACATATGTGTATGTATGTATGTACATGCATACCCACCAAGTCGAGTGCAACGATGTATTTGGAAGAGTAAGTACGTGGATGCGTTTCTACTGTTTACGTTTTCTTATTATTGTTCATTTCGATTCATTCCGTCCAATGATAAAATATATTTCGTTTAATTAATTTTAATTGCGCATTAGAAGAAACTGAGGCTGGGAGAATTCGGGCGCCCTCGGACAGTTAATTTTAATTAAGCCGGGGTAATGGTCCCATTAATGTCCGTTACAAGATTCTTGCAGCTCGTTGCCATCTTAATTGCACTAGAAACTGCTGTAATATTTTTCGTTTAAACTTTTCATTCGGGAAAATCCAATAAAGTGTCTCGTCGATGGCCGCCTCTAGATGTCGTTAGCTTTTTACCACTTGTCCGCGCAAACTTTTATTTGCAAATTTGCAACATCGACCCATAGTGTCAGTTTAAAGAAAGTCTTACAATTAGATTCAATCTCATTGATTACATTTAATTATAATTATAATCCTGTTATGGATTTTATATTCCTTTAAATCGAGTGTCCCAATTATATTGAGCTTAATATAAACTTATGTTTTGCCTCATTTAAAGCACAGTTCCTAGTGATAGAATTATTAGCACTTCACCTTAATTATGATCAAAAGAAAGTACGCAGGGTGATTTGTTCTCTCATTGAAATTTATACTCTTCTAAGATTTAAAAAAAATCTGAATACGCTTTTATGATAAGGTATGCAAAAAAAAAATGGGAATAAGCACGTATTTTATAATATACGAGAATGCTTTTATATATTATTCTCTTACGTAAGTAATAAAAATACACCGTATAATAAATTTACGTACATCACAAGAAATACTTATGTGACTGATATGATAAAATGTGTCCCCGTTTCTCAACCTTCCTCACCATCCCTCCTACCGAAAGCATTCTCCGAAAGCCTCCTCCCTCCAAGTTTTTCGCCAGTGTGAGAAGACACCGAATATGGTTAAGGGGAATGGTGGGGTGGGATGGAGTTATAAGGAAAAAAGCTTTTAGCATCCCTTTCATATATTATTTTCCGATGAGTCTTTTATGCTTAAATCAGAGAGCTTCTAAAATAAAAGCAGTACGCGGAAAAATTTCTCCTTTTCATTAAATATAAAATACGCAATGTACATAGTAATTATTTCAATCGCGTATATAAATATTTACCCAAAGTCTTATTTTGAATTGTGAAAATTCAATGTGCAAGTTTTATTTTCGCTATCGAAGAAGAAAACGTTTCTCGAAATAGAAGGGGAAGGGTTGTGATTGATTGAAAAGGAATGAGAGGGGGTTAAAACGGAATTTCCATTTTATTTCTTTCTCGTCTTAACCCTTTACTTCCTTACTTTCATTCCGAATTCGTTCTCTCCCTCCGCACCCATTCTCTCATCTGACATTTGAAAATCATTTCATCCACTTATTTTATGAATAATTTCAAATCAAAAAGGAAAGTTGTGACTTTGGGTACACGTGCCGAAGAAATTGATTCAGATAAATATATAATTTGGCGAATTCAAAAAGGGATTTGAGATTAAATGGAATTCGAATTTATCCACTGTAGCATTCTATTAATTATATAGGTACAAACAATATTGACATTGAAGCTTTCGATTAATTTAAGATTATAAACGAATATAAATTGAATGTTTATTCGATTTAAATGTCGACCGGACGAAATCATAATACAATATTATCAATCATCATGAACTTAACATTGTTATCAATCTCACTACTTTCAGTACGGTCAGACTGATGATCGCTGAAGTGACTAGAATAAATAGCACGTCAAATTTATTTACATTGATTGATAGATTACCCTTCATCAATAATGAGGGTGTAAACATATATGCGGGGATGTGACAGCGTTCGCAAACTATCGCATAATTCGGCGGTGAAATGTTGACACGCGGCAAATGTTTATGTTGTTTGTATTCGCGGCTTGGATTTCATCGGAATTAATTCCTAATTTTATACAAGCACCACCGCATAATATTATATACACAGCAGACTGAATTTATAGGTATTTCTATGTATGTATGTAGTATATGATGCTGTTGCTGATGTGCTAGCACGAAATTAAACTTTCGAATCGATTTCAAAGCTTCGAAGTAGCGTTAACTTACACGATCGTATGAATATTTTTTGTCCAATCGCACAGCCCGCTTCGACCGGGTTAAAATCCCAATTCGATAATCAAGAACGTGCTGAATTCAATTCATTTCTGATCTCAAATGGTGAGCATTGTTTGTTTTACCCCCCCGGCCTTTCATTTCACCCCTGCTACTCCTTTGCGAACAAAAGACAACTTTGAGCATAATAAATTCGACAAGACAAACAGTCCTTTCTATATATTTATTTATTTCCTTGTGTAATCACAATTGTTTGCGTTAACCCGCAACTTAAACTGTCTTAAAAGAAAAATACGTCACGGGGAATCGGAGAGGGTAAACAACCCCCCTATCTCCGCCCACTCATCTAAAGTAAAACATTCCATCCTCCCCTGCTCCTCTCCCGTTCTGAATGTATTCTAAATATTATAAATTGTAACGAAACAATAAAACGAAAACAAACATTCATTTGACTAAGTAATAACTACAAAAGTAAACAGTTCAAACGAACTGCAACGAGTGCGAGCGAGACGAAACGAGGTAAATTACGAGGATGAAAGGGACGAATATGTGAGAATCAGCTACTTACGGGTTTATACTGGGAAAACTCGGGAAAATTTCGTTCCTCTCTAGCGCACAACTCGTAAAAATTGCTAGTTCAACATTTTCAATTTACACAACTGTACATGAGTATCGGCACGCTCATTTTGTATACATACATATATGTACATATGTATGCACGGATATAAATATTTGTTTATAAATTTTCCGTATACCAATATATGTATGTACATGTACATAATACTATTTCAAAATCACCTCCGAGTCCTGGTTATACGAAAACTATCAATCAATCAATTTAATCGTGCATTCTGTGAGAAATCGTGTACACAGATGAATATTTCGATATCATTCGCATCAAAATAATAAGTATTGTTTAGTATTGATTTTTCTTTTCAGGTTGGAAACGAACACGTGCCCAGAACATAATATACACATTTGAAATTACACGTCACTCCTAAATTTTACCATTAAACTTGAAGAGAAAACACACACACACACATACACTACATGCGTATTCTCGTGTACGACTTCAGTGGCTTCGCGTGTTGCGATAAGATATGCAAATTATTTTATTTTAAAGTATTCATTTATATTATACACAGGTATACAGAATAAGCTGACGAAATTATTAGATCCGATCACGACATCTTCCCGTTTTTGAAAATAGATGTTTTTTTTTATTATTTTAACTTTGTATGTGATGCAATCATAATTACTCGATTGCATGCTAAGATTATGATTAAATAAACACAACCCCTTTCTCGTGTGGTTTTCCTCGCAAATAATTCACGTGCAAACTAAAAAATACATTAACATGCATTCAAGTTAAAATTAAGTCACATTATGCATGTAAAGTACATAAAGTAGTATGAATACATACGACATAAAATAAGCAATTTTCGTGCGATGTACATATGTACATACATATGTAGTTAAATTAAATGTTATACTTAATTCAACGCATATTAATTATTAACAGTGTATGCTTGTACATATGTATGTATAATCAAATAATCATTCATATTTTTTTTATTATTATTTATTAAATAAAATATTATAATATGTATGTCAAAAGAAAAACGAATACACCAATGCTCGACGAGAAACACTAAACTATGATGAAAACAAACACATTTAACTCGCCAAACTGTTTTCCATCAAAGTTTGTGGAGCTGTTGCGAGTCTGGCAAAACTCCTCTGTGTTTGTCCCTCTCTAACTTATGCTTGCACATATCCTTTTCTGTCTCTTTCGCCCTTTCGCTTCTCAAATATTGCACACATATATATATATGTATATATATACAATATATTCAAAACAAAGTTTAAAGACTTGGCTTTTCTCTCGCCCAGAGGAAATGCTCGAAAAGCGTCTATCTCTTTCATCCGATTTTGTCTTGTTCGCACACATCAAAAGTCCTTTAATTTTTTCACAACAATTTAAATTATTCAAAATTGATCCAATTTATAAAAGTTTGAGTTTTAGTAAATATATAAGAGAATGTGAGTGAATTAAATAAAATATATAAATGGCGATGACTTTTCATCGTTGGTTTTAGGTCACAGCACCAGTAGGTTATAAATTGGTAATCTTATCATTAGTCACAGGCTATTAGTTAACGGTATATGAATATAAAATTTTATTGGAATAGTTTGAAAAATTAAAGCAATGCCATATATCACGTTGATGACAGATAATCAATCATTAAATAATTAGATAAAGTAGGTCAATACAGGTATCACACGGCGGGTATAATATTGTTAAATTTATCATATGAAAGGAAAAACTTTTTTTGTTTTTAATCAATGTCGTCGTATTTTATTAAACGTGTCAACTCGGTCGAAACACCGATCCGTTTGTACCTTTACGTAAATGGAAATTTATTTAGCGAAACTTTTGTAAACCGGTGACCCGTTAGCCCGGTTTATTGAGAACGATTTATTTCCGGTTTGTAGACATCGTCAAAAGCTTTCATTTTGCGTTATCGGCTCGCGATGCACGGCATAAAAATAATGACATCGCGAATAAAACGCGAGCGAAAGCGTATAGGAATAAGCGCCTCTTATTACTGCAAACACTAGACGCGACCCACCCTTTGAGAATTCGCGGTGAAACACTTCGCGTGGCAAATTCGTTACTGCGGTGTAGAACTTACATATGTACATTATATGCCACTCGAAAGGAGACAACTTATCGCTTGCATATCATTTACATTCAACGAAAGTCTTACATACATATGTATGTATGTACATACAAATGATGTTCATTGTTGAATAGCACATCGAAGTCCAAACTAAAATATATTTGAAAGTCCATAGTCCGAAAAAGTCTGAAGTCCAAACTAAAAATAATTTGAATCGGTGATTAAGCACATTCTCGAAAAGCTTCGCACTCGACGACAAGAGCCTTTTAACCTTAACAAAACATCCACTAATTGCAATAATTGCGCCAAGTTGAAATGATGGATTTCGCAGTAACGACTGTGTCGCGTGTTCGCCTTTAGGCCTCGAAGAAACGCGTAGATTTTTCAGCAAATTTCAGTGGCGCTTACGACGTTTCAGACGCGCGATACTATGTAAAAAGAAATATTTCCTTTCAGCTCGCATTCTACGAGTTCGTGCGATTTTAATGACTTTTGAGCTTTTTTTCGCATTGTTTATTTTATTGTATAGTTGGTGGTGACTATTTTCGAAATGCATCTCGTGCACATGGCGTTGCAATTGCTTTTCAAATAAATTTTATTTATATCAAGAAGTGACGATTGAGAAACGTAGATTATAAAATTTCACTTGTGCTACATAATCGTAACATATTTTACAACTTTTTAATTTTAAATATGAGGTAAGGTACTGAATACGTTTTCATATTCTTTAAAATTGAAATTCACCTAATTTATACATATGTACATACCTACTAAGATTATAACCCCAATTCAATAAATTCGTGTACTCAAAAATTCTTTCGATCGAGTAATACAAATATTTTCGATTCTTTCGATCGATTAACACACTATGTATGTACATTTAACTTGTGTGCTTGTTTTAAGTATGACTCACAAAAAAGTAAGGAATACCCATGATTTATTTATTTCTGTTTTTATTGGGAAGAAAGTAAACCAACAGGTCTAAGAACACAAGGATCCAGACCTAATAACAGGTTCACATAGGAATAATCGAACGAGGTGCCAATTTTTGGTGGAACCGTCTCCCAACTAAGTTAGATAAATTGGCAAATTCTAACAGGATACGGCCGATCTGGCTTAAGTAATTTCCAATGATGATAATTAACGCCGGAAAAATCGCCTGGCTTTTACATATATTTAATAAGTCAAACTTATATTTTATACTATTCCAATCTATAAACAATCAATTATTAACAACAGATTGAAAGAATATTGTTGCAATTTTTCACATCGTAAACTTTACTTTACTTAAACGAAGAATGAAACTAGTATGGAGTGCTTTTGGAAGAATGAACATAGTTTTTAAATCCAAAATACCGCTATGCTTAAAAATTAAGGCATACGACCAGTGCGTACTGCCGGTTATGACGTATGAATGTGAAACGTGAATGCTAAATTCAATAATGCTACGTAAGATCCAGTGCATACAGTGAAGCATGTAAAGATGTATGCTTGGTATAACGAGAAGAGATCGTCAGAGGAATACATGGGTAAGAAGCCAAGGTGGCAGATATAGCGGAACGTGTGAAAAAGTAGAAGTGGACACATAATGAGAAGAATGGATGGCAGATGGACGCGAGAAATACTGGAATGGTTACCGAGAGGATGTGAAAGAAAGCAAGGTAGACCGAGTGGACGATGGGCTGATGAATTGATAAGAACGTGTGGAGTCAACTGGATGCATATTGCTCAAGACAAACAGGAATGGAAGAGGATAGGAAAGGCCCTCATCCAGCAGTGGATGGTGAACAATCATGAACTGAGAATTTTTAAGTAATTTTTTTTCGATAATTGAGATCGATAAAATCATTTCGACATGCGGAAATCCAACTCCGAGCCATACAGCTTAGATATCTCAAGCTCAGAGCTCTTAGAGCTCTCAAGAGACTACCACTATAACCACTGAGCTATCGCCTGACTGACGGCATGATCAATTTCATGTACAAAAATCAAATTAGAAACATTTTTCCGCATCTGAGAAATAATAAATCTGTTAAATATGCAATATAACGACGTTTAAAGTGGACGTGTAGACTTGACGATGTGCGCGCGTTGCATCGGCGTCGAAACGTTCGCGCGCTAAACATAAATTGGATTTATTTATGACGCTTGTAAATAAAGGAAACGTAATATAAACAAGAGCTCGGGGGCCATTAAGGTAATTTGCACACATACACACAGTACACATAATTCGTGTCGGGGTTTAGTGTAGTGGTGTATAGGACTCGATTGCGAGGGGGGGACCACGTACCAGTTAGGTACGTACATTTTAAAATAGCGTGTTATTAAAGTTTTCAAAATTTATTACCGTCAAGACTTACAGACATTTAACAGCAATTTATCACCGTAATTATTACATGTACAAGGCCGTAAGAAAGTCGTTACGTAGTGTGGGGTGGTACCAAATGCAAAGGGGGGGGTTTTGGTCGGTCGTTTCGGGCCAAAAGGTAACACCTTTAGAATGACTTTAAACTTTGCTTAACAACCTGTGATGAATATTTTTTAAATCAGCCAAAAGTGGTTTCGTTTCTACGATTTACAATTGAGCTATTTATGTTTAATGCTGTGTTATATTAAATTAAAAATATATTGTGTGGCGAAATATGTGTGTAATTAATTTACTGAGTGAATTTCTAGTACAATCACCGCAAAGAGCAGAGAACAACAGAGCAAAGTTAATTTTCTCAGACGACGAAAGTTTCTTTGAAAGCTTTTCAATTGTAATAAATTTTAATAACAACTACGAGTTCTCCAAACAAAAACCTTTCTCGATAAACAAATATATACCTAAATATATTATACTCCGATTACACTGTGCCTAAATTAAAAAGCTTAGTGTTTGTGTGTGTACATATGTCATAAAGATATTACACATACATACATACATACATACATATGTAGATCGATATGAACATATGTATTTTTGGAATCGGTTTGTTTATTTATACTCAAATAATTTATTGTATTCATTTGAATATACATACATATTATCGTAGAATGTATTTAAAAGAAAGCTTGCATGCCACAAACATGTATCATAGTTAAATCATTTATTTACGGCATATAAAGTTTTTCCTCTCGAAGTTTCACTAAACGGAGTTAACACAGTTTCCTAATTAAGCTAACTATATGTAAAAGCTCGACTCGAGCTCTTCGACAACTTTGCCTTTAGCTTGACGATTTTAATACAAACACACATACACACATTCAAATTGCAATCTGAATTAGTAAGCAACACAAATATCGATATAATAATTTTAAAATTAATTTAATTTAAGCGAAGCGAATCAAATTTAAAGGCGTTCGAACAATATAGAAAAAGGAAGTCGTCGAAACTTTGCGATTGAATTTTCCAAGATTGGCGCATAACTTTTTAATTGAAACGAACGATGATTGGTGTAATAGTAGGATAGCACTATCTGACTTTGCTCGATTATTAAATCGAACGGAATTGAAAGCGTTTGAATAAATTACGATTTAATATCGGTTGGCGTGATAGACGATGAAAACACCGTTAATAATTTGTAAAATCGATTGTAATTTGCGCACAGTTCAGTTGCCTGGTTTGTTAACCCTTTTAATCGTCAACACAATTCGATATTATCTAATTATTATTTCATACGATATTATATAGAAATTTTATCTAGTATAAATTTGTATTTGTATTATTAGTTGTTAAAATTAATTAAAAATTCCTCACATTGCCAAACGTATGTAACTGTAGAATTCCATGTAACCGATTGCAACCGAAACTATTCACTTGGACTGAAAGAATTTTCGTGCAATTAAGTGAACGGCAAAGCGTATCACTCTTTAGAATTCTAATGAAAATTTAAAAATACTGATATTGATAAATTTTTTCAAAACGTATAACCAGCCAGAACAGTAGCGATATTTTTCGCAGAAGTGATTATATATTCGAGATTCGATTCGAGACCGTTTCGATTTGTGTATTCATTTAGCATACATTGTCGATCGGCTGTGTGTTGCCGTATAGAAAAATTATATTTTGATTCTTCATGCATTATAGATTTTAATTTAAAATATTACCATGAGAATTTACATTACAAAAAAAATGTACTGAATAAATCTTCACTGCAATAACTTGGAAAAGCATATTTATATTGCGTGCGAGAGGGACGAAAGCTCGTTGCGGAGTGTGCGAGTGAGCGAGACAGAAACACGTCGGCCCGAGTATAAGGAATGATTTGAAATTCAAAAGAAACCTCGCGAATTTTCTATTCAACTTTAACATACAATTCATGTCAGAAAGCAATAGTAGACTAACCTCTACACAGATATATTTTTCAAATAAATAAATAAATTCAATTCCATGTACATACATACATATGTATGTATGCATGTATGTATGTATATACTCTCTCATAACAAAAAAATACTAATTTCGGTAGAATAATGCCTCAATTTGATACCCTTATTATATGTACACACATTATTATTATAAACAATTTAATCTATTTAAAAGATCATTTATTTTTAGTTAGTTAGTGTTACTTGACAACATATTGTTGAAGGCGGATATCCTTAAGGGGTCTGTAAACGTGCAACATTTTTCAGCAATATTGCTCGTCAACCATCCAGCATCCAGTGTGGCTCAATGATTGCCGGCAAGTAGTTGCTGTTTTATTATTGCCCAGATTCGCCGAAGGTCAACATTGTGTCGTGTCATATCCGCACCTCAGCGACATGTGAGAGAACAGGAAAGAAACATGTATCGCCGCGTATTTTCGTATACCGAGCGATACCATCGGCAATATGGCAACAATACTCGCCAACACACGGCTATACCAGAAATAGTGGAACAATAGTGTCGGGAAACACGACTATATTTCCGGCCCACATCACTATATTGCAGTAATATTACCGGTGATACATTGTCGTGAAAATGTTGATCGTTTACAGGCACCTTTAATATATATTTAAAAAATACAACTTAGGCCACTTTTCAACAACGGCGCGCTAAGAAATATTTCTGATCGAACGGGCAAAAAATAACTTTTACTTATGTAGTTGTGTTTCTATATCATTGAATAACTTTTAATACATTATGTCGGCATGTTTTATTACATAAAAAAAAACTTCACATATTCATATCTGAGTATACCTACATATATGTATGTATGAGCTCAAGTGCGTATAAGTTTTATATATGTATAATGTAATAATTTATTGCGTGTGTTTTACATAAGCATCGTACGAGATTGTAAAGATCGATAATTTTCATTATGTCTATGTAGGTCGTCCTGAAACGTTTCAAAAAATTAATGTGATTATACTGCGCGAGTGTATGGGTACACTCAACCTACTCTCCTCCTCCCCACCCGGCACCCTTTATATGGTGAAACTGTACTATTTTGATGAAATAAACATCCTGCTATTTACCATATCAACTCCATTACGTTCCCGTTTAATATTCGCACAACTCGCTGCCAGCAAAAGCAAAATAATTTATGTTTTAATAACTCCGACACACATACACGTACAGATAAGGGGTCGGTGTGGGGGTAAGGAGTTGTACCACCTAGGACGATGGGGGAGGAGGTGGTTGGTTGCAGGGGCACTTTAAGGGATGATGCATGTACGAGGGGAAACGTAGAAGGGCTTATTATTGTTCCAGTGTGCGCTGAAAAAAAAAATGAAAATCTGAAATGTTTGCCTATTCATCCCCTTCGTTCATACGCGAGCACATTTGAACGAGTGTACATTTTCATTTGTGTATTTTTATACCGGTCTATTATAATTGGTTATTATGGTCTCTTATATTGCCAGGTTGCACTCGACTGCCATACAATTAACCTTCGTTTGATTTTATACAAAGCTTACATACATACATATATGTATGTATGTACATACATATGCATGTACTTTACATATTGTATAGGGTGATATGAAAAATCACTTGAACGAAAGCCCGTAGTAAATAATTTTCTAGTTATTTCATTCTGATAACGTCGGGATGAAAAATATATTCGCTTGCCATGTAAATACATACATACATACATACGTATGTATGCACATTAGGGTGGAACGGCGATGTATGGAACTTTCTTTTTTTGGGATATTCGTTTTGAAATAGTTATAAAAAGTTGCCTCAACATACATATGTATGTTCATCATACCTATTCTGTCTAAAAAAATCTGCTTAATTAAAAAAGTTTTTCTGGTCTCTACCAGCACTTCTATCTTAATACTTTTACTTGTATGAAAATTTCCAATTGATTGTTTCCAATCTCTATAAATAGCAATTTTAATTGGAAAATTAGTATTTATTTTTACTATACATATTTACTTTACTCGTATTATATTTACTTATATTTACTCGCATTATATTTACTTATATTTACTCGTATTATATTTACTTATATTTACTCGTATTATATTTACTTATATTTACTCGTATTATATTTACTTATATTTACTCGTATTATATTTACTTATATATATATTTTATTTTTCCACTGTTCTGTTTTGTCACTGTTCTCTCTATCTTTTATCTGTTTTGTCCTGTTCTCTTTTGTCCTGTTCTCTTTATCGCTTTTCTGTTTTGTCGCGTTCTGTTTTGTCTTGTTCTCTTTTGTCATGGAACCGAAAAATCTTCCCCACACTGTTGCCAAAATAACCAGCCATTCTCAAAAATTCAAATAATATATCTTCACTTTTGATGAAATTTAGAGATGAAAAATTGCATCAGGGATATTTTGGAGGCTTTATAAAATAAAGAGAATGTTTGAGAATCTATAATACAAAATTTTTTTTTTAACTACTGTCAAGTAACCATTTTTACTCAAAAATAAATTACGCTTTTGGAAAGCTAATGTTTGAGAATCACTGGCGTGAAACGAAAATTCCAAAACTGGACCAGCTATTCTCTAAGATATGCTAATTAGATTGGCAAAAAAAAATAGTGGTTTCAGTCAGTTTTCATCTCAAAGTAAATGTCGAGCTATGCTCGACATACGAGTTCAAAGAGTTTTGATAGGCAAATTTTACATTTTTCACCTTCAGGTAGAGGCCTGAAGACATATTCACAGATTTTTTTCAGTATTTTTACGAGAATACGAATGATACAACGAAACTTTTGGTAGGTATTACAATGCTGATTTTTAATTTTTGCAATGTCGCTCCACCCTAATATACATACATACATATGTATGTATATACATATGTACGTATGTACGTACCTGTCGCTTGGTAAGGGTTAAAACTCGTTGAATTTCGTAAGCCAACAATTTCAACTCGCTCCCGACGAATGCAATACATAATACCGCGCACTTGACCCAAGCAAGTGTAATTTATCCGAAAGTTAACTGTTAAATTAATGTAACGTTCCCGGTTGTGCACACGTAAATTGCACACACAACAAAAGTTTCATCACAACCATTAATATAAATTATATTCTCGTTGATTCGAATTAGACACACTCGCGCTTTGAGCTTTCGAGCTTGTCGTACCCGCGATTGTAATATTTAAATATGAAAAGAAGTTTATTCGAAATATTTAAATTATTCGCATTTATTATATCGAGGCAGTGTCGTGTTTTGAACTCGTAAAATTATTCACGTCCCACACATTATGGCACCAATATATCTTTATAATTGAAATACACCCACCTGGTACTGGATCTGAAAAATTGATTAGATATATGTACGTACAATTTATGCAATATAAAATTGCAGAATAATTAGTTTTTCGTAATGTATACAAAACAAATATTAAAAATTAGTGAGTGTTTTGGTGGCATCAGTTTATTTAAATTCTATTTCCCACTGTCTTAGACCATAAAGAGTAAATGAGTAGTACTCCAATTACAATTTATAATTATAAGAAAACTAGCCGGTTTTCACGCTAGTTTGTACGATAATAGTACAGCCTCTAGCCCGTTTGATAGTAAGCCAAACGATTGTATAGTGTACCGTTGATTGATCGCGTTGTCAACTCTAACCAGCTTTGACAGATAGCAGCGTGTTGGTCACACACACATGATGGTAATGCGAGCGTGACCCAACGACTCAGACAGGCAGACACTTACGCTTACGTTAATATATATGTACCTATATACATATACAGTATAATTATATTACAAATGGTGTGTGATATTGTATGATAAGCAAAATTGAAAAGAGGAAAATTTGCCGCGTTTCCGATTTTTCCTTAGTAAAATCGCAAAACCAATATTTGCATTTGGGTAAAATGGAGTAAACAAGAGGTGGTAAAAATTGGCGACTGAGGAAAACGGGTCGGAATTTCACGAGGAAACATATTTGTTCTTTGGGCACAAACGAACTTTTATTGCTTTTCCAACTAAAGAGGAAAACTTCCGACGGGAAAATAATATCTCAAGTCAACCGCCAAACAAAAGTTATACATATTAAATCGTACAATATATCTACGAGTGTACGTATTGCATATACATATATATATATATATATATATATATATTGTGTTGATGTATGCAAGTAAATGGAAAATTTAATTTATACACATTTGATATTTCACAATGCGTGTATTCACGCGGTGAGATTGTAAAGGGGATGTTATTATTTAATCAAGTCTATTCGGGGGCAAAATGTAAAATAAAGTAGGTCGTATTTTCGCCTTTACTGTGTATTACTCGGAAAAAGAGCGCTACTAGTATTTTTTTTTATTACATATTTTTATAATACGATTCCGGCATTCTGCGCAATTCGAAAGTCTCGTTATAATGTGAATTTATTCGAAATGAATTTCGCTATAAAGGGCAAATAAAAGTTTTCTTTTTTTTCGTGTTATTAAAAAGCTCGAGAATAATATGATTGAAAGCGAACGGCCTTGGTCTATTTTTATGGGGAGTTATTTGGGCAAATTTTTCGTGGAAAATTTTGTTTAAAAAAATTACAGCGAAAGATCAATCACTCGAAGCTTTTATTTTATTTTATTTTTTTGTAATTTATTTTTTTTTAATATATTAAAAGTTGAATCGAATTACTAAATTTATTAGCTTTATATCCTTACTAGTAACCGCCCGTTGACAGTGTTACCAGGTGGTTATCGTTTATGTATATGGTGTATTTACATACATATCGAAGCGTATAACATATTGTATACGTACATATGTACATATGTATGTGCGTGTAAAATATTCAATTTAATTTTTAAAGTAATTGTTTATTAAATTTTAAAACTACACGATCACGTGTACATGTATTTGACGCAATGGGGCGGACGGGTAGGGGGGGGGCTATAGAAGGATATTTAGCTCGGTAGTCTAATTACTTCTTCTATGTATGTTCATGTGCTCCTGGTAAAATATTCAATTTAATTCTTCATTACAAACCCGGTCGCCTCACGACATACATCAAATATGTATGTCCTACGACATACATACATACATATGTATGTATGTATGTACATATGTACTCCTGGTAGAATATTTAATTTTTCACACATTTACAGACCCACTTGCGTCAAATAGCTCCCCACGACATATTGTGTACTCTAGAAAATTCAAATTTTCCATATATTTTTAATATAGTCGAAGCCCGTTTACAGTGTTATCTGGTGGTTATCATTTATGTATATACATATCTATAGTGTATTTAGTAGTGCAAAATGTAGCAAAAATGTTTAGGCAGTTTAATAATATAAATCCGTGTCGAGAATGTTTGTGTGAGCTGGTGAGGTTATGTATCGCGCAACCTGTGCCGTATAGTGAGTGAGCGAGCGTATGTGTACGTGCCGTGCCGTGGTATACAAGCGTACCACGGCGATCCGTGCCGAGAGTGTTGTGTGGGTTAGTAAGGTTATACAGCGTGAGCACTTCATGCAACTCGTGTCATGTATGTGTACGTGCCGTACCGTGGTATGCGACTGTTCCGCGACTAGGCTACCCAACCAGTTGGTCGGTCACGCAGATTCTTGCGCTACTACACACAGTAATGTTTAAGTGAAAGCCAACTTTACAATTATATACATACATATGTATTTATTATTTATTTTATATAATAATAGCTAATTAGCTAATTTAACTTACATCTATTACATATTTATAACAACTGCATAAATCAATTACACATTATACACTATACTTATACATAACTACTATCTCTCACAGAGGTGTCTCCTCACACTTTTCAATAATGCATCTATTATTGTCTTAGAAGACTTGACGCACTCCGGGAGGGCATTATACATTAATACACCCCTGTGAAAAACACCACCAGCTGTCTTTGTTTTCCTTACTCTACCTACAACTAATTGGTTCTTATTTCTAGTACAATAACTATAAATATCACTATTTCTAATGATATAATTCTTAAAATAATTTGGCAATAACTTATGATCTAACTTATAAACAAAAGACAATGTGCTTTACTTTAAACAATTTCTAATACTCACCCATCCCAATGCATCTAACATACTTCTTATACTTTTTAGCCTACCAACATTCAAAATACCTCTCATAGCTCTATGTATTTTGTAACCTTTGCATTTTATCTAAATCTTGGCCATTGAACATATTAAGTACAGTGGCACAATAAACCAGGTGTGGCAAGACAATTGTATTATAGACTAAAACCTTACTTTTTCTACTTAAAATATTTCTTAACCTACATACACCAACTTTTCTAGCCATTTTTTAAATTATATATTCAGCATGTCCCTTAAAGTTCAGTTTAGAGTCTACATATATGAATTCCCAAATATTTTAAATTATCAACTATTTCAATAATTGTATCATTAATCATTAAGTTTTCATTGACGGTATGAACAATAATTAAAAACGTAGGATGGAATAGCATTCTGCGCCACTTGCCGTACAAAGAAATGAAAAATTAATATAATGGGCATCCAACAGCTCGTAGAGTGCAAGAATTTAATATTAATATCAAATTTTTGCGAGCGGGCCAACAGACGCAGAAATATTATTTCAATTGCGCTTTCAGAGTGCAACCGAGAATACACGCTGAAAATTTGCTTTGCATTAGTAATGAAATTTGAAAAATCCTAAGTGAAACATATGCATGCAAGTTTAAATCTCCTCTCACTACACCGACACACACACAACCTTTCACCCCGTTTTATTTACACCCCCGCACCTCAACCACCCCTCGCTCATTCCACTGGTGAAGCCTCATTCACTCCAACCTTCCAGGTTTAAATTGATTCAATAAAAATGGACCCCTCTACTCTCCCTAAGAATCACCGTGGTTCCCGTGTGGGGTTACCTGTGGCAGAGGGGTATTTTGCGACCCCAACCCCTCGCTCCGTTTGCTCTGTATTATTTATATTTCAATTTTCGAAGATTTTCTTACTCTCGCCGTCTCTCCACCGTCACACCCCACCGCCCACTTCCGGTTTTTTTCACCGTCGAGACGGTTCAAGGTCTTCCGAACAAACGTCTAATTTTTGCATAGCTATGAAAATTTCATGCACAATTTATTCGCACATCAATCAATTATACAGGTTGATTCAAAGCTCGCAGTACATTAAGGTTAAGTTACTTGGTTAAAAAAATAGTAGATATCTACATTGTATATTCGTTTATTTAAATAGTATCACTTCATGTACGTGCTAGCTGGTTTGCCCGTCATATGACGGATTCTAACCCCACCACCCAAACCTGAAACCCGTGCCCACTGTTATCTTCTATATGTATATATGTATGTATATAAATCAATGTCTGTCTGTTTGTTTGTTTGTTTGTCTGTCTCTTATAGGCTCCTAAACCACTCAACCGATCGCGATGAAACTTTCAGGACTTATTGTGATCATGCCGGGGATGGTTCCTATGAAAAAAAATCGGGAAAAACGGGAACGGGAACGGGCCTGCTCACGCGTCAGATAACGTAACGTACTAGGAACGGGAACAGGAACGGGATTGGGACCGGGATCAGGAACAGGAACGGGATCTGGAATGGGAACGGGATCGGGATCGGGAACGGGCCTGCTCACGCGTCAGAATAAGTACTAGGAACGGGAACGGGATCGGGCATTGCAACGCATGCCGGGTTCAGCTAGTGTAAAAATATAGCCCATAGCCCATTTGACAGTACGCAGTGGCGTAGCGACCGCACCTGCAGACCCCGCAATGCGGGGGGGCGCTGAGACTTGAGGGGCGCCGCGAAGCGGGCGCCTTTTTCACTAATTTTTACTTTATCCCAATTGGATAAAGTATTGTGATAGTACAAAAATTCGATCGATTTTGACTGATTACAAACTGACTTATCGTTAACATTTAATGAGATTACATACTATTTTCACAAACAAAGGCAATATTGAAGACACGTGTCGTACAATTTTGGTTAGTTGGTTTGTTAAAATGTGTGTCACACCTCAATGATGCTATTCATTTTAAATTAAGTGTGTATTATGTATGGTTAATTGTGTTCTTATCATTACTGGTTAGTCGTCCTGTTTATATTAGACATCGATAGCACGGCATGTGTCGATGAATCGATGTCGCAATCGCAACTCGTGTTGATTAGTAATTCGTGGATTTAGTAGAGGGCTGTCCTCAGACCTTAACTCCAGCGTGACCGCAACGACTCAGACAGACAGTCAATATACATATATACATATATAGAACTAATAGTATCTTATAGCCCGGGACACACCAGGTGACTTTGGTCGGCTGACTCGTGAGCGACCAGTTGCGCGACCAGACCAAATGTATGGAGTTGCCACACCTGGTCGTTGCATAACAGCCGACCCATTAAGTCGGCCGACTATTGAAATCTTTTCCTAGCATTATTTATTTACTAAAAGAGCATATTGAATCAATCTGAATAAATTGATATATACATATGTATATGTAGTTTTATTTCATAAAAAAAAGAAGAAATGTATGAGAGAGTTGAGAAATTTACTGAACAACAGTACAGCCCCTGGTCCGTTTGACAATGTGTGAAACGGTTGTTTAAATTGATATATGGCCATAAATTGCCCTGTAGACTTGGACCAGCTTTGACAGATGGCGGCTTGTTGCCAACACACCGCTAAAAAAATGTGCTTATAATGTTGGCAATGCTAGCGTGACCGCAACGACCCAGGCAGACATAGTAAATAGCCTTGAACTAGCTTTTAGTTTTAATAGTATAATTGGGTATGTTTGTGATATGTGACATTTTTAAAGTATTTTACTCATTCAATAAATAAATCGATATGAAATATTACATCCAATGAAAGTCGTACGTAGTCCGAGCTATATATTTTTAATTAGCATGTGGTGCATATTTGAAATGGCATAATATATCAAATGTGCCCTCGCGGAAGCGCACAATTTATGTATTTAATTTAATACGTTTTTATAGCGTTCATTGTATCGAAATTGCTTGCATATTAATTAATAAATCATGACAATCGCAGTATAGACGTGGTGGTATAGGGGTTGACGCACCCTTTACAATTGTAATGAACGAATCGATATAAGCCCTGTGTTGTAACGACGCGACCGGTTTGAATAATTGAAAATTAAATTTCAAAAGATTTGAGAATCGTCGAGAAAATTTTCATTTTTTTGCAAATTTCAATTTGCGCTCGATTTAATTTCACTTCGTTATTTCCTCGTTTCAATAAAATGTTTACCTTTTGCTTATTATTTTCAGTTTATTATATAAGTTCGCTTGTATTGAACGAGATGAGTTCGAAACAAACGCGAGCGTACCGTCTCTTTTTCGCCAGTTTGATAAGTTCGGCGATAGAACGAGACAACACCATGCACATATGTAACTTGTTCGACATGAGAAATGTATATATTTTTATGTTTGTTTATGTCACATGTTTATTTCATATTGAAATTCAATTTCAAGAAAAAAATGTGCGCTCTTCCGCATTCATTTTCCAAGCTTATACATTTTCATCGCACACGTTCGCGTACACACGTAAATATTGTATGAATGTAAATCAAAATGTCAATAGTTAATATAAAGAAAGTATGCAATAAATTCATATTGTTCTTTTCTTTGGACTATTTTACTTATGTGGTGATAAATTTACTTGTAACGATACTTTTTTTAGTATCCGACGTTTTCTATGTGCATTTTGGCTTGAAAATACATATTTATATTTATATATATATAGGTATAATCTATTTTTTCAACTAGAGATACTATGTATGATAGATAATATGATACTATGTTCACAGTTATTAGTTGTTGTATAAAAAAAAATCAAATCGCAATCAAGTACCATGCGTGATCCCTTTGGATCATAGCGACCACTTTTGCAAGTTTAGTGCCAATTTCTTTAATGGTAACAGAATAAATAGACACACAGTCAGACAATAATTCATTTTTATATACATATAGAATAATAAATAGACTTCACTACAATGTACATATACATATATAAAATGAAATAAAACAACAGTTCTTTTTACCGTTGTGTAGATTGTACATAGTACAATAATACTACGACTCGTTCTCTTTCGAGGGAGTTTAATTGTAATTTTACAATATTACCGACTACAATTTGGACTACATAATGAAGTCGACTATTGGATTTCGCGAAGATTGCATTTTAATGTGGGTATATGAGACGGCAATTCGACAACGACCGTAAATTGCACGTCCAATTGAGTTGATGCGACTTTAAACACTGTCTGTCGCCTAATCCGACCCCAAAATCCGGCGAATTCCGACGACGACGGGGTAACGATTTTTGTTATTATAATATGTATTAAATTGAGTGAAATTGGTAGTTGGTAATAGTATGTACGACCCCATAAAGCGTAATAGGCCCAGAGGCGAATTATTTTCAACGAGGAATTTCCTGTATTACTTAGCACTATTAGTTCGTGTGTGTACGACTTGCTTTAACTATCTATAATATCCATTGCACACACCCGTATATGGGTGTGTTTGTAATTTTAACGACGTTAAACGACAACCGTTAATATTCAATTCTATTACATTACAATTGTGTAAGAGCTACGAAATTCTTTTATTATATACTTACGTATAATACCTACCGACGCAATGCTACGCATTCGCTTCAATATAAAACATTCAACTTAATGAGCAGCTAATTAACCTTTTGCTTGACAGTTGTGTCAATTGGTGCCAATTGATTCTCGTAACGCGATACATATTCATAGCGTTCTCTGTCGCTGTAAACTCTATAATGCTTTGTGACTTTGAATATACATATGTACATACATACATACATATGTATATCAACCTGGATACCAAACCGTCTACTTTATCCCGTTGGATTTATTGTACATATTGAATAGACCCCGTTTCAAACAGCAATCAACTAATTGGGATTCCTAAAATGTACATTGTGAAAGAAATTAATTTGGATAATAATAAAAAATAAAAATTCTGAATACTCGTCATACTAATTTGACAATTCATATATTGCGTTGGTGTGCTTTAACCATTCCATTTATACATGTATTTACATTACTGAACTTACATATTATGCATCATTTGTTACATGAATGTTGATGTAACAGATGATGCATAACTTCAAAATGCTGCTTTGTAATGGGAGTATTACACAGGGATAGTTTACTCGCTACAATCTCGCTGGTTTGCTGGCCGCTGGAAAACTAGCTCGTGTAATAGGCGAAGTTAGTAAACTAGCTTGCCTTTTCGGCCGCGCGAGTGAAGTTCGAATGCTTGAACTTTACTCGCACTAGCTGAATCGTGTGACGTCACTTCATTGACAGTTTGAGGTTGAGCGTTTCATTTTCAGCTCCCAACACACACAGTACACTTCAATGGACATGATACATGTACAATATTGAAAATTCAGTGGGCATTTTGACGGTGGGCGCAAAACACGTGTCGTCACATTGACAAGTCACAAGTTGTGGCGACACTAGCGACTAAACTCAACACGTGTAATAGGTTTACTAGCTAATCGCTACCAGCTCTACGTGCCGGTCAGTAAACTAGCGAGATCGTAGCGAGTAAACTATCCCTGTGTAATACCCGCTTAAAGTTTGAGTATCTCAATTGTTGGTAACTAGCTATCTATCGATTTTTGAAATTTTGTTACCGTACACATCTGTAACACCTCGTAGATATTCTGAACGATTACCGAACGGATCGGGACAAAACGCGCATCAATCGTTGGTGAATTTTCCTGGCAAATCTTTACAAAGCGATAGTGATTTCGTTTTCGGGGTTTTTCGTTCATAATTTATGAAAGTATGAGGCTTAAAAATTAATTTTAATAAAACTAAAATTATGTTTAATGAATTTTGCACGCAAAACGTAGTGACTGTAGATAATCATATTGTAGAGATAGTTGATAGTTATTTATATCTAGGACAATTGGGAAATATGAAAAAAAATGAAACTAGGTTGGAGTGCTTTTGGAAGAATGAACATAGTTTTTAAATACAACATTCTGCTATGCTAAAAACAAGAAGGCATACGACCAATGCGTTTTGCCAGTTATGACGTATGGATGTGGAACGTGGATGCTAAATTCAAGAATGTTACGCAAGATCCAGTGCACACATAGAAGCATGGAAAGATGTATGCTTGGTATAACAAGAAGAGATCGTAAGAGGAATATATGGGTAAGAAGCATAACCAAGGTGGCAGATATAGCGGAACGTGTGAAAAAGTTGAAATGGCAATGAGCTGGACACATAGCGAGTAGAATGGTATCCGAGTGGACTGATGAATTGAGAAGAATGTGTAGAGTCAACTGGATGCAGATTGATCAAAACAGACGGGAATGGAAGAGGATTGGAGAGGCCTTCATACAGCAGTGGATGGTAAACGGCTGAAAATGAAAATGATGATGACACATCTGTAACACCTCGTAGGTACATATATAGTGAACGATTACCGAACGGAACGGGACGAAACGCGCATCAATCGTTGGCGAATTTTCCCGGCAAATTTTCACAAGGCGATAGAGATTTCGCTTTCGGGTTTTTTCGTTGATAATTTTCCAATAACACGTGGCACGTGTGTGTGTGCCGTTGTACTGAAGTGGTGCGTGAGCGATGCTTTTACGCGCACACTCTACAATACACTCCACTCGACGACCTCATCCGCGTTAGTGACGTTATATCACACACGTACACTACACGCGCATATATGTGTAATAATAAATACATACGTAAACATACCTAAGCGCGTGACGAAGGGTGGATGCGTAGGGACGCGTGCGCGCGCCGCATACACACGTACTCAAAAACATCGCGGACGGATATTGAATAAGTTTGTAATGCCTCAAAATAGAGTATCTCCGAATTTAATGGGCGGGAGGGGTGTGCGCCCTCCCACCTTCTCCCCCATGGTGGCACCGTGGGGGCGAGAAGCGGATGGGGTGGCGTTTCCATGGCGACGGCTCAAATGACGTATCGATCCCACGTGGGCGGGCCGGGTTTGCTCCTTATCACCCTCAAACCCACACTCTCTTCCCCATAGCCGCACCCTTCACCCCCTTCTCCCCCACCCCCCTACAATATCATTTCAGTCGGTGATATTGTCTCGTGACGGGCCGGCCCGTACACGGATGCGGGCCCGCTGCGGGATATGCGGCTGTCGTCTAGCGTGCGAGAATGTGTTTCCGTGTAGGACCAAGGAAATAGTGTGTTTACACTGATCGTTTTGTCGATGAGGATTTTCCGAATAAAGCGTATGGAGTTTTATAGCTTTGCTCGGGTTTTCGGTCACTTTTCGCAGCGACGCCGATGGTTTTTCCTCGCCGGGCCGTCTGTGCAAATTGTCGAATATCGGATGCACGACGTAATGAGCGATGATTTTCGATGATGGTAGATGTTCAACGTTCCATCTATTGCACAGGTTCCCAACCTTTTTTGAGTGGCGACCCCTTTTTATAAAAGCCAAGTGACCCGCGACCCCAAAATATTTGAAAAAGGCAAAAAATATTATTTGAAACATCAAGACACTGATTGAAAATGAAAATTCCATTCATCATCATTTTCAGCCGTTCATCAACCACCGTTGGATGAAGGCCTCTCCAATCCTCTTCCATTACTGTCTATCTTGAGCAATCTGCATCCACACATTCATCTCAATTCATCAGCGCATCTTCCACTCGGTCTACCTTGCTTTCTTTCACATCCTCTCGGATACCATTCCAGTATTTCTCGCGTCCATCTGCCATCCATTCCTCTCGCTGTGTGTCCACTTCAACTTTTTCACACGTTCCGCTATATCTGTCACCTTGGTCACACTTCTTACCCATGTATTCCTCTTACGATATCTTCTTGTTATACCAAGCATACATCTTTCCATGCTTCACTGTGTACACTAGATCTTACGTAGCATCCACGTTTCACATTCATTCGTCATAACTGACAGAAAATTGCAGTGTATTCAATATTTTAGTTTACTGTTTCAGTTTGGCGACCCCACAGAAAACCTTTGCGACCCCATTTGGGGTCGCGACCCATAGGTTGGAAACCCGTGATCTATTGTATACTAGCCGTTTTGCCCGTCATGCGACGGTGGATTATCACCCGAACGCAGTACAGCCCCTGGCCTGTTTGACGGCACGCGAAACGGTCGTATACGGTGGTGTTTATTTACCGGCTCGCACCTGAAATCAAATTAAAAAAAAAACCAAAGAGATAGAACAACTCACTATGCACATACGTACATACGTATGTATGTACATATGTATGTAGTCTGAAAAGATACATACATATCTGGATACAATTTAGTGGTCATGCACATCCCGAAAAATCATTTAGGACATTTCTTAGAAGTATTCGAAATTGAAAATAATTCTTTATTCAGATTACCTACTTAATAACAAGTAACGTTTTTGTGTTTTGAGACCCTTTTTTACAGTAAAATTATTCTCGGCAACTTTTGAATTGCCGGCTCTACGAACCTAAATTATTTTATTTACCGGCTCCATAGAGCCGGTGCGAACCCATAGGAAAACACTAATGGTTGTATAGCATACCGTTGATTGAATGAATATATGGCCATAAATTGCATTGTAGACTTGAACCAACTTTGACAGATAGCGGCGTGTTGCTAACACAGCGCTAAAAATATTTTTTTGTTATGTTGGCATTGCCAGTGTGACCGCAACGACTCAGACAGACAGGCAATATGTATATACATATATAGTGCTAGTGGAACCGTAACTGTTCCAAATAGGTATGTCAGAATCGATGTGTATGTATGTACATATGTATAATATTTGTTCAAAATATTTTCTGATTATAAAAGAGCATATTGAACCTATCTGAATAAATTGATATAGTTGTATTTCATATAAAAAAAAAAAAAGAAATGTATGAGAGAAAATGCTATTTTTATTAGACATGCTAATTTCTAATGTTATCTATTGTAAATATAAAGCAATGTGATAACTGATAAGATTAAGTAAAACGTAACAATAAACCTTTTGGCAACCCTGACCTTTCAATTTGCACTGTGCTAAATGTCGTTCGCACGCAAGCTGACCTCTCCGGATTAAATCTCCGTTTTCCGGCCACGCTATACGATCGTCCGGTATATATTTTATATACCGGAACCCGTTCAGATTATACAATTTAAAAATAATTTCGATATGAAAACGGTGCTTAAAGCAAACAGAATCGATGGTTACGATTGCAATGGTTGTGCAGAAACTTTGTCAATAGCGCATACAAAGTCTGCATAACGTGCATTGGCTTAGACGCCGAGGTGCCGTGCGGAATTCGAGCCCAAATTTTCAATTTTACATTTTATTTATTGTCCATTTAAATTGAATAACTTTGAAATGTTCACTGTGTACGTTCGCGATGCGGGCTAACGTCTCGCATATTAAAAATTATACGCATGTGTGTTTCGCTGCTCAAACTTTTCCCATTTGTTTTCGTTTTTTAATAAATTTTTGGCAGAATTTCCATAGCGGGGCGTTAAAGCAATTTTGCAACAAAAAAAAATACAAAAAAAAAAGAAAAGAGGGTAAAAAATTAAATAAAAAAAACCTCTTCCGCCTACAGTCAATTTCAAACGTCGTTATTTAGACCCGTATTTTTGTGAGCAAATTAAAAATGGCGGATTTTAATGAAATGAAAATTGAATTATATTATACCGTGTTGATGAAAATTATTAAGATTTTTTAATGTAAAGAATTTTATTTATTTCGCTGTGAAATACTAGTTGACTATGTTCAATATAAAGCGAGAGTCTTCAGAGCTTTTTCATACGTCCACTTGTCGACCTTTTATTCATACAGATTATGACTGCACCTCGCGCGTCTGGCCGCAATATTAACGGCTTCAGTCAGTCGCCGCGTATTGATTCTGCAGGAAATTGTATTTAGATATTATTTACCGTGGAAAGCTCTACTCTATGGCGCAAGCTCGTACACACACGTAAATATACATACATACATACATATGTATGTACATATAAACACATATGTATGTACATCATACATGCATACAAAAACACACACACATGTATACTCAATTGCGCTCAACCAATAATTTTACAAGGTACTTCGTCAAAAGCTCTTTGCCTTGTACAAATTGAAATATTTCAATTGCTTATAAATCTGTCACTTAATTGAACCATATACATATGTATGTATACCTACAAAAATACTTGCAATGAGTAGCTACAAGGAATTGCAACAATTGGATACAGTTTTTTTTTGATACAATAGATTTCTTTTACTATAGATAATAAATACAGCATGGATGTGACCAATTCACGATATAAATACATACATACATATACATATAGCGAAGATGATATGATAATAGTCTATGAGTACATATATATATTTTGATTAAAAATTTAATAGTCTTTTGTGCTAAGCTAAAAACTTAAAGAAATTATATTAAAAGTGAGCTTGAAACTATCTGAACAAAGAAGAGTTTATAAATAATTAATAAAGTTTGAGATTATTAAAGCAGAGTTTTAGAATTAAAATTACAACAAAAATTGATTTGATTTAATCATTTAATTAACTTATATTTCACGTACATAAATTAAATTTTACGGACTTTAAACATGCATAAAATTTGCTTGCCTGCTATTATATCTACCATTTAGTATATTTATTTGCGCAAGTCATATAAATATATAAAGTTTTTTATAAAACAAATTTTATTTTTTACGTTTTAAGTTTTTTGAGTGCGAGACTTTTATTTAGAAAAATTTGCTCTCGCTCTTCTCCATTTCTGAAAGTTTTTTTTTTGGTGAAAGCTTTTAAAAATAAAATCACTTCTCGAGAACAACTATTCAACTTTAGTGTTTTCCAAGCAAAATTGAAACTTTCAATCCATTTTTGTCACGTATAATATGAAATCAATTGTGTAACTTGTGTAACATGTAACTTTTCTTTTTTCACTTTTTCAATACCTAATGATTTCTACGAAATCAAATCAAATTATTAAATTGAAAAGTCCAACAATAGTAAAATTTAAAAGCAATGAATTATAAACGGGCTCATTAAAGCTTCGACCTTTTAATCTTTATCGGTCATTTTTTCAAGACACAATACGCAAAAGTGACAGTGATTAATTGTATCCACATAAAAGAATCCATTTTCTAGTGACCTTATGAAAATGTCTATTGGTGCTTTAAAGGTTAACACATTCCGCGAATTGTACATGTATATTATAAATCGTCGTAATGTCAGTACAATAACCAGAGTGGCGCCGAACCGACTGATACATTAGAAAACGCTCTCCTGTCCTCGTAGTGGCGATTTTGTAATCAAATCCCATAACATCTTGGGGGTGAATATTTCCCCAAACAAAAAAAGCGATGACGAAGCGCTCATTGATGGCATGCTATAACAGACAATTACATTCAGAAAAATATGTAGGTACTATACGTATCTACATATACGATAAATATGTATGTACATATGTACATAGATACGTATAAGACAGTGATGGTGATGGTGGTCAAAGGTGACACACCAAGATATTTTGGGTGACACGCATCGTTTACGGAAGATCTTCACCCAAGAACAGTCACTTGTTTCCAAGAACAGTGGAAAAAAGTGATTACGATATACGGACAAAATTTACAACAGCAAGTTTCTCAATGTCAAGTCATTGCTCACTCCATAACTCACCATAGAAAAGCCCTCATTGAAGGAGAATCTATTAAATAAACTCTTCTAAGATGTGCACCAGTTATATTTCACGATATGCAAAATAAAGATGCTATTATTAAGCGAATTTCTGAGTTGCCACTCAGTAGAAATGTCATCAAAGACAGAATAATGAGACTGAACACAAATATACAGCATCAATTAAAAGGAGATTTAAATAATTGTAAATATTTTTCGATTTCTCTTGATGAAACTACTGATGTCACATCACTGATGGTCCCACAATGAGAAAAGAGTTGATAATGTTGGAATCAATGCCAATAATACTGTGCAACAAAAATTCACGTTTTTGTGTTACTGGAGCGGAGACCCAAAAGTTATTATTAATTCTGACCCACTGAATCCGAATATGATAGTGAAATTTGTTGGTTAGCTCTCGTTTATGAGATATAAACGTATAAAAAATTTACTTTTTGCGTTGCGAAAAATTAATTAATTAACTCGTAGCGAAAAATTAACTTTTCCAAACATTTATATATTACTAAAAATACTAGCAACACTTCCAATTACTACCTGCTACAATTAACGATCCTTTTCAACTCTTCGAAGGCTTAAAATCATATTTGAGAAAAAGTACATCTCAAGAACGTTTGAATGGTATATGTACATAGTAGCTCTTTTAAATATACATATGTAGGCACATAAAAGTTATTCAAGATATTTTAAATGAGCTTCAGAAAAAAAAGGAAAAATAGAACTATTAATATTATAAGCTTATACTGTATATGTTTTAAAATACAAATTTTCATCCTTAAAAGTTCATACTTTTCCATGTAATCTTTAATTTCCAGAAGTCGCCACATTTATATTCAATGAAAATGAAAATGCCTATCATATCATTAACGTAAGATATTTAGTAGATTAGCCCCCCCTAAGAAACAAAAGTAAACTGCCACTTTCGGTAAGCGGATGTTGATCAAAATCGCAGCATCTCTTACGGCTAACATGAAAACTATACCTATAAGTATGAAATTTCGATTTGATCGGTGTGGCAATTTCGGAAATATTCTGTAGTAACAGGATTTTTGAATTTTCTACAAGAAAAGACCCTACTTCCAGTCGAGTGATGTTGACCAAATTCATTATGTCTCTTACACCTTACGTGAAAATAATAGATATGAAATTTCAGCTTGATACACTTGATAGTTTCGGTGAAAAACACATATACACACACACACACACACACACACACACACAACTACACAGACATACAGAAATACATATGTACATACATTTTCCAGAAATTATGAAAACGTGATCAGGGGATAATACCTGATACAAATCAGTCAAAACCTCAAGGTCGTATTTTCGCACGATCACAATACTTTATCCGATTAAGACACGGGTTCCCAACCCATGGGTCGCGACCCCAAATGGGTTTTCTGTGGGGTCGCCAATTGAAAAAGTAAATTAAAAAAAAATTGACTATAACGCAATTTTCAGTTACGACGTATGAATGTGAAATGTGGATGCTTAATTTAAGAATGCTACGTAAGATCCAGTGGACACAGAGAAGCATGTAAAGATGTATGCTTGGTACATATAACAAGAAGAGATCGTAAGAGGAATACATGGGTGAGAAGTATGACCAAAGTGACAGATATAACCGAACGAAAGAATGGATGGTAGATGAACGCGAGAAATACTGGAATGGTATCCGAGAGGATGTGAAAGGAAGCAAGGTAGACCGAGTGGGCGATGGGCTGATGAATTGAGAAGAATGTTTGGAGTCAACTGGATGCAGATTGCTCAAGACAGACGGGAATGGAAAAGGATTGGAGACGCCTTCATCCAGCATTGAATGGTGAACGGCTGAAAATGATGATGAATGCAATTTTCATTTTTAATCAGTGTCTCGATGTTTGAATAATATTTTTTGCTTTTTTCAAATATTTTCGGGTCGCGGTGCATTTGGCTTTTATAAAAAGAAGTCGCCACTCGAAAAAGGTTGGGGACCTGTGGATTAGGATAAAGTAAAAATCCTGGGTGCGCGCCCGAATATACATACATAGGTACATTACAAATGTGACATCAAAATACCTTGCGTTGTAACTTGAGGAAAATGTGACAAAACGTGTGTCACCGAAGGTCAGGCAGACCTTGAACTTGAAACAGGTCCTATTCTGGGTTCACAGCTCTATATATAGGTGGGGATTTACAGGCGGCGCGCCTATAAATAAGGGCTGTCGTGCGGTCACGGCCTGCACGCCAGGGGGCTCAGGTGGGTGGGTTTTCCCCACCCACTCGTCGACCCTAACAAAGCCGAGAGAGGGTGGTAATGGAGTTTTTCGGATAGGGGATGGGGTGGTTTGGTCCTATCAACGGCAGATCACGCCGGAAGCGGAAGCGGAAGCGCACCAAGTGCGTGACCTTGAACAGGCCACGCGGTCGGCCACGTGCTCGCCACGCTCTCCCTTTCAGAAAAACAGGGTTGGCAAAAAGGGCAATACCTTTATACATTAATTTTAAATTTAATGTATTGCATACGACCGACGCGTACTGTCAGTTATGACGTATGGATGTGAAACTTGGATGCTAAAATTCGTGAATGCTACGTATTGTTATGATTTTCTTCCTCGTGACTTTGATCGTTTGAAGACGCTGCCGGCCGACGTTCTATGATCTTCATCCCCCGTGTGTGGTTGTTAGTATGATGATTGGTAGTACATCGGATCGGTCCTATCGAGATGGACGATGACGATGTGGAGGATGGTCGAAGATGTTTGCGACATGTATCTTTTTGATTGTAGTACTTGTGTATGGATTGTTATGTTTTGTGGCTCAAAATGATAGTCGATCAGTATGATGGTGAAACTTCGTTTATTTATTGAGAGTTGAGAGTACAAGTGACGTGGCGTATGTCTGTTGTACTAGTGAGCTCTTCATCAGTTGTTGATTACCTTAAATACCCTTCTTCACCCTCGGGGGTGGTCTTCTACCCTTGTTTATATCAGCTACTAGCGTCGCAGTTGCACAACTGCATAAACATGGTAGCGACATAGACATAACATCGAAGGACACAAAATGTGTATTGAAAATGGACAGAACATAACAGTATGCCAGTGCACACAGAGAAGCATGGAGAGATGTGTGATTGGCATAGATATGTAAATGTAGAATACATAGATATGGCCCATCAAACTTTTCGGTCGACAAAAATCGTCGCAAGAGTAGGGATGAATGGACGGATCCCGAGACTCGAATAACAAAAAGTGACCTTTTTTTTCAACACCTCAACTCCCACAACTAGGATTTTTATACTTGAGATTCGGAACATTTTTAGAGCGTGAGGGCATATCTAGACTCTATGTACATTTATGATTTGTACCTTTCTTTCCTTTTCAGAAATACGAGAAGAACGAGAAACTACTGAGGTATATCTTTATATATATACTAGTGTAAGCCCGTTGAGTATCAACGGAGCGTTTATCACCCGTACCTACTAAAAAATAATATTTAATTTAATAGTTTTTATAGTTGTTTTATAGATGGCGCTGAACTGAAAACTTAAACGTTGATTTCAACGCCCGCTGAATTTTAAATATCGTAAAGCGCTTTTTTAATAGAGATCCCCACTAATTGATCGAAAAAAAAAAAAAAAATTGTTTTTTTTGCGCCATCCATCTATTATAGCAATCCCCACTAATTGAATGCTATCGATACCCACTCAAAAAAAAATTTTTTTTCTACTTTACTATTTATATAATAATTATTAATTATTCTGCTATTTTGTAAGTGGTTTTGTAAGTGAGTTGTAATAAAAAAAAATAATAGTTTATAAAGCGCCATCTAATTGATCCAACGGTAACGATAATTTCCATAATTTAATTAATACCCAGTTTTAAAATTATAATTATATTATAATTATTAATTATTATATAGCAAGCGGCCGTAGCTGATGCGTCAGCGTTCTCAGCTACCGACTTGTCGTCGTGGGTTCGAATCCCACTCATTCTGGTATTTTAATTATTTTTCATCATTTCCTATTTATTTTAACTATAGGTAATGTTTAAAATGACAAACTCATGGACGGGCGAAAGAGTGAGCGTTAGTGCGATACCTCTTGAGCCTGAGGTCGTGGTTTCGAACCCTCCTCGGGCTGCCAAGTTTTTTCCCAATTTTTCCTCAGTGAGCGTTATCAGCAGACAGACAGACTGACAGGCGGATTTCGGCTATTATATATATAATTATAAATAATAAATAATTATAAATTATTAATATTTATATAAATTATTGGTATTTCTTTATTATAAATAATATAATTCGGATAAAAATTATATATTTTAAATCTCAAACATAAAATTCTCATAATTAATCACAATATGTATGTATTGCTTTAACGTACATAATTCATCACATCATCGAGATTCATTACACTGAGCAACAAAAAAATTACCCAGAGCGGAGATTAGTCAATCTTTACTAAGTTTGACCCACTAAATTTGAATCCATTAATGATTTTTGTTGATATGCTCTCGTTTATGAGATATTCGCTATTTAAAAAATTATAAAGAATATCCATTTTTTTGGCTGTTGCGGTCAAAAACTCAAAATATAGTATCGCGTGCTTAAAGTGAGTATTTAAATCAATAGTCAGATATTTTTCCTATTGATTGTGATTGCTTTAAAATACTTATAATTAATTATCTAGCGAATTTTGAAAGTCAAAAATATATTTTTTTTCCGTGCCTTTTTGGCCTTTGTTTAGGCAGGTTTTTATTCCACCACGTTTATAAAGATTAGTTTTCGAAATCGAACAATCGAAAGCTGAATTCAAGCCACCCTATACCTAACCTAACTTCGAAAAAAGTAGACTTTTTTAGAAATATCGACGAAAAAATGCGTCAATCGGAAACTGAATTCAAGCCACCCTGTACCTAACCTGACTTCGCAAAAAGTAGACTTTTTTAGAAATATCGACGAAAAAATGCGTCAATCGGAAACTGAATTCAAGCCACCCTGTACCTAACTTGACTTCGCAAAAAGTAGACTTTTTTCACAAATATCGACGAAAAATGCGTCAATCGGAAACTGAATTCAAGCCATGATCTACTCAACCTAACTTCGCGAAAAGTAGACTTTTATCACAAATATCGACAAAAAAATGCGTCAATCGGAAACTGTATTCAAGCCATCCTGTACCCAACCTAACTTCGCGAAAAGTAGGCTTTTTTTCACAAATATCGACGAAAAAATGCGTCAATCGGAAACTGTATTCAAGCCATCCTGTACCCAACCTAATTCGCGAAAAGTAGGCTTTTTTCACAGATATCGACGAAAAAATGCGTCAATCGGAAACTGTATTCAAATCCTGTACCTAACTTCGCGAAAAGTAGGCTTTTTTCACAGATATCGACGAAAAAAATGCGTCAATCGGAAACTGTATTCAAGCCATCCTGTACCCAACCTAACTTCGCGAAAAGTAGGCTTTTTTTTCACAGATATCGACGAAAAAAATGCGTCAATCGGAAACTGTATTCAAGCCATCCTGTACCCAACCTAACTTCGCGAAAAGTAGGCTTTTTCACAAATATCGACAAATATCGAAAAAATGCGTCAATCGGAAACTGTATTCAAGCCATCCTGTACCCAACCTAACTTCGCGAAAAGTAGGCTTTTTTTTTTCACAAATATCGACGAAAAAAAATGCGTCAATCGGAAACTGTATTCAAGCCATCCTGTACCCAACCTAACTTCGCGAAAAGTACTTTTTTTTCACAGATATCGACGAAAAAATGCGTCAATCGGAAACTGTATTCAAGCCATCCTGTACCCAACCTAACTTCGCGAAAAGTAGGCTTTTTTTTCACAAATATCGACGAAAAAAATGCGTCAATCGGAAACTGTATTCAAGCCATCCTGTACCCAACCTAACTTCGCGAAAAGTAGGCTTTTTTTCACAGATATCGACGAAAAAATGCGTCAATCGGAAACTGTATTCAAGCCATCCTGTACCCAACCTAACTTCGCGAAAAGTAGGCTTTTTTTTTCACAAATATCGACGAAAAAATGCGTCAATCGAAACTGTATTCAAGCCATCCTGTACCCAACCTAACTTCGCGAAAGTAGGCTTTTTTTCACAAATATCGACGAAAAATGCGTCAATCGGAAACTGTATTCAAGCCATCCTGTACCCAACCTAACTTCGCGAAAAGTAGGCTTTTTTCACAAATATCGACGAAAAAATGCGTCAATCGGAAACTGTATTCAAGCCATCCTGTACCCAACCTAACTTCGCGAAAAGTAGGCTTTTTTCACAGATATCGACGAAAAAATGCGTCAATCGGAAACTGTATTCAAGCCATCCTGTACCCAACCTAACTTCGCGAAAAGTAGGCTTTTTTCACAAATATCGACGAAAAAATGCGTCAATCGGAAACTGTATTCAAGCCATCCTGTACCCAACCTAACTTCGCGAAAAGTAGGCTTTTTTCACAAATATCGACGAAAAAATGCGTCAATCGGAAACTGTATTCAAGCCATCCTGTACCCAACCTAACTTCGCGAAAAGTAGGCTTTTTTTTTCACAAATATCGACGAAAAAATGCGTCAATCGGAAACTGTATTCAAGCCATCCTGTACCCAACCTAACTTCGCGAAAAGTAGGCTTTTTTCACAGATATCGACGAAAAAATGCGTCAATCGGAAACTGTATTCAAGCCATCCTGTACCCAACCTAACTTCGCGAAAAGTAGGCTTTTTTCACAAATATCGACGAAAAAATGCGTCAATCGGAAACTGTATTCAAGCCATCCTGTACCCAACCTAACTTCGCGAAAAGTAGGCTTTTTTTTTCACAAATATCGACGAAAAAAAAATGCGTCAATCGGAAACTGTATTCAAGCCATCCTGTACCCAACCTAACTTCGAAAAGTAGACTTTTTTTTCACAAATATCGACGAAAAAATGCGTCAATCGGAAACTGTATTCAAGCCATCCTGTACCCAACCTAACTTCGCGAAAAGTAGGCTTTTTTTTTCACAAATATCGACGAAAAAATGCGTCAATCGGAAACTGTATTCAAGCCATCCTGTACCCAACCTAACTTCGCGAAAAGTAGGCTTTTTTTTTTCACAAATATCGACGAAAAAATGCGTCAATCGGAAACTGTATTCAAGCCATCCTGTACCCAACCTAACTTCGCGAAAAGTAGGCTTTTTTCACAAATATCGACGAAAAAATGCGTCAATCGGAAACTGTATTCAAGCCATCCTGTACCCAACCTAACTTCGCGAAAAGTAGGCTTTTTTCACAGATATCGACGAAAAAAATGCGTCAATCGGAAACTGTATTCAAGCCATCCTGTACCCAACCTAACTTCGCGAAAAGTAGGCTTTTTTTTTCACAAATATCGACGAAAAAAAATGCGTCAATCGGAAACTGTATTCAAGCCATCCTGTACCCAAAATATCGACGAAAAAATGCGTCAATCGGAAACTGTATTCAAGCCATCCTGTACCTAACCTAACTTCGAAAAAAGTAGACTTTTTTACAAATATCGACGAAAAAATGCGTCAATCGGAAACTGTATTCAAGCCATCCTGTACAAAACCTAACTTCGCGAAAAGTAGGCTTTTTTCACAAATATCGACGAAAAAATGCGTCAATCGGAAACTGTATTCAAGCCATCCTGTACCCAACCTAACTTCGCGAAAAGTAGGCTTTTTTTTCACAAATATCGACGAAAAATGCGTCAATCGGAAACTGTATTCAAGCCATCCTGTACCCAACCTAACTTCGCGAAAAGTAGGCTTTTTTTTCACAATATCGACGAAAAAATGCGTCAATCGGAAACTGTATTCAAGCCATCCTGTACCCAACCTAACTTCGCGAAAAGTAGGCTTTTTTCACAAATATCGACGAAAAAATGCGTCAATCGGAAACTGTATTCAAGCCATCCTGTACCCAACCTAACTTCGCGAAAAGTAGGCTTTTTTCACAAATATCGACGAAAAAATGCGTCAATCGGAAACTGTATTCAAGCCATCCTGTACCCAACCTAACTTCGCGAAAAGTAGACTTTTTTCACAAATATCGACGAAAAAATGCGTCAATCGGAAACTGTATTCAAGCCATCCTGTACCCAACCTAACTTCGCGAAAAGTAGGCTTTTTTCACAAATATCGACGAAAAAATGCGTCAATCGGAAACTGTATTCAAGCCATCCTGTACCCAACCTAACTTCGCGAAAAGTAGGCTTTTTTCACAGATATCGACGAAAAAATGCGTCAATCGGAAACTGTATTCAAGCCATCCTGTACCCAACCTAACTTCGCGAAAAGTAGGCTTTTTTCACAAATATCGACGAAAAAATGCGTCAATCGGAAACTGTATTCAAGCCATCCTGTACCCAACCTAACTTCGCGAAAAGTAGACTTTTTTCAAAAATATATTTTTTAGCCACCCTTATCTAACCTAAACCTCATTGAAAGTTCATTCATTAAATCATCAGATCTTTAAACTAGCAAACACTGCAATCGCCATCTTATTACAACAGTGATTCTAATATCAGCCGATCGCAATATCGTGTATATTTGCATAAGTAAATACATACACACACATACAAGACCACACATTTGACAACCATTGTCGCAAATAAATGAAGCTCGAATGTTTGCACGAATAACATTGAAACAAACGTACGCGAGCGCTCCTAGCTCACACTGGCAACAACGAAAGTTATCCGTCAGACGTATCCCCCATTGTTCGCAATAAGGGTGTCTTTAGTTTGAAACACAAGTACACGCACATACATACATAAATACATGTACAGTGTGTGCACGTGCTTATTGTCGGAAGGAAAATGGAAGTTTGCCGAGCGGGGGCTGCTTTGTTAATTATCAATTGTTTGCGACGTCTCTCGTCGCATTCGTCCTATCGGCGCTCAGACGTCCGCAAAGGGTTACCCCGACACCGAGACACGTCCGCAACACGCCTAATTTGATTCCGATGGTCCTGGCGCAATGATATTGGATCCTTGATACAAATCGTGTTATGTACGCCGTCACCGTAAAGTGACAGTGACACAAATTTAACTCTCTGGCTGTGTTGCGATGTATAGAATGCAGAATATGCGAATTTTAAAGGGTTGCATACCCAGTCAAAAATTATACTACATACATACTATATCAAAATATTATTGAAAAATTCGGGGTGTGGCTGTGTTGAACACGGCCGTGGGTTTCCCGTGAATACGTCTGCGTAAGCGGCTAATATTTTATTTGGAATATGAAAATTAAATGAAAGCATCGAAATGGATACATTAATATATTTTACTAATATATTTTTCGATTACAATTTTATTTATCACTAGCTGACCCGGTATGCGTTGCAATGCCCGATCCCGTTCCCGTTCCCGTTACCGCTTTAGTACGTTTTCTGACGCGTTAGCAGGCCCGTTCCCGTTCCTGTTCCCGTTTTTTCCCGATTTTTTTTCACAGGAACCATCCCCGGCATGATCACAATGTCCTGAAAGTTTCATCGCAATCTGTTGAGTGATTTAGGAGCCTATAAGAGAGAAACAAACAAACAGACAAACAGACAGACATTGATTTTTATATAGTATATTAATTGGCCTGTGGTAAGTGTTGGCCTGTGGTCGAGGTGCTCGCGCCGTTGTTTCCCTGCGCGCAGCGCCAGCGTCGACTTTCTAATGTTCCCGCTATCATCTCACTCGTTCTGTCACAGACATTTTAGTACTGATCGATAGATGGTTAGGGCCTCTTTCTGATGATATGCGTTTTTTTATATTTCCTATTTACTTTTCAGCGAGTATGGGCCATATTTTTTTCGACTTGTTTTTGATTTTTCACTTTTCACTTTTTATAGCTTAAATCGACAGATCCTAAAGAGATATTTCGTTTGGTAGCAAAATCACCGCACTAGCACGTCAGAGTCGTCAGATATACTGCTTGGAAATTTCTAAAAACGTCAAAAATAGCCGTTGGAAAAATACACCCGCGCCTCGCGCATGCTAGGTGCCAACTTAAGATTGGAAATTTACCGTAGACGTGTACCCGAGCGAATAAAATAACATTCATGTCAATCGTGTTATTAGTAACGTAAGTTATAGTGTCGGAATATATTCTCATCCAAACGTAACATCGCCGTTTCCGTACTGGTACCCCATACTGGTCCGCGTATAGACGTATGCACGTCAAAAATATCTATACGAAGTGTAAACAAGCCTTAAAAGTAGTCTTAAAAGTGTGATGCATTATGAAATATATGTATCTTAGTTGAAGCGTTTTCAAAGATACACGTTGATTATAAACTTTCAAATTGGATTTCAAATATTCATTTTTTTCGTTAGGTACGTTATTCGCATCCTACGTATGTACCTACTTTCTCGCGTGCAAATCTCATGAATTTCAAAAGGAGCATTGACTTGATAAAGGAGAAAGTTTCCTTTTTCTTGTATCCAATAAAAACCTAAAACTTTTAATGAAATAATTTTCCTTCTCGCATTATGCTACTTCCCCCCCCTCCCTGTCTTCATCCATCCTCTCTTCCCCTTTCCCCTGTCTCTACATCCTCTCTTTGGGCTCAGCTCAAATCGGAGTTTCGATTGTTTCGCAGAATTTCAATTTAATTTTTGCATATTTACACAAAGCTTTAAATTCCGCGCGAACGCGCCCGTTTCGAGTTGAACTGCTAATTTTCTCTCATTCGCTTTTCCGATCCGTAAAAACACACGCATACAAGCACCACCGTGGACGATTTTAATTCGAAAGAAAACCTTTTTCTTTTCGTCTCGTTAAGCGATTGAACCACCGCTGACAGATTATTGCGTAGCCATATATTCTAAAAACGTGCGCAAATGTAATAAAACGCACCTCCAAAACAGAAGCAATCTGAAACTAAACAACAAGACTAATTTAAAGCTCTATAAGTGTAACTGATTAGACTTGCAATGCATGAAAGGCACTGCAGCGTACAATCGAAATGTGCTTATCATGCGAATGGCGGCATGAATTTAAATTGGACTGAAAGAAGTTCGGAAGCTTTTACAAAATTACAGCGTTCGCTTTAAATAAATATTGCACAAGTGCGTTGTTGGCGCATAATGGCATTTGTTAGCATTTTCCGAGACTGTACGCACCCTATACAACCCAAAACCCCACACCCACTCCCCCATCCAAGATATTTTCATTCCAATCTCATTTTATATTCCCTTTATTTCCTTTTATCTACTCCAACTGTGCTGGTCTCTCTCCCTCTAGCAGGAAATCTCCTACGACTGGTTTTTATTCCCTCTGCTCGCACAAGTCGACCCACACACACTACATACACTAGCGAACACATTAAAAAATTTCCTCTTTATACATATTCTATTTCCTAGTTATTCGATGTAATGTACTGGGGCTGAATATTATTACGAAAAAAAAATGAGGCGGAAAATCTTCTAAAACATTCTAAAAAAATTCTCAGTACAGAATAAAAATAATAATTTTGATCTTATATTCGAAAATGTTTTAAATTTCGAATTTAAATATACAGTAGCTGTCTTACTTTTCCGTTTAAATATGCTAACGTATTCAGTATATAACAATTCATATATTTGAATTACAACTGTAATGATCTTTTTCCATTTAGATTAACCATTCTATTTAGTTATTTCATTATTCTAAAATTGCTCCAATCCAAATCTACCGTGTTCATTTTAGTAGATATCATTTCCATAATCTACTTTCCATCAAAAAAAAAAAATGGTGTATACAATGTACAGTACATATAATAGTTTCCTTCTCTATTTATTACCCTCATTTTCCCTTCTCTAAATATATTACAAGTATTTAAGTTTATAGCATTGTACAACATACTGATTTATAATTCTCGTTGGATTGAGGTCAGTTAACAAATGACAGGAGTAATAGCTCTTGTATTTTCAGCCGAACCCTCACCCCATTTTCTAGGTCGTTTATAAATATCTTAGATGCCAATTCTGTACTCCTAAGAAAGCAGACAATATGTAATATTTACAAATACCCAAGAAAATGATTTTAAAGTTGTTAAAAAAAACTCAAATATGTATGTACTTCATTGATGACTCGCTACTTACATGTATACTGCATTATTTATTAGGACATCGTAATGGCAGATCTGTTAGAAAGATCTAATCCATATTATATAAATATGCAAGAAATCAATTCAATTTCGGAATTGGCTCCCTGACACGTGAAACGCTTCATGTGAATTATTTACACACGCGTATATAATATGTATATACATATGTATGTACGAATACAAGTGTAAATGTGAGCTGTGTGTACGCTTTTAAGCGTCGCATTCTCATCCTTTCAGGCAGAAAGGTATCTCTTTCTCAATTGCCTGAGCATATTCATGAAAATTCTTTCCGAGAAACATCAAATAACATTACAGGTCGTCTTTCCAGACGGCCCAACCACCCAGCCCCATACACTCCCCTGCACCCATCCTCCTGTCGACTCACCCCAGAGTCCTCCCATCTCGGGAACGAGGTTATGGGAATGTTTTCAGAGTCGCCATGGCGACGAGCGATTTAACAAAACTTGGCTAATTTATATTTGATTTATATGAAAAGCGAAAAGTCGAGAGAGCCACTCTGAAAATTTTATAATGGGAAACTTTTTTTAATGGGTTTTCTCTACCTACCGACCTCCTCTACTCCACCTTGCTTCCTCCACTCCTTCCAAGTCGAACGTCTCGTATGTGTATGTGTGTGTGTGTATGTATGCACATATGTATACACCAGACAGGGGGGGATGGGAGGATGCTGGGGGGAATTGTGGATTTATTTTGTTGTTATTATTGAAGCAATTTTTTAATTTCTTCAAAAGTTTCTTTCGCCGAGTTGGAAGCTCGAGATTTTCAAGAGTGCCTCGTCGGCGAAAAATCTCACTGGAGATTTTCCGCCGTATTAAAACTATTACCAACTGCTCTCATTTATATATGTATACGAGTATGTGGGTACATACGTAACGTTTAAAATATACAAAACATAATTTCGTCTACATGTGTTTAACTTGCGAAATTTTACCGCATTAACGTATTCCATTTGAGGGCGCCATCAAAAGTACAGGTTCGTTTGTACATACATATGTACATGTACATACGTACATATATGGTTATATTTGATGTACAAAATTGAATTTTAGCATTCACATTTGTAAATGTGTGTGTGTGTGTGTGTGTGTAAATATATATATATATAATAAATCGATTCGATTGTCTGCCTGCCATCTTTTGATTAATTTTATTTTCACTCAAAAGAAAATAAATAATGGAGCGATTTCCTTTGTGAAAAGCTCGTTGCTGGCACTCTTGAGGGATGGGAAAAGCTCGATGGTGGGGAAGGGGTGGGGGATCTTTGGGAGGTGCGGCACCACCCCGAAAGCTATTTAGTTACTAAACTTTAATACGTAACTTTTTCAAACACATTTTAAAATGAAAATAAAACAAAGTTTTATTTTTCTCTGTCCGTGCCTTTACTTTCGCAATAAATTTATAACTTTGTTATAACTCAACGGTCGAACGATGTTGCGAATGGTGCTCCACCTGCTATTTAAAACGCAATGTGGCAACACTGTTTTATTGTCGTTATCGTGACGTTTACGGGCATATCCATTGTTTTCGAACGACATAAATAAACCTACTGAAGCCTCAGTGGAATTATCGCAATTCATGTTGTTACATTTATATTGACCATACTACATATCATACATTAGCTTAACTGTAAATACACAATATGCACATATAATAAGTAGTTAAACCGCTATACAAAATATACATAATGATTTTAGTAATTGTTGCAGTTATCAATAGACCTCAGAATTTCGGATTCTCAAACCTTTTGTCGTTAATAGAATATATGCTTAAGTTAAAAGAATAAAAATCTTTTAGGAAAAAACCTCATATCTCAGGCAGCCAGCATTACAGAGAATTTGCCATTTTTCGTATTTAATAGGTAACATTTGAAAAAAATAATTCATTTTTTTAATGCACCAAGAGCATTTTCTCGCCAATTGGAGACATACAACACTAAAACCTCATTATTTTTGGGTATGTAAAAATATACAATTAATATTATTGAGTAATTGCATGTATTTATGTTATAGGTTAAAATATGTTATTATAAATAATTGTTCTGTAAAGGATGGAGAGAATATATTAACGGTAAAGTGTGAATGGTAGACTAGTACGAACGTGAGTTCTGGTGGATAACGGAATATTCTAATGAGCGTTTGGGGTTCAAAGGTCGCACGTTATCAAAAGCATCCACCTTTCCGCCGTTTAGTTATCAATGTTATCATCCCCTCTTACAATAAATTATACTTTATATATTAGTGTAAGCGTCTGCCTGCCTGATCACGCTGGGTCAAGGTATAATACAATACAATAGTATTATACATTATGTGTATTATCATATTATTTATTATATATATTATTGTATTATCTATGTTTGTATGATGTTTGCCCTGCATGACGATCTGGATGAAAAATCTACAATGTCAGGCAGGTCGATCAGGTAAATAAATAAATAAAAAAAAACTGGTTCGAGTTGACAATACAATTTATGGCCATACAATTGTTTCACGCACTGTCAAACGGGTTACAAGCTGTACGGTTATTTTGCAAACCAGCATGCACGGGTGGGAGTTGGGAGGTTGAGCTAGAATCCACCGTCATATGACGGGCGTATCGTCTAGTATTATATTATAATATTATATAACATGGTGAATTGAAACACAACGTAAATATTTATATAATCTCAAGCGTGAAATCAATTCGGCGCACAATCGACATTATTAATTTCGAATTAGGCAAAATTTTAGCGTACTTTGTTACATTTTAATTGAAATTTAAGACGAGAGGTCGTGTGTGTATGTGTGCATGAGTTTTGTTTGTGTATATTCGTGTGTATGGGGCACCGACTTAATTAAAGGAATTCGCGGAAATTTCCGGGAAAAAAGCGATTATTCTAATTGAGCCTATTAAAACGTCTTACGTATTAAATTACACTACGGGAAATGGAAGTGAGTATAAAATACGTTAACGTCAACGGAATGTGCGTAATTTTGCGCACGTTCGTAAATTACGCAACACTTACCAAAATTAAGAAAAACGTATGAATTGTTTATAATATTATGTTATGTTGTTCTGAAATTTGGTTATGTGAAGTGGTGAACCATAGTATTCCAATATCAGTTTTATTTATGATAAAAAAAAACACTTGATTGATCATTATAAATTTAAATTGATGATTTTATAGTTAATAGAATAATCACAATGAATCCCAACTGAAACTTTCATAATGTGAAAATAAATAGTCGGCGAATTTTAGTGCCGTAATAAAGTTCATAATTGGCTTAATTATTGCGTTAGCATAATTGACGTACTAATCGAATGAAAATAATACGTCGTAATATACAAAATTTCATTTTCTTCTATTTTTTTTAATTTTCTTAGATTTTAATTTACATATAATTAAAAATTTGTATAAAACAATATTTCACGAATAAATTAAATCAATTTTAATTAAAATTCAAAAATCTGGCGAATATTTTATCCAGCATTCATTTAGCGACACGCGTTGATGAATTTTCCAAGCTTTTTCT
Source organism: Parapsyche elsis (assembly GCA_022651745.1). Classification (NCBI taxonomy): domain Eukaryota; kingdom Metazoa; phylum Arthropoda; class Insecta; order Trichoptera; family Hydropsychidae; genus Parapsyche; species Parapsyche elsis. The sequence goes on from JAGVSN010000004.1 coordinate 307,178, forward strand.
CACCACTTTGACGCAGAGTTTCTCAACTTTTCAAATGATAATTAACGAGGTTAAAATTAAAATCGCTTTTAAACTTGCAATCATTTTGAAATACAATATAACCCTTTAGAATAAATAGCTTTGACGTAAATTTTGTAAAATTTACGCCAGTACTAATAAATACACGATTTTTCACAAGTTATAATTAGAATATTAACCCAATTTAAATTTTTTATTTAATTTTTCAATACTTATGTTATGTTTCATATTAAATTCGTTCTTTTCACTTCCGAATCAGTTCAAATTTATCTGCAAATCGACACTTTTGTTCCGTTTTGTAATCGAATTCACCGCAAGGTTTTGCGGTGGAGCGCAGTCCTGTACCGAACAACGAGAGAATGTCCCTGGGGTACTAATCTTATACTCAAACACGACACAATGATTGCTTTATTAATTAAGTGACGGGGCTACAAAAAGGCTCAAGTCTCGCCCGGACGACAGGCAAAGTTTCAACGAAACTTCGTACATTACATAGAACGATAATGGCGGAAATCGCTCACGCTTTCGGAATCAAATCATAAATTTACATTATACAAAATTACTGCGAAGTTCTTAGACATTCAGAGCTAAAGAGAGTTAGAGAGTGAGATGGGGAGATCGGACGAGAGAGACGAAACGCAAAACGATTCGTTGAAAAGTGGACCAAGTACAAGTTCATCCACACTTTCAATGCAACCTAATTGGCTCACTTGTGTGAGCATTTTCCATATATGTTTTATATTGTCGAAAATTCCATACATAATATTCGACGTTCAATTTGTGACGCAGAAAAACCGATGAAGCCTCATCGTAACAAACTACTTGTGTAAAATTTCATTTCGCATAAAATCGTATTACCCCCACCGGACTACCCACCCCCTTCCCCTTCCTCTCCGAGGGGTTAAAACCCCTTCACCTACCTCCTTTCTCAACCCCTTGCGGTACGTCACCCCATTTTTTTATATTATCATTTCAATTTATTCTTACTTACCATCAGATAGAAAATTTTCTTTTCACCCCATTCCAACCCCAAAGTCACCGCACTCATCTTATTCATCCCCGTGCAACCCCCTCTCTCCCCACCTGACTCCATCTATTCCATAGCGTTCCTGTCGCAGCTTATGACGACGATTTGTGATCATATTTATGGCGTACACTTGTACATGTGTACGTACATATTACATACGTATTACGTATATATGTACATACATAATTCACATATACGAACTGAAGAAAATCTCATTGTTTTACCTTTTCATTTTTTTTAAAAAACGTTGAAATTTCCGTTTTGGGTGTTCGTGTGTTGCGAGATCGTGAAAGAAAATTAAATACTCAATTTTCCTCAACAGCCTTTATGACTCGCGAGTCTCGAAAAGATTCGAATTTTAAATTTAAAACTTTTCCGAATTATTCATAAGAAAAGCTCCGCCTATCGTCGACGTGCCTATCGTACACGTTCAACATTTTTATGTATTCCATATAAATACATATAAAAAATATATACACCTACAAAATAATTTGGTATAAAAAATTAATTACTCAAGGTTTAATGTTCAATTTAAAGTTTTCAAACTCGACTTACAGTGACACAATTTGTTTTTGCTTTTGAACTTTACTTTTGATTGAGTATGCTAAATTTTTTTCGGTCGAAATTTACAATTATGAATAAAACACAATACTTTATCCAGCTCATCCTTTATCCAAGATCAGGATAAAGTAAAAATAAAATAACGAGTACAGTATGTGTTCTGATACAGCTTTAGTTTTAAAATTGGCTTCATCTTTTAATAACGAATACGTGTTGATCTTTTCTATACAATTTAAAATACAGAGGTTTAAAAAATTATTAAATTATTATATTAATCTTAGAATATTGAAAAAGTTTTCCGAAAAACAAATAATATAGTCATCGCATAGTCCAGGGATGGCGAACCTTTGTACGTGTGCGTGTCAAAAATTCCCAAATATTATTCATCGACTGTCTGATGTTTTAATAGGGAAAGAAATAAGTTTTTCAAAAATAGAATTTCATAACCAATAAAATTTTTGCTAAAACCTTGCAGTTTAATATTTAATTCATTTAATAAAAAAAAAACATTAATTTTGAAAGCCATTCATTGTCAATTAACTGATTTTCAATCACTTTCTCATTATTTAAAAAAAGCCTAACTTCATCTAAACACTCGACAAATATTACTTATTTGTATTATTCGCACGTTGTTATACATAAGTAAATCATTATACACCGAGTTTAGATCATTTAATAATTCTAAAAAATTTTGTTATTAATTAATTAATCCGCGTGCAGATATTTGTGTAATTGATCAATTTTTTTACAAGGCTCATAACATCTTCCAGTAACTTGAAACCGTACTTTACGCATAAAACCAGCTCATGTATGTATAATGCAATGAAAGCCCAGAATTGAACGTCCAATACGTTCGGTAAATATGTAAATTGATAAAACCATTTTATGGTACGGTGACATTAGCGCGCAATTTATTATTTTTATATTTGATGAAATAAAATAGAAAACAATTATTCTAAAAACTAAAAACACATACACGAAATAAGAACCATAACAATCAATGTTTTTTGATTTTATAACAATTGACTTATATGTATGTACATAATATAATGGTTTAAGAAGAAAAAAAGTGGCACGAGTTGTTTCAACAAGTCAAAATTAGCTTTTAGTTAAAGTCGCAATGACCTTTACTTTGTACATAAAGGGACCGACACTGTTTAATTTCGCCGCCGCTGCCGCTGGACACAAAGCTCAAATTTTATTGCTACATATTATTTATACCCTTTCGGCAACATCGCCGTCGTCCTCAAACTGTTAATTCTACTATCTATCGATAAACATTTTGGAAACCAAACATTTATGGGTTAAGCGATTAACTAATAAAAACAAAGTGGAGAAACGCTCATATACATTAAATAATATTTGGAAATTTCATATGGTGGAATGTTCTTACCTTATTATTATTTTTTCCAATCGATAAAATTTTTATGGATAGGTTTGTAAAAGTACCAATTAATTTTAAATAAGATGTAATTTTGACAGAAAAGTTATCTTGGATAAGTAAATTTATTTAAATGAGCAGTCAACAATACAAAATAATCTTACTGTCGGCGCGCTAAAGTCCCACGCGCTTATGTCGGGGTTGTACTGCGCGCTAACGTCGGGGTGCCTCATTTTCTTCTCCAGACATATTGCGAGTACCATCAGTTGTTACTGACACAGTTTTGGAAAGATCATCTATTTCAGCGAGTGCATTGCAAACATCTATTCCTTTTGTTGTAGTTGCTAACGATGTTAAACTGTTCAATTCTCCTTTGATATTATTTCCATTACATTAAATGTAAATCTTTCACGTGCCTGCTAAATTTTTGTACGTGCCACCTCTGGCACGCGTGCCCTAGGTTCGCCAGCCCTGGCATAGTCTGACCTCCTCTTATCTTCTTCCGAAAGTCGGTTAGTGTGTTTCAATTGTATTAAGAAATGTAGAGACAAACTAGAAAGAGAGAAGATAATAGAAGTGGATGGTAATTCGTAAATTCTACACTCTTTCCATTTGGGTATTATAGTCAGTTTCACGACGCTACACATAAATAAAATTAGGTCACATCTACGTGCTCGCTTCTCATTTTTGTAAAAATAAAAAAAAATGTCATGCGGAACGTGTATGCGGTCCTCAATGCAATTTGCCCACACTCCTCGCGCCACTCCCTTCAACCCAGTTACTCCCGTTCTCACTCCCCTTTCGGCGACCCACATCCACCCGCTTCATTTCATTTTCATCCCATTTTAGTTTACTTTTATCTTTTAAAGTAGACTTTTATCATTTCCTCTTTTTTATTTATCTTTCGTCATTTATTTCGGTTTTTATCAGCCTTTGTTGGGCGGTGGTTTAGGAAGGGTGGGAGGATTCACCCCCTTTCCTTATCTCTCCAAAAATCCACCTCACCTCTTCTTCCTGCCATCCCTAATACCCAATCGACGTCACTCGTAAAACAAACTGATTTTAAAACAATATTTTGACAAGGACGTAAGAGCCTCTTATTATTCTACTACAAGTGTGCGCGCGCACACACACACACACACACACATGTAACTTTTTTATACGCGCTGTATACATTTCTTATATTACACATGTGTAGATAAATAATATGAATATATTCATAAGAAATATATCATGCATATCTTTGAATAATATTGGAGAAATTCTCGTATTATTCGGAATTTAATATCCAAAAGAAAATACGTTTGGCTCAATGGAATATTATTGTGCTGCTCGTCCCCTTTATATTGAAGCCTCAAAAATGTTTCATATGTGCTATTTTGCGAAAACGTTTTGTTATATAGAAACGTACACATATTTTGCATAATATAATTCGAACATATAAACAATATAAAAGAAACAGTTCCATTTAGATTTCTACGATACGCTTCTACTACCCGCTCTCCCGTTTCCCCTTGAAAGCAAAGTAATAAACGTTCAGACAATATTGCTTTTCCCTTTGCCTGATATTTCGCATACAATAAATAAATAATGTGTGTGTTTCCACCGACGAAACGTAATATTATGATTTAATTTACGGAAAATTATAATTGGTCACGGTAGTCTTTGGATTCAATGTATTCCAGCGAGGCGTATCACAGATTTTGATCGCTACAACTCAGTCCAAAGCCTTACAAAGCCTCACTTTAACATTCATACCTTGATATTTCACGTTAGATTACAATAAAAATAATTTTGACACTGTACCACCGTTTCAAAGATGTAAAAATAAATAATACAACACACCGAACAAAATGTGTAGAAGACAACAAAACAAACGGGATGAATCGAAAACAACGCAACAAAGTAATACTTATCAAATTTTACATATAAAAAGTAAATTCTCTGATCTTTTCAATCGAAATAAAAGGATTCGACGCTCTTTTTGTGTACTTTTTGCTCTCCGCATTAAGAGGTTTCTCTTTTATGTGTGTGCGTTTGTATTGATCGTAACGTTATGTCGAATTATTATTTGCTATAGTATAATTATGTAAAGCACGCACGTTGCGTAAGAAGGGTTAGCATTTTGTACGCAACCGGGCGAATAAAAATGTATAAACAAGCTTTAAATATTTAAAAAGCATTTTCCGTATAATATTTCTATTTCTCAACGTGCGGAAAAATAGTCACGTTGTGATTGATCGCGAATTTCAGTCACGAAATTCCATCTTCAGTCCCGTACGTACGTACGGGTCTCGCGTATTATACAAGGAATAATGGGGTCCTTAAGACTCTGAATCGTGACCATTTTTTTTGTAGTCCTCCGATTTTACAGAGTAAAGTCGAGTTCAAAATTGGAGTATCTCTCGTCTCGTCCCGGAAGATTGAAATCGTAAACTTGTTCATCCCCTACAAAGAGTATGCTTTAATCCTTCGGTCGTTACTTTTTATCGGTGGATTTCGCTTTTGATTAAGATAATATTTTAGTTTTCTTGAATGAAAAAAAAGTAGATACTTATTATACCACAACGTATATAAATAGTATGTATGGTTCGATTTATAAGCTAAATAGCTCGTAAATTGTATGACCTGTCATTAAAAACATTAAGTGAAAGTTGTCTGTTGTATTTTTGTTTCATTTTGTTCAAATAAAAATACAATTTAAATGTAGAAACAATCAGATAAAGAAAATTATATACAAAAGCGATCGATATTAAAATAAGAAGGCCTTCAAACTACATTTCAACCCTTATAATACCGCTATAAAATAAAAATATATTTTAACTTGGTTTTTTAACAAATTTTCAGCACATACTAGCGCATGAATCTACCTGACCGACCGACTGACTGCGTAGCCTAGTCGCGGAACGCTCGCATACCACGGTACGCCACGTACACATACGCTCACTCACTCGCACACATACGACACGGGTTGCACTAAGTGCTCACACTACATAACCTCACTAACTCACACAAACACTCTGGGCGCGGATTTATATTTTTCAACTACCTATGTACATACATACATATGTACCTACTACATTTTTCACTGCTAAATACACTATATACATTACACGGGTATATATGTACATAAATGATAACCACCCGATAGCATTGTCCACGGGCAGTTACTATATCGAATTAGAAAAATTTGCTGAAAAAAACGGCTGAAAATGATGATAAAATTTCAATCCTTCAATTTAAGATATACATTTTTATATACATACATATAAGTAGGCCGAATGAATGGAATGTGACGTTGTAATATCATTGGTGATTAATTGAAAAAGTTAACGTGTAAAAACTCACGATTTTCCCATCAAAGCCCGTCAAAAACAGAATTCGAATGTAAAATGTAAAAAAAGAGAATGTACTGAATCAAATATATATACTGTAAAAATGTAGATAAGTGTATACAATTACAGCATGTCATTAAGATAAAGAATGTGTGCGAAATGGGGGGGTGGTTCGCAGACACCCCAACGGTCGTTTCGGTGTAAAATTGCAGCGGCATGGTGAATATAAAAAAAATCGACGAAGAATGTTGTCTCCACAAATCAAGTTGCAGACGTAGACGGTTGGTTGGCCGCTTTGAGCTCCCAAGCAACCGCATTATGTCACAGTCATGCAAATGCCGATAATAAATTATGCCCCCCTGTTGATATATATGACAGCAGTGTGCTTTTAATGTTATATTATAAGGTAAAATATAATGGCCGCGTTGAGACACGACATTTGAATTGTTGGCATTTTTACGTTTTTGTTTTTATCTTTGATTGTGTCATAAATTCGGATTCATAACCAATGTTGTCGATCGTAAATCATTTTCTTAGTTGGAAAGTATTACACGAATGTACGACACATTGAAAATCCATTTTTTAGCGTCACATTTAAATTTGCATCGGATTGTAAATTAAATACTTTTTTTTGTGCTGCCGGATATTTTATTTAGATATATTTATGTAGATTTAAAAGTTTTTGTACGAAATTTTTTTTACATTTTGGTAATATAATTCATAAAAGTGGCAGTGACATCTTTTGAAATATACTAAAAGCTATTTCATAAATAATAATTTTATTAGAATAATTTAAATTAAAAAATTTTAAGAAATTTTCATAGATAGCACTAGAAATTAAAATTTTATTTTTATATTTTATTTAGCGTTTATATTTGCAAAGCAAATTTTATTTACTTTAAAAATTAATAATATAAATAAGAAAGTTAAAATCTATTTTATATAAATGCGTTAATATTTTAAATCTTCAAAAAAAGTATGGCAACTCGATCGTTTAAATATATCTTATGGCAACACTGGTGTTTCTGGAAGCCACTGTGACAGTTGACGTTTACGTTGACGCATTTACTTATTTATACGGTTTGTATGTTACATAGTCTAAAATGTATTCAAGAATAGTTAAAATCACATTCCTTATCATAAATTTGCCATTCGAAGATTACACGATTGAATTTATTCAAAATTACTGATTTTTTCAATATATTTTTGATGCACACCAAAAAATTCCCATCAAACTCCTTACACTTATTTTATACCTATTTATATTCTTATAATAGAACGTTGACGTTAACGTTCTATTATAATAACGTTGACGTTAAGTTCTTTGACAATTTCATAATGATAATTACATACAATGACTGATATTACGGTTGTAATGAAATAACCATGCGATTACACTTTCATAGCATCATCGTCGTCATTTTCAGCTGTTCACCATCCACTACTGGATGAAGATCTCTCTAATCCTCTTCCATTTGTGTCTGTTTTAAGCAATCTGGATCCAGTTAACTCCACACATTCTTCTCAATTCATCAGCCCATCGTCCACTCGGTCTACCTTGCTTTCTGTCACATCCTCTCGGATACCATTCCAGTATTTTTCGCGTCCATCTTCCATCCATTCTTCTCGCTATGTGCACTGGATCTTACGCAGCATTCCTGAATTTAGCATCCACATTTTGCATCCATACGTCATAACTGGCAGTACGCATTGGTCGTATGCCTTATTTTTTAAGCATAGTGAGATGTTGGATTAAAAAACTATCTTCATTCTTCCCAGCATATTATTAACAAATTTTAATAAAATGATTGCAGATATTCAAATTCCGAAATGGCCGGTACAGCATTGCGTCGCTTGATGGCTGAATATCGTGAGCTTACGTTGAATCCACCAGACGGTATTTTAGCTGGACCGACCAACGAGGAGAACTTCTTTGAATGGGAGGCTTTGATCACCGGCCCCGACGATACATGTTTCGAAGGCGGTGTCTTCCCGGCCAAAATAATCCTACCGTCAGATTATCCTCTCAGTCCGCCAAAGATGCAATTTCTCTGCGACATGTTCCATCCGAACATCTACTCCGATGGACGTGTTTGCATCTCCATACTTCACGCACCCGGAGACGATCCGCTCGGGTACGAAAGCAGCGAGGAAAGATGGTCACCCGTTCAGAGTATCGAGAAGATACTCCTGTCTGTTGTGAGCATGCTCGCGGAGCCGAATGATGAAAGTAGCGCTAATGTAGACGCGGCCAAGATGTGGAGAGAAGACAGAGACCAATTTAACAGAAGGGCCCAAGCTACCGTGAGGAAAACTCTCGGTTTACCCGTCGAATAATTCACGTTATAGCTATATACTATTTTTCTCTGAATTGATATTATTTAGCATATACATACATACATAAATGGATGTAAATTTATTCGTCAAATAAAAAACAAGTGTGCCGAATGTTGGCTCTAATTTTTGCATATAAATTATCTATTGTAGCATAACACTAAATTAGAGTCGCCGGGTATTACTTATAGAGCATTTTAATTGTTCTTCCTGATTTATTTTGAGTTTTTAATGTTGTAGTTTCATGATTTATCTGGCAACTTCATGTGCCGGCTATTATAAATTACATTTAGAGTGAAATATTATATAATATTCTGATATTGGATTAAAAATTTCTGTAGAATGTTTAGGTGTGATTTTCATCCATTAGATATGTATTTTTAATGAAAAATTACTTGGTTGGATTGCTAATTTTCATTAGAAGTCTCCGGTGCCCTAATTGCCCCATCATATACATACATAATATTATATTATATTATATGTATGCTAAAGTTGTTAATTTTTTGTTTGTTATTGTTTATTTTCTCTGTACAATAAATTATTTTTCTGTATTACCTTTATTTATTTCTTCAATATGCTTATATTTTGTTCATTTGCATTACTCAGTAGATAATAATGTAGAGATAGTTGATAGTTATTTATACCTAGGACCAGGGCTGACGAGAGGGGGGGGGGGAGAGGGGACAAATTCCCAGTGGCTTCACCAAATTTAATAAATTTTTTTTAGTGATTGGACATTAACCATTGTAGGATACCCCTCTGGTACCAGATTTTAAAATAATCTTATCTTTAATCCTTAAGGATTAAAGATAAGATTAGCTGTTAACAGCTACTTTGAAAAAAAAAAAAATTTTGTTTTGCCGCAATTCCAGGTATTAAGGAATTATATTATTTTGCAGCTCTTGACATATATCGATATTTAGAGTGCAAATATATATTATTTATTTTTAAGTGTGAGAAATAGTTCTGTACCAGATTTATAAACTAAGTTAAATTATGAAACATTTGATTCATTATTATTTTTAAGGTGTGTATTTTTGAATACCCGAATACATAGTTTAAGTTTTTGTGTTCGATGTTTAATGAATTGTGCACGCAAAACGTAGTGACTAGATAACCATATTGTAGAGTAGTTGATAGTTATTTATACCTAGGACAATTGGTGAATATGACTGGTTGTAAAGAAGAAGAAATAAAACGAAGAATGAAACTAGGATGGAGTGCTTTTGGAAGAATGAACATTGTTTTTAAATCCAACATTCCGCTATGCTTAAAAAAGAAGGCATACGACCAATGCGTACTGCCAGTTATGACGTATGGATGTGAAACGTGGATGCTAAATTCAAGAAGGTTACACAAGATGCAGTGCACACAGAGAAGCATGTAAAGATGGTATAACAAGAAGAGATCGTAAGAGAATATATGGGTAAGAAGCATGACCAAGGTGGCAGATATAGCGGAATGTGTGAAAAAGTTGAAGTGGCAATGGGCTGGACATATAGCGAGAATAATGGATGGTATCAGAGGGGATGTGAAAGAAAGCTAGGTAGACCAAGTGGACGGTGGGCTGATGAATTGAGAAGAATGGAGAGGCCTTCATCCAGCAGTGGATGGTGAACGGCTGAAAATGATGATGATGATCTGCATTACTATTATTATATTATATAGTAGCGCAGAAATCTGCCCAGCCTCACAATAGGTAACTTCACTAACACTCATGACACTGTCGATGGACAGTTACTAGATTATTATAATCGAAAATATTCCGTTATATGGTGGTAAGTCAAGAACGAAGGTTAGTGACTATATGTGTCGTTTAAAACATTTCCTCAAATCAAAAATTCTATAAAAGTGAACGATTCAGAAATTAAGCGTCGAAAATCTCAGATTGGTGCATTTTTTATTGATGAATAAAACACAACAATTTATTATAAGATGTTTATTTATCAGATGTATAAAAAAGGACACTTGATGCAATATCCTATTGTAACTGGTACATGGCGTCACTCCTTTTCTGTCTCGGTTAACAAAGAACTAAATATTTCAATACATATATATCAAATATTTCATAACCAATTATTTATCAGATCTCACCATTTAATTTACAAACTAAAAACATGTACGGAAGTGACATTTAAGTATAATACATTATAGTTATACACATATACATAATACATATATGTGAATATAACACCATCGATGAACAAAAAAAACGTAAAAAATGTATAAATCAATAATATTTTTTTATCATTATAGTTTCTTTAATAATTATAATATAAATACTACAAAATCTAGCTAGAAATATTTTAAAAAGTGTAACTAGACATAGCTAATTCATATAGTATATTTTTTTTAATTAAGTATAACCCCACACGGGGTCAAATCGTCCGATTATGTACCGCTTAAACTTTAAATACATACAATTGATAAAATTGAAAATATTGTGTTCAATAAATCTGAATGTTCAAGAAGCAGAAATATGAATCATTTTAATTACAAACAAAATACATACATACCAAAAAATAATAATAAACATAATTTAATTTTTTTTTCAAACAGTTTCATTTAGCTTTACAATATTTCTGCAAATCAAACAATTCAGACTTCACGGACGCTCTTCTTAAAATTAGTATGATTTTATAACTTTTAATTGTGCGCAAAATATGCACAGTGAAATACATGTTTTCTTGATCTGAATTAAACAATATATTTATAGTGTATTTGTATTCATGTATGTGTGTGTTTTTGTGTATGTGTATGTGTATGTGTGTGTTTGTATAAAATTAATTTAATTTATAACTAATAATGACTCTAAGTCAAAGAAAATAGATATTGTTTTGAATAGCAAGATATTTTAGACTATTCTTGAAATTCAATCAATAAAATCATAATTCAGTGAATTTTTTTAAACAAAATAAAATAACTTTAAAAATTTACTCCTTGATATTATTGGTTGTTTGTAATTAAAAATAAAAACACTGAATATGTTTTACATCAACTTAGAGTCTGGCAGGGAGTTTATTACTTACTAGGAGGTTCCCTAATTTAATACCAGTGGCGTAGCTTTTGGAATTATTGTGAAAATACACAAGTTGCGTATATAATTTTTACAGTATATTCAATGTAAAGATATTAAATACGTAATATAGTATTTGAGATTTTTATATTGACTACTGAGTTATCAATGCACACCACCGTATAAGTACCTTTACAATATTTTGACTATGATTGCTTGTACATTTTAATTAGAAATTCAAATTCATAAGAGAACAGTCTTAAAATTATTTTTTTTATAAAACATTGATATGTCGCCAAATGATGACAAAATAATTTAAAATAAAAAATATATAAAACCAAATTGTTTTCTGGGAACCTCTAGTCTAATTATTGCAATATTGTATATCGCGTATAATATAGACATGCAAACTCACAAATGGATCATTTCTAAACATTATAAAAAGCTATAGACTATCAAAATGCATATAAAAAATCACGCATCCTTCATTCACACCATAGAAACAATGTGTTTTTATCAAACGTTCAAATTAAGATTACACAATTATTATAAAAAAAGGACTAAAAAGTGCAAGGAGTGACCACGTCGAGTCGGACAAGAACTTTCGGCGATACACACACTGTGAGTCGTGAGTGCGACTCGAAACTTACTCACGACGAACGATACTCCTTGCTCCCTACAAAAATTACATTGTAGATGAAAATGTTTTTCCTTTCCTTTATTTTTTTTTTGTTTGGCACCCAAGTATCAAAAAATATATTTTAAACCTAATTTAATGCAAAAAAAGTATACATCGCAGTTGTGTTTTCCAAATTGACGAACAATTCTTATAGTTTATACACAAACACAACCTATATATAAATAAATAGAATATTAGTCAAATTTCAAAACTTCAAATTTTCAATAAATTTGTTGACTTTTTAATTTCATTTTAAAACAAATATGAGCAAAAACGACTATATTTTACTAATAATCAAAAAAAAAAGTTTATTGAACGAAACTCATTTCAATTTGGTAAATTCATTTTATAATTGGATGTTCGGTAAATTTACTCCGATCGATTGCTTTTAGCATGCACTGCAACATTGATTAAAATGTCTCACTCTATATATGTATATATATATATATATATATATATATATATATATATATATATATATATATATATACATATATATATATATATATATATATATATATATATATATATATATATATATTTATATATGTTAATATATTTTTTGTTTATTTTAAACACTTAGATCACAGTGGGGTTCTTATGTACGGGGTAAGCCGCCAGCGGGATCAGCCGTTCACCTCCTGCGGGATGTTGCTGCAACCGCTATCATCTGTCGCAGCATTGGTTCCGGTGTGCATACTTTAGGATCACACTTCATCTGTCCATCGCCACCGCACCTTTAAAAAGAAAATAAATTCATATAAATAATTAATGTTTCAAAGTCACGAGTTTGCATAAAAAATCAATTACAACTCCAAAAATAGTTACAGATTCCAAATAATAAATACTTGAATTTATTTAATGGTATATAAAGTAACTTAAACTTGAAGGAGATTAATATTAACTCATTAACTTACGTGCAATGTAAGCAGGGACCTGATGCGGATCGTACAAATTCTCCAACATTATATGCCTGTCCTTTAATTTGGCATCCTCGTCGTTGGGCGGCTCCTTTGTATGCGTGAGACAAGAAATGTGGTGGTAACGTCGTCGTTGTCGTCGTAGTTGTTGTCGTCACATTCATGACGGTAGCCATAGACACTGGACATTCGTATCTCGGACAGCAGAACCCTTGAATCGGTTCCTCGTGACAGTGCTGTATCGGTGGCGGGCAGCTCTGTTGTAAACATATAATATCGCTTCTGAAGCAGAAGCAGAAGTCGCAAGGATCGTCTCTAGGTATTTGTTGAGCCGATACGTAAACTTTTCCACCGTATCTGCAAGTTCCAGGTCCGAATGATTGGTCTTCATCTTCATAATCTTGTTCGTTTCCGCCGTATGGTGGTGCATGGAAATCGGGCACTTGATGATCGTGTGGTGATGCTCCTGGTGTTTCTGGTTCGCCTGCTTCTTCTTCTGGATGATATTTATCGTGAACGTGCGATGGTGGTTTGGTATGGTGTACCATTGGGTATTTAGATGTGAAACCTTCATCGAATGGTGACAGCGTCGAAGATAATGATGGTTTGGTATAATGAGCTGTTTCTGGTAAAGGCTTGCTAGTGGAAGTATAACTTTCTCCTTCAGTTACCTTATCTCCCAAATCTTCACTTGGAACTTCCGGTTCTTTTGGTGCTTCGTGATCCCCAGCTACATGTTCAGTTGTTGTATCCTTATCACTATCGTCAGAAGGTTTTTCAGTCTTTTCACCAGATTCTAATTCTGGGTGTTTTGTTTCATGCTCTACCTCATCAGATGGTTTCTCTACTTCCGTACCCTTCAATGGTCTAGTCGTAGTGCTCTCATCGAATACTCCACCATGTGGGGATGTGACCTTTTCTCCCGCTGTGTGAGCAGCGTTACTTGGTTCAGTTGTATGTTGTGACTCAATTTCATCTTGTGTCATTTCTTCTTCATCGCTGCTAGCAGGTTTCTTTGTATGGTCCTTGTCATAAGCGTGAGGATACAACGTAGATTTTTCTGTGACTTGACCATCTTCAGGCATCGAGGTATCGAGTCCGTGTTCTGGTCTTTGTGTTTTCTGATCGTGTTTTGGTTTATCTGTTCCTTGTTCATCACTTGGAACATGTTCTCCAGAAACATCATCCGATTTTTCTGTTGTCTGTTCTTCGGCAGATTTCAATGTATGGTCATCTGGATGCTCTGGAATTGGTTTTTCGGATTCAACTGCACCTGATGGAGTGCCAATTGTAGTTAATTCTAAGGTTGGTACATCAGTTTCTTTGTCGTGTTCTTTTATTTCAGAATCGGGAGTATGATCGATTTCTTCATCAACATATGGTTTTTCAGTCTTAACGTGGGATGGAATTTCAGTTTTTTCATCGTATTCAGGTTTAGAATATTTATCAGTAGCCTGTTCTTCATCTCCAATATCTGGTCGAAGAGTTTCTTGCTCATCTGAAGGCTTTCCTTGTTCAGTAGAAACATGATCAACGGGTTTATGAGGTTTATCAGTATACAGTTCACCATCTTCAATATGCGGTCGAAGAGTATCTTGTTCTTCCAAAGGCTTAACATGTTCAGTAGAGACGTGGTCAACAGGCTTATATGGTTTATCAGTAGCTTCTTCTTCGTCAAGAACTGGTCGACTAGTTTGATGTTCATCCAAAGGTTTTCCGTGTTCAGTAGAAACATCATCACTAGGCTTCGATGGCTCACCGGTGACCTGTTCTTCATCACCAACAATAGGTCGTATAGTTTCTTCTTCGTGAGATGGTTTCCCATGCTCAGTGGGAATGTTATCAATGGGCTCAGAAGGTTCATCGGTGACTTGTTCTTCATCTTCGACAGCTGGCCGTTTAGTTTCGTCTTCGTGCAATGGTTTTTCGTGTTCAGTAGGAACGTGATCAACTGGTTTCGATGGTTCACCAACAACTGGTTTACGAGTATGTTCTTCGTCCAAAGGCTTTCCATGCTCAGTGGTGAAATCATCAACAGACTTAGATGGTTCATCAGTGATTTCTTCTTCACTTCCAACATCTGGCCGTACAGTTCTTTTTTCGTGCGATGGTTTGCCAAGCTCAGTAGGAACGTGATCGATGGACTCGGAAGGTTCATCAGTGACTTGTTCTTCATCTCCAACTGGCCGTTTAGTTTCTTCTTCGTGGGATGGTTTTCCGTGGTCAGTAGGAACAACGGGCTTAGAAGGTTTACCAGTGACGTCTTCTTCGCCAACGACTGGTCTAAGAGTTTCTTGTTCGTCCAAAGGCTTTCCATGTCCATCAGTGACTTGATCAACAGATTTATAAGGTTCATCAGTAATCTCTTCCTCATCTTCAATAACTGGTCGAATAGTTTGCTTTTCATCCGAAGGTTTTCCATGCTCAGTGGAAACATGGTCAGAAGGTTTAGAAGGCTCATCGGTGACTTGTTCTTCATCTCCAATAACAGGTCGTCTAGTTTCATCTTCGTGCAACGGTTTTCCATGTTCAGTAGATGCATGTTCAACTGGCTTAGAAGGTTCACTAGTAACCTGTTCTTCATCTACAATGTCCGGTCGAAGAGTTTCTTGTTCAGTAAATACATGATCAACGGGCTTAGATGGTTTGCCAGTAGCATATTCTTCATCTTCCACACCTGGACGAAGAGTTCCTTGTTCATCAACGGGTTTTCCATATCCATATTCTTTGTCTGGTTTTTCAGTTTTATCACCATATTCTGGCTTTTCTGTCAAACGATCGTGTGTCGAAATTTCGTCATCTTTGTCGTGTTCAGGAATTTCAGTAACTTCTCCACTATCTTCAGATACTTGAACCGGTAACGTGGATTCTGGTCGTCTTGTTGCTTTTTCATCTACCAAAGTTTTTTCTGTAGATTCCTTAGCGGGCTTTTCAGTTTTTTGTTCTTCTTCAGCGCTTGGCGCCTTTGTTACTTTGCCATATGATTCACTTTCCTTAGTAGTTTCTTCCTCGGGCTCAGATGTCTCAGAATCTTGCTGAGTAGACACTATGTGTGGCCTTTCAGTTTCTCTATCATATTCTGGTTTCTTAGATGCATCAATTACTTTTTCGGTAGATTCAACATCGGGTTGTTCATATTTAGTAGTAATGTGTTCTAAAGAATCCGAATCCGGTTTTTTAGTTATTTGTTCATGCTCTCCAGAGTCATCATGGGGTCCGTCAGTTACTATTTCAAGATGTGGTTTTCCAGTTTCTAATTCGTGTTCTTTCATTGGCTGTTCTCCTGCTCCAACGCTTGGTTTTTTCGTTTCTTTATCATCTTCCATAATATGAGCGTCTGATTCGAGTGCTGGTCTTCTCGTTTCGTGCTCGGTCATTTCATAAACTTCAGTAGCATCGGTGAATTTAGTTTCGGGGGATTCTGTAACTTTGCCATCATCATCACCTGATTTTTCAGGTATGCGTTGTGTTTGATCAATATCAACATGTCCAGTTTCTGGTCTCGATGTTTCGTATTTCGTATTATCTTGTAAAGTCACTTGGGATTCCGTTTTCTCCGTTTTATTTTCGTATTCATCAGTAATGTGTTTCGTTGGCTCATAAACAGGTTTCTCGGTTCCCTTTTCTGGTGTTTCGTGATCTTTAACGATAGGTGTAGTTTTTCCAATTTCATGTTCATATTCTTCTGTGGTGTAAAGGCTCGGTTCTTTTTCTTCATCGGTAGCAGTTTCATCATCGACATGTTCTGGTGATTTTGGTTTTTGGGTACCATCTGGGTATCTTTCAGTACTATGTACCGTTGGTCCATGGTGAGATGCATCCAATTTTTCAGTAACTTCTTCGTCAACTACTGAGTCTGGTTTATCATCCACTTGCGTTACATGTTCATCGACATCCTTTTCTGTTGATGAAGTTGGCACTTCCAACTCATCATCGTGTCCTGATGTTACACGTTTTTCAGTTACAGATTCTACGGGTTTCTCTCCCTCCGGTTTCTCTGTATGCTTATCATAATCGTCTTGACCAGCAGCATGTGTACTATGTTCAGTTTCAGGCTTTCCATCTTCTTCATCGTGTTGCGTTGTTTCGTAATGTTCGGTGGCATGCTCAGCTTCACCATCTTCGGGTTTACGCGTTTTCTGATCCTGATCATCAGGTTTTCCAGTGGCGTGTTCGACGTGAGTAATATCAGGTCTTTCGGTTTTCTTTCCATAATCTGGCTTCTCTGTATGTTGGGATTCATCTCTCTCTTTTTCTGTAACGTTGTCATCAACATTATCGTCAGGTTTTTCAACTTTAGTGTCTGGTGCAGATGTAGCAGATTCGGTCAAATGCTCATCGGGCGAACCTGGCGATTTTGTATTCAACTCTTGCTGTCTATCTGTAGATACTTCAACTACCACTGGTCGAATTGTAAATTGCGAATCATCTTCTGAAGTTGCCTTTTCAGATGTTCCCTTCATTCTGGTATCGGAATATTCAGTGGTGTGTTGCTCGTCAGTATCGACGGTTTCACTTGTTTCAACGTGCTTTTCAGTTACATGAGGAAGCTTTTCTTTTTCTTCATCACTATCAATATCGGGTTTTTCAGTCACGTGCCCTTTGTCCAATTTATCTGCGTCAGTATCAGCAATGGTCTTAATAGTAGTTACATCATCAGATACTGATTCGGGTGCAGTGTGATCTAAAGGTCTTGGGGAACCGCTTTCATCTTCGTCAGATTTATCTACCTTCTTAGTAACATGCGTAGAGTCAACCAATGATTTCTGAGTTGTAATATCAGAATAGTCGTCTTTCGTGGTTTCATCATCTGTTACGGAAACGTCCTCGCCTGCTTCAGTTATATGCGTATGGACATCTGAAGGCCTTGAAGTTGTTTGCTTCTCAGATTCGTCATCTGGAGACAGAGTTTGAATTCTGAGAGTATGATCAGGATATTCGCTAGATTGAATACCATGGTCAACTTCCGGAGTCGTTCTGGTATGGTCATGTATAGGGGCGTCCGTTTTGACATCTGACGTGTCAACATCGTATGGTGACAAAGTTTCTTTTTTGGAATCGATAGGTTTTTCTGTGTGATCAACATGTGTTGCGGGCTCTTCTTCTTCTTCTTCTTCTTCTTCTTCATCATCATGTTTTGGTACTTTGGTGACATCAATTGGTGACAAAGTAGCTTTTTCAATGTCACTTGTTGCATCGGTCACTGCTAAGTCCTTATCGGCAGTTGTCTTAGCCGTGGAATGTTCATCTGTTTCAGATGTTTCATCTGGCGTTTCCGATTCCGGTTCAACTGAAACTGGCACCGTTTCTTCAACAGGATGTTTTGGTTTAGTTCCACTGGGTTCACATTTTTCAGCAGTGCATTCTGGTTCAACGGATGGTTTTTGACTAATATCTGTTGAATCTTCATCGACCGATTTATCAGTTGAAATTTCTGGTTCAAATGCACACCTATCGCCAATACATACAATTCCTTTGTGTCCATCTGTTACTTTACCGTCTTCTGGTCTGGAGGTCGGTATCTTATCTGTTGACACTTCTTCACAAACTCCACCTGCGCACTTCTCATCTGTTGGACTTTCTGTTCCAACTGGATATTTATCAACGTCGTGCGTAGCAGGCTTTGTCTTCAATTCATCGTCCAATTCATTTGTTTGCAGATCTTCTTCGTCATCATGTGGTATTTTATGCTCAGTTGTGTATTCCGGTAATTCAGAATCATCGGATGGTTTAGGCTGAGTCTTGCATTCTGCGGAATCACAATCAGCAGAACCATCCTTGTCAACTGGTGTATCCTCGTGCAATGGCTTATGCGCTTCATCTTTGCAACCTGGTTCATTGCAGTCGGGTACTATCGGTTTTTTAGTATGTGATTCATCTGGACCACATCCTGCTGAACCGCAAAGCTCAACTGCGATTTCATTTTCAGATCCTGGGTGGACACTTCCATCCTCGGGTGTTCTAATCGATGATGTTTCTTTGCCTGGATATTGTTCAGATACACCGACATCACAGCCACTACCTTCGCAAGCTCCTTCGTGGATCTTTGAAGTGTCATCGCCATGTTCTGGGGCACATCCTGAAGCACCGCAGTCTACCTGCGATGGAGTATGAGAAGTATCGTGTGTTGGCTTTTTAGTTGTATCATGAACTTGAGGCTGACATCCGTGACCGATACAATCGGAATCAGTACCAATTATATTTTCTTGATCGTCTTCTACACATCCACCTTCACCGCAATCCGATGTTTTATGCGTGTGTACTTCAACTGGTACACCTTGGCAATCTTCCGACTCACAGCCCGAATCTACGCCAATTGGTTTTACCGTGCTATGTTTTTCAACAGGAACACGAGTATATTCAGCTTCTACTTGACATCCCAACTCTCCACAATCTCCAACAGAAACAGGCACTATACTACTTTCAGTCGTTTTATCTTCAGATTTATTTGGCACACATCCTGCAGCACCGCAATCTTCCTCGACCACATCGGTTGGTAATACAGACACTCCAATTTTGTTTACATCGTCAGATGATACAGTTGTCTTTTCTACTGCAGGTATAACAGTAGTACCCTCTTCAGACATATCCTTAGTATGTGATTCTGATAAATGGCTCATTGTAGTTCTTAATTCATCATCACTCTTTTCGGGAGTTTTACTTGTAGTAATACCAGTATCTTCTTGCGGTAATTTTTCAGTGATATGTTCATCATCATCAATATCGGTTGGTGATTTTTCTGTACCTTGTTCTTTATCATCAACGTGGGTTGGGGATTTTTCTGTACCTTGTTCTTTGTCATCAATGTGGATTGGTGATTTTTCCGTACCTTGTTCTTTATCATCAACCTGGGTTGGCGATTTTTCTGTACCTTGTTCTTTATCATCATATTTTGATGGTAAAGATTCAGTTACGCGATGTTCATCATCATCATCAATATGTGATTTTTTAGTGATATGTTCTTCTTCATCATCTGATGGTGACTTTTCTGTGATTTGTCCGTCTTCATCAGATTCATATGGTGATTTAACAGTAACGTGATCTTTATCATCGATTTCAGACGGCAATTTTTCGGAGCTATGTTCTATTTCATCATACGCTGGTGATTTTGTGGTTGTGTGATCTTCCTCTTCACCCAACGACGGTAATTTTTCAGTAGCTGGTACGGCATCCTCAGATGGAGTTTCGTCAATATGTTTTTTATCGTCAGATGATGGTACTTTTTCAGTTACACGATCGTCATCATCGACAGGTTTCTTATGTTTTCCATCTGTTGGGATATGATCATCATGTGACTCTGTGCTGCCTTCTACTTCTTCACCAGATCCTTCAGAAACATCGTGGATTGGATGTTTTGTCGTACCATGTTCTCTATCAGTGTAGCCATGGTCTTTATCTTCTTCATCGTCTGAAGGTAGTTTTTCAGCAACATTCGGTTCACCCAAATCATCATCGTATGATACAGTAGTATACCGATCGGAATCGCTTGGCTCATCAACTTCTTCTTCTTCTTCTTCTTCTGTGTGTTTTGGTGCTTCTGTTTGCCTTTCGTGGTCGGATACAGTAGAAGATCCAAATTCGTGTTGTTTATCAGTCGATTCATCAGATACGTGACTTGCATCAGTTACACCTTCGTGCACTTTTCTGATAGTAGTTGAATCAACTTCCACGATATGCTCGGTAATTCCATCATCAGAAGTTTTCTTTGTTGTATCTTCGTCTCCATCTCCTGTCTCATCGTGAACGAGTGGTTTTTCACCGTCATCATCTTTCTTCGATACTTTAGCAGTTCCACTTTCAGTTGTGTATTCTTTATCTTTGTCATGTTCTTTCTGTTCAGTAACTGAATCAGGTTGTTCGGATATTGATCTTATTGTCGTCGGTTGATATTTCTCATCGTCGGTCAATGTAGATGTAACAATTTCTGGTTCTTCCGGAGTAGGTTTGGTTCTGTCAATCGAACATCCACTAGGTCCACAGTCTGGAACGTAGACGGATGGTTTGATTGGTTCTTCTACTATTTCTGGTTTTTCATGGCCAGGTTTAGTGTATTCGTAGCCAGTATGATCAATATCAGGTCTCGCTGTATGACTCAATAAATCATCGTCTTTTTCAGTGAAAATTTCATCGTGCTCGATTATTGTATGAGCATCAGTTTGTTGTGTAACATCATGTGACGGTACTGCTGTAGTTTCATAAGTATGACTATCGGATATGATCACAGGTGCTCCATCTTGTTCGCAAACGTACGTTGGACAGCAAGTTTCTCTAGTGTGAAGTATTGGTTGGCAGTTTTTCAAATCTGCAGGAGGCGGCGTGCATGGAATGTGTTCACATTTCAATATACTGTTATCGCATTGACAAGAAGCTTGACATTTGCTTATCGGCGGGACAAAAGCTCCATCCGCATAAGATACTCCATCGATGAAACAGTTTCCTTCACCAGGTATGCGAGGAGGATGTGAGATAGCGTGCTGTTCATCAATTGGTTGTTGTTCAGTCAAACCATGACCGTAAGCATCGGTAGACGCGTGTTGATCGGTTTCTGTATCGATTCCCTTGATAGTGGTGAAATATGATGGTTTTTCAGTCGCCTTTTCAGATGCGTCTTTTTCAGTAGCGTCTTCAGATTTGTCAACTGATTGAGTAGTGATATCATGCGGCAGATCTTCTCCAGCATAATGAGTTGTATGAGAATCAACAGCTGGTTCTGGAATGTCAGTGGAATCTTCTTTTTTGGGCGAAGTGTGGGATCTGTCAGTCGTTTCTGGAACGTCTGATGTCTTTTCTTTATCGATATGAGAATCAGATTCGCCTTCTTCCGTTGTTTCTTCGTCGCTTGCTTTTGTAACAGGAACTCTTTCAGAACTAATTTCAGACTTTTCGGTGTGTGAAACAGGTGTCGTCGGTTTTTTTTTATCAACACTCACACTCGAATGATCCTTTTCGCTATCTTTAGGTGCTACAGAAGTGATGTGTGGCTCGTGATGTATCAAACCTTCGTCTGTGAAACCTTGCTCATCGTCGTGCTTAGTAGCATCTTCTGTTTCTAGCGGTGGAGCGGTGGTTGTGAATACCGAATCAAAGTCGTCTAATTGTTGAACATCACCGGAGCCTTGAACTTCTTCACCCTGTTGGTATCGATCATCAGGATGAGTTTTGTCTTCTGAACCAGGCTTATCGGTACTATCAGTGTATGTTTTGGTTGAATGGACTTCATCCTCTTCCTCGCCTACTGCTGGTTTTTCAGTTTGTTGTGTGTCTTTTGTAACTTCATCTACTTTGTGAACATCCATGCTGGGCTCTTTCGGAACGTGCTCAGTGCTACTATCAGCTTCATGTATCTTAGTGAACTCCTTATCTGGTTGTTGAGTGTGATCAGACACGTCAGATTTGACCGTTGATTTTTCGTGCGATTTAATCTCATCAGTTGGCTTTTTGGCGTAGGTTTCGTCATCTTCGTGTCCAGAGCCTTCGGGTTCCGTATCGAAAGCGGACAGAGTTGTAGCTTCTTCGTCCAATTGTGACTTAGTAGGTAAAACATTATCATCTTCATGAGGAACAAATCCGTCAGGGTATTTTTCAGTTGAATGTGACGTTTTGTCTTCTGGTATTTTGTGTTCTGTAACTTCTTCTTGTCCATCATGTTTCGTAACATCGTCATGTTTCACGTGTTCAGTAACTTCATCATGTTTCTCGTCCTCAGTCACTTCATCATGTTTCTCGTGCTCAGTAACCTCATCGTGTTTAACATGTTCAGTTGCTTCGTCGTATTTCACATGCTCAGTAACTTGTTCTTGTTCATCATGCTGTGTCACGCCATCATGTTTAACGTGCTCAATAATTTCATCATGTTTCTCATGCTCAGTTACTTCATCGTGTTTAACATGCTCGGTAGTAGCTTCGTCATGTGTCTCATGCTCTGTAACTTCATCGTGTTTCTCATGTACAGTAACTTCATCATGTTCAACATGTTCAGTTGTTTCGTCGTATTTCACATGCTCAGTAACTTGTTCTTGTTCATCATCATGTTTCACGTGCTCAGTAGTAACTTCATCATGTTTCTTATGCTCAGTTACTTCATCATGTGTCACGTGCTCAGTAGTAGCTTCGTCGTGTTTCTCATGCTCTGTAACTTCATCGTGTTTCTCATGCTCAGTAACTTCATCATGTTTCACATGCTCAGTAGCTTCATCAAGTTTCTCATGCTCAGTAACTTCATCGTATTTCACGTGCTCAGTAACGTGGTCTTCTTCATCATGTTCTGTCACACCATCAGGTTTCTCATGCTCAGTAACTTCATCATGTTTCACATGCTCAGTAGCTTCATCATGTTTCACATGCTCAGTAACTTCATCGTATTTCACGTGCTCAGTTACGTGTTCTTCTTCATCATGTTCTGTCACACCATCAGGTTTCTCATGCTCAGTAACTTCATCATGTTTCACATGCTCAGTAACTTCATCATGTTTCACATGCTCAGTAACTTCATCATGTTTCTCATGCTCAGTAACGTGTTCTTCTTCATCATGTTCTGTCACACCATCATGTTTCTTATGCTCAGTTACTTCATCATGTGTCACGTGCTCAGTAGTAGCTTCGTCGTGTTTCTCATGCTCTGTAACTTCATCGTGTTTCTCATGCTGAGTAACGTGTTCTTCTTCGTCATGTTCTGTCACACCATCATGTTTCTTATGCTCAGTTACTTCATCATGTGTCACGTGCTCAGTAGTAGCTTCGTCGTGTTTCTCATGCTCTGTAACTTCATCGTGTTTCTCATGCTGAGTAACTTCACCATGTTTATCATGCTCAGTAACTTCATCATATTTCACATGCTCAGTAGCTTCATCATATTTCACATGCTCAGTAACTTCATCGTGTTTCTCATGCTCGGTAACTTCGTCGTATTTCACGTGCTCAGTTACGTGTTCTTCTTCATGTTCTGTCACACCATCAGGTTTCTCATGCTCAGTAACTTCATCATGTTTCACATGCTCAGTAGCTTCATCATGTTTCACATGATCAGTAGTTTCATCATGTTTCACATGCTCAGTAACTTCATCGTATTTCACGTGCTCAGTTACGTGTTCTTCTTCATCATGTTCTGTCACACCATCAGGTTTCTCATGCTCAGTAGCTTCATCATGTTTCACATGCTCAGTAACTTCATCATGTTTCACGTGCTCAGTAACGTCTTTTTCTTCATCATGTTCTGTCACATCAGCAGGTTTCTCATGTACGGTAGCTTCATCATGTTTCACATGCTCAGTAGTTGCGTCCTGTTTAACATGCTCCGTAGTTTCATCATGTTTCACAAGTTCTGTAGCGTCTTCTTCTTTATCGGACTCCTTAGCTTCATCTTGTTTATCATCATGCTCTGTAACTACTTCGTGTTTGTCATGTTCAGTAACTTCATCATCCTTATCATGCAATGTCGTCTTTTTATCCTCTGGTTTCTTATGATCATCCATTTCTAATTCTGGTCGTTGAGCATCGTGACTCTCGGTGACCGAAAGAATTTCATCTTCGCTCAGAGTCGTATATTGCGAATCGTCAACATCATCATGATCTTTGTCTTCGGATTTGGTGCTCTCTTGGACTGCAGGTGCCTTTGTAATTTCGTGATCCTTGTCAGTCGGATGATACTTATCTTCTGGATAAGCATACTTAGTAGTTGCTTCTATTTTTTCATCTTCGCTTTCACCCTTCTCTGCTCTAGTTTGCGTTGCTAAATCGTGCTGTCCAACAGTGGTGGATTCTTCTTCATGTTTCTCACCATAAATCGGTTTTTCAGAAGCCTTTTCAATGAAATCTTCACTGGAAGTAGTCAAATGATCTCTCAATGGTTTTTGATCATCAATCAAATCCTCGGCAGTTGTCGTCAGCTCTTCATCACCATCGCAGATGTAAGTATCAGGACAGCATTGACCCTCACGTGATGGAAGTGCAGTACAATTCTTGCCTTCGTTCTCCATTGGGGTTCCACACTCTTGTACAGCACAGACAATATCACCCTTCATGCAATAGCAATGCTCGCAAGGTTTATCAGTAGTTATGCAAGCTCCATCAGCGTAAGTCTCATTGCGGTAATTACATTCGCTAGTGTATCCTGGCGGTAATGTAGTCGTGAGCATGAATCCAGGGGTAGGTCTCTCAGTGGTCGTTAAGTAATCGAGCATGAGCGGCTCCTCACCCTCAGGATGATCTATAAAATGAAAAGTTATGATTAAATTCAATTCTTTAATATAAAATATAAATAAATTTAAAGATGATTATGCTTACCGCAGGAGTATCGAACGGGACAGCACACTTCCTTTTGATAAACTGGAGTGCATCCTTCAACGTGCAGCGTACACTCTTGCATTACGCAAGCGGTCATGTTTCTAATACAATAGCAAAGTTCGCATGGTTTGTTCGGTTTCGAAGGTACTCGGGCGCCATCTGAGTAGAATTTGCTGTCTATCGAACATCCGTAGTTGTCGTGGTGGCCAACTTCGGTCGAATAGACTGAAGGGGAAGACGTAGTGGCGGTCATCAAGTCGACAGGTACTGTAACGCAATCAAATATTAATAAAACGATCCATCAAAATGCGTATGTAAAGGTTTGTCGTAGGGTATAATTACCGTCAGGACAGGTGATGATAGGGCAGCACTGGTCTCCCCTTTTCTCGACTGTGCAATCTTGACCGATGGGTTTCGTGAAGGGGCAAACCCTCAAGTAGCACATCAACATTCGATTGTGACACGTGCAATTTAAGCACGGTTCGTTCGTCATTATTCTGTCGCCTTCTCCGTAGTGTTGGAAGTTATAGTAACAGCCGGCTGCGATGCAAAATTAAATAATAAATTAACAAAGAGGTTACTCACACGGTGTATTTTTGTGTGTTCAATTGGGTGTGTAGAATGTCGTGTGTTGGCCGCTAGCCAAGATAACAACGACCGCGGTGGTCTTGCAGAACAACATCATGTTCGTTTTGTCAGTCACCCGAATGCTAGTAGTAGTAGTTGTTGTCATTGTGTTACGTCTCGTTCGACCATTCTCATTTTCAATTTTACTCTGATTTTCTTTTATTTTTTTGCCGCTCGATTTAAGCTAGTATTGTGTTTGACGACGATCTCGATGATGGTATCGTCACGACAAGAACAGCGTGCAAAATTTTTAAGACACTTTTTGTGCGACAAATATATCTATATTATTAATAGGTAGATGTACGGAACATAATACATAGATGACTAACAGTGGCGTGAGGTGACTTTTAACTAAAGGGATTTAGTCGCAATTCAATACAATGATTTTAAAAATCTGGGCGTAAATTTATTCCTCTCGTCGCTGATTGTGTGTTGTAGATGCAAAGGTGTCATTGTTAGATGAAATATCTAAACTTTACATATGTAAATATTACAGTATTTTTTCAGAAATAATGTGATTCGTAGTAAATATTGTAAGAAATTATAGAGGAGTCATTTGAAAAAATAATTATTAATTAAAAATCTATAGTTTGATCAATCGTGGGAATATATCGATAGAAATGCATTGAATATAATATATTACACGCTATTAACGAAACGATGTTTAAGAGGATACGTATAAAAACGCTAATAGACATGAGCGTTTCCCACACGTTTCCTTTTGTAAGGAACGCGATAGAGTAATTTTACTAGTCTCATCCTAATAAATTGCTCGATTTCAAATTCGAATTTAAATTGGTCGTTAAGCGAATAAAATGGAAATGAAAAATAATAAAAAAAAAATGGCGATCGTTTCGACGATTCGCGTTACCTGTTTCGCGTTCGCCGAATTTGCATAAAAATTGCAACGGCGTGCAATTCCGGATCGACTGTTATCTGATTGCGATGAGACTGACCTGTTTATGTGTGTGTACAAACAACAGTTACTCCAATTCTGGATTCCCACGTGCATTCCGTGCTATTACCGTATGATTACTATAATGCGGCGAACGCACCTATGTGAAATTGATGCACCGATGGGAAAAGCGATGAAAAATCGCACAGCGACGCCAGATGATTGTCGGGAAAGGATATCTGACCCTCTGTAATTTTATCTTGATACTAGCGATGGAAAATCATCTCTGTCGATTGTTAGATGCGTCTTAGCTCACCTCCAAATGATGCGCACAATCATACTTGGATTTTTTTCCGAACACGTTTTCCCGCACAAATGCGCGGGTCGCGCCTCACACACAAACGAATCGAACGAATCATTAAACGTATTAAAACTAATATAATTTTGAGAATAAAAACGTGATGAACGAAGTTCGTGTATAGCATCATCGTTCGTTCAGGAAAAATGAAAAAACGACGAGCAAGGTCTAACTTAATTACTAACACTGTATGAATGTTTCATAACTTACGAGCATTTCATAGATGCGTAAAAAGCACGACGTGCTTTCAAGTTACACGCTTAAAATTTAATTAAAAAAAAATACAAATACTTGTTTAATTAAGTATTCATTCAATGTGTGACAGATGAATTTTCAGTTTATTTAAAAAAATCTTTTTATATTTACCTCCATCGTATACGTCTAGGTCGGTCGAATCAGAGAATGTGGGAGCTGTAACAAAACAAAACAAAAACGTTAGTTCTATTTATATAATACGTATGCCCTACCTATACACAATAGTTACAGTAAACTTCAATTGAATCAAGTTAACTGTAAATTTGATAAAACGACAACAGGAAAAAATTAGAAAAGGCAAAGAAAACAATTGTCGAACATTGGTGATGGGAAAGTTTTACACGGTTCTTGAGAGAGTGTTGCAAAATTGTAAAATAATACTTAAATGTGTGTATTATTTATACCTGTGTAATCTGTAACGGGTTTTTTTCTGCATTGTGTGTGATGATGCCACTGGGTTATGTCATTCGGAAGATTGGTACTCTCGCACGAGAGGAAAAACTGTTATAACAACACAATACCGAAAAGAAATTATCGCAAATGAAATCGACATATTTTATTTTTGATGATAATTTGAAACAACGAAACATTGTAAATCTTTTTTTCTTTAAAATTACAAGTTGCGATGTGTTTAGCGAGCCCTTGAAAATGACAATGTAAGGTCAAATTGATTTTATTACTGTTAGGATTTTCAACTTATTCAAAATGAAAAAAAGTTGTGTTAACACGTGTAATACACATTTGAATTCATTGGTGTAGGGGCGTGATAGGAATTTTAATATCAAAGAGAGAAGAAAAAAATGCGCGCTAAACGACGATCATGATTATGTTAGTTTTAACACATTGCCACTCGGCTAAAAAAAAGTGTGATATGGCAATGAAAAATTTCGTATCTTATTAAGCGTCGAAAATAATCATCAGTTCGTGATGTCTTAATTAAGTGTACGATTGCACAATTCTACCTATACCTAAGTTGAATTTTCTCGACAGTGATTACGTTCACGTTCCATCGTGGAATAATTAACGGTATACACGAAGTCCGATAGATAATTCGTCCACGTTCACAGATTCTTTTGCATACAAAGTAGCTGAAGCGGTCGCCTGGCGAAATGTAGCGGTGAAATTGAAAGCAAGACATGTTTATTGCTTCTGAAAGGGTGCTTGCTTGTCGGCGGCAGTGGAAGCTATCGTAGGATCTGCCGAAGTCACCATACTTAGAAGGTTGTCCGCAATGTTACAACGGTTAAACGGTTCTGATGATACTCGACTGTTTCTTTTGATTCATCAGAAAATTCGATGTATAAGCTGAATGAAACGTCGAAGCTCAAGTTAGCGAACAACCTATTCAGACGCTTTTTACACGAACATTCCATAAACAAATTGTCTAATATCGAACGTCCAATACAAACTGTTACGCTTGCGAAACGCATTGTGTAAACAGTTTTAGGCTTTTTCCTCAACACAATTTTTTTTCGATTTTGGAACTCAAGCCCCGTTAACCGCTCTAAGCGCACACTCGTACACAAACCCATCGGATAGTTGGATACATCGATTGCTGATTCGAACTAGTAGTTAGAAACATGGTGCGTTCTTCGTAATTGCCGATACGGTGGACACGCGTGACGGAATGTCGATGCGTACGTGACGTTGTGGCCCCCGGTTTGCCACCACTGATCTATTGGCCCATCAATCGCTTTGGAACTGTTACGTCATTATTG
This sequence comes from Parapsyche elsis, assembly GCA_022651745.1. Taxonomy (NCBI): domain Eukaryota; kingdom Metazoa; phylum Arthropoda; class Insecta; order Trichoptera; family Hydropsychidae; genus Parapsyche; species Parapsyche elsis. The sequence goes on from JAGVSN010000004.1 coordinate 336,584, forward strand.
TCTTATTATGCGCGACGGTGAATGAACAAGACGTAGACACTTCTCATTACGCGGAATTGCAAACGCTAATTTTAAATATGCAAATTGCGTATAAAGGAATTTTATTTTTACGGTTGTGTGGTCAGGTTATATGTATGTACGTATGTATGTACATATGTGCAATGCGTGGGTTTGGGTTTGGGTTTCGCGCTTAACCGCTCGTTGATGTCACTTGTTCGATGATCGAGCGAAATCATTTCATTACCACTAGTTACAAGTACCTGGCGTTGTCCGTGTACATTTTAAACTGGAAATAGTCATTGTATTTATTTCTTCTAATGAAAATATTGTATGCTAACTATTATTAGTTGGAGTCATCGAAACGAAGCTTTATGTATGATAGATACATAGCTAGAAAGAAAATTTTCTTATTACAATCAAATACCTCTGCAAAGTTTGGTATCTGAATGTAAGAGACTATTGATAGATTGATTTGAATTGATGTTTATTTGTACTCAAACTGTCTTCATATTATATTCCACGAAATATGAATAGTACACAGATCGTTATCAATCACATCGACATTTCCTGCCAAATCGCGACACACCTCAGCGTGTTATACATAGTCTTATATGTACATATGTGTGTGAGTGTAGTCGAGTGATTTTTTGGCGATGAAGAAGACGCCATCGAGCGTCCCACGCGCTATGAATAATTCGCTCATCAAATATTTAACCAGGACATGAGAACCGGAGGACGCGTATAGCAACCGAAGAACCCGTTCATTTCGACGATATTCGAAATGAATTAATTCGCTTTACATCGAATTGTTCATTATTGGTTAGACATTATTACACGGCGCATTTGAATGCAAGCGTACGGTTTATCGCTCTATCGAATCCGAATGCAGATGGTTTCATTATAATATTTTGGTGTAATAAAGATGGGGTCATAAAAATTATCATATGTATAAATGGACGACATGCCGAATGCGGATATCTTGATTTTTTTTTACTTTTCATTGAGCTTTGGAACTCTAACCTGATTCTGAAAAAATGTATGTCTGTATGTCAATGCTAAAACTCTCCTCAATATTTTCTACGAATTGTATAAGTAATGATCAAGCACTTGCAAAGATGTAGTTTTAAAACGAAAAGTGTCGTCGATTGTTTATCTATGGGCCATTGACCGCTAAACTGGTTTGGTTTTCGTCTCGGAACGGGACCGCATCCTATTGCGAAAAATGTCACCAAAAACTTCAATATTTTGACATCGATCTCGAACGATCGGTTTCACATGCGTATGTACCTACTATTGATATATGATACTACGTGACGGTTATTGTCCTGATAAATAGGTACTTTAGCCTACGCAAATTGTGCCAAAATATGACGCATACGACAGCCAGGTCACAGACATAGGAATTGGGTATTCGGAACAGTGCAGTGCGACGGTCAAAGCACACTTGCACAAAAGACACAATTTGCATAAGCCCGGGTGCAACACTACTTCAAAGAGACGTGCGTGAGGCTGGTGATACTTTTCCATTTAAGAAAATGTAGTTTTGGTCATTGAGTACGAACAGTTCGTCCATTGTGCGATTGATTGATGCGTCCACTCTTTTTTTTTTTTACTGTCAAGGTCGTATTTGCGATACAGATACATTTTTGTACATTATAATATCGCGAAAAACGGTTAACGCATCGTAACTTGGAATCGAGCGTATTTGCAAATATAATTGCGTCGATTTGTATATATTTGCTCGACATTAACCCACATTCTAGTCTATCGTTAACGGGAATCGACGGACTTTTATCAAAAGACGTTGAGTCATTCTACAACTTATCTAACATGCAAACAAAGGTCGTAAACACGCTGTGATGTCCATTGGGTTTTTCCGCTGTTTAAATTTTCGATTGAAACACTATCGCTTGTATATTTAGACATTATCGTTTGTTTATAATAATCAATCTCAACTAGAGTTGAGATTGATTTTTCAAGCTTACACAGCTTAAAAATCCGTTATATGTACATATGAAGCATGTGTCGAACAACCTTAAACAGGCAGTTTCTTTAGGAATAAACGTCTCATTAAATAAAATCAGGTTTAGTGCAAAATCTTGTTTGATTATAATGCAACATCGATCACGTTTTTTCTAACGATCAAAAATTCCTATTCGCATTGTATAAACAAAGCTAATAAATTATGAAAAAAAAGTGACGTCTATCTTGGTTGTGTAAATCAAAATCAAGTCGGGTTTCCATGTGCTTTTTTATTGATTTATATATGTGTATGTGTGTTTGAATATATGTAAATTGCCATTGCATCTTTATAAAAAGAGAAATGCAGATTGTATTCAAACAGCAATGGAAGAATCGAATGTGATTGCCGTGGATGATCTGCAATTTTGACCACTTTGCCAATGCAAGCATCTCGTACAACAATGATATAATACGGACGCATGAAAATCATCATACGGGTCACGCTCGTTATTGACCTCAAGGTTTGGGTCATCGAGCTTGATGGACAAGAAAGCCGAGCCAATCTGAATCTGATGAAGTCGACATTGCGAATGCAACTACGGAGAGCGGCACGTTTACCGTTAAACACTCGTCTTTTTTCATTTTCGTAAGCACGACACACGGAACGGCTACTTTGCGTTGATATCCTTGCTAAGGAGATGGTGTCAGCTGGGGCTGAAGTCCGGTTTCAGACCGTGTTATCTAACCGATCTGACGGGCGCAAGACAACAGATTAAAATGCCGCTAGCATCTTCGCACGATCTGATCCGTGGGTGCCGTTGAACTTCTCGGACCCGATGCAAAACAAAAACGATGCGCAATATTTATCGAGACGGTTATCAATAAGGTCGGGAACCTCCTCGGCATACAATGTGTGTCACCTGTCGCGATGCTAATGAGCCACAGGTAACCTTGTCCGCCCACGCTCCCCAGCGTCCGCTCTTTAACTGTAAAACTCGCCATTGCATTGCCAAGAGTCCGGACGTTGCTGTTCGGTTGTTGATAAATCTCACGCGAACTGTCCGACACACATCTTATGCTAATGGATGTGAAGATCACTCGATACGTTTTAGAGTGGGTCGATGTGTTATGTCAGAGGACGTATCGCGAGTGCAACGACTGAGGTTTGTGCAGTATGCAGTTTGAATGCAGAAATTCCTACGGCGAACGAGTGCAACGACGGGTGGGTCCGATGCACGATTGACCGACGCAAAAAATAACAATAAAAAATCAATAATCGAACCAAGCGAGTTTAACGAACTGCATAGAGCGAACGTTGACTTTCTATATTTTAAATAAAAACTTGCAAGTTTGATGATTAAAAACAAGTATAGAAAAAATTAACTGAATGTGTCTATTTGCTTGTTATTTATTAATCCGTCACCATTTGATTGACATAAGTTATTGTCAAATTATTTTAAGAATTATATCATTAGAAATAGTGATGTCCACAGTTATTGTACTAGAAATAAGAACCATTTAGTTGTAATTAGAGTAAGGAAAACGAAGACAGCTGGTGGCGTTATTCATAGGGGTGTGTTAATGTACATATGTATGTACATATCTATGTATGTATAATGCCCTCCCTGAGTGCGTCAGGTCTTCTAAGACCATAGATGCATTTTCTCAAAGTGTGAGGAGATACCTCTGTGAGGGATAGTAGATATGTATAAGTATAGTGTATAATGTGTACTACTACATAGATTTATGTAGTTGTTATAAATATGTAATAGGTGTAAGTTAAATTAGCTAATATTATATAATTATATAAAATAAATAAATAGCTAAATAATAAAACTTTCGGGTTTTGAAGGATACTTGATTACGATAGAACCATACATGGTTTTATTTCGATGATTTTACACACAAGGAAAGCTGGGTACTGTATGTCGCTAATAAATAAATGTATCCTGATGAAAATGTATCATTTTGCTTTAGTGCTGTAATTAAACTGATAATCTCTTGAAATAAATAAAGTTTTTTCTATGTAATCTTAAAGTCCACGCTATACAATGCTAATTTTTACCGTCTTGTACAGAAATTATGTGACCAAATAAAAGGTGTGTTCGTACATACAATTCTTGAGATAAAATCGCATTTTGTTCGACGTCGCCATACGTAATGCGTCTTGTGAACTTGACACACATGTAATGAGACGGTCACATTCAACAAACGGTATATCCACTTTTTTTATTGTAAATTAAATAAACAATTCTTTTGTCCGTCGCACAATCGAAGTGTCATTTTCATAGTTGGAATTTTTTTTTTGTATTTGTTTGTATTTTTGTTGAATCAAACAATTTACTAGACGTACGCGAGCCAAATGTTATTTATAGTTATGTTAATTGTTTTCACGGTCATAATGTATTTTTATGAGCGATAGTAAAATATCAAACACCATAAATCAAACGACCGATTATATATTTTTTTTATTATTATTTTATAACGCGTTGGTTACGCGTCGCTCTCGCGTCTACATCGCCGATAAATCAATACGATAATGAGTCATCGTCAACATCCCTCTCGTAGGGTGATGACTGGTCGGTTTCATAACCAGATTACAATGCATTATTCATGATTTGACAAAGTGAATTTCGCCGACACCCCAAGCGGCATTCTCTAGATTTTGGCTCATGTGAATTTCGAACGTGATGAATGCTACATGCATTGGTAGCGTGTTGAGAATCTTTAAAATAACACATGTGCATAAGTGTGTTTCGATGTCATATTCATACTTAAATAATGCATTAAATATACAGTGAGACTTTAACCCTTTAACGTGACGCTTTCGTTTAATAAGAACAAGGTGAAAGGATGCATACATTCTGTCCCCATTAGTTATGCTTTTACAATGTTAGAAGCTGAAATCAAATCGAAGTTTACATTTAATGAGCTGTGAAGTAGTGAAACTACTTATTGAATGTTTTTAGCACAATTTAAGTATTCCTAATTACTTTTGTAGATGAAATCAATTCGTTTGAATTAAATCATCCAGTTCTTCCTCCCTATTGAGTTTATCAGTGCTAGTAATAGAATTGAACAAAAATGTTGATGTGTATCTAATTTTTTGTCGGATGTTATAAAATGATTAGTGTTATTACTACGAGTGGTTGTAATGGGTCAAGTTCACTTATCGATCGTTATAATTGATTTTTTATTCATATACTTATTTAAAAAAAAAACCTTATTGACGGGTTCACCTTGACACTCAATTGCGTACACATATCTCAAATAACACGTTCAAAACTTACATAAATTAATGAATGTTATGTTTTTTTTTATCTCTTGCAAGCTGTTAAGCAATATTTTGTTGATGACCAATCCGGAAGGCTGTTATTATTTCTTATTATTTATTGGACTATGCGAAACGTATTAATAATGCGACGGTCGCCACGAGCCGCCTATGCACGAACCGTTAGTGACCGCTCCTCTCGTGCGTTTTATTTTTAGATACGAGCCCGCAGGTGAAGTCAGTGGCGGCGCACTTTATGCACTTTCAGCAACAGCAGCGGTGTAACTTCTTAAGAATTCCGTGTATGCGAGAAATTTCTCGAGAAACGCACCTTTCGCACTCGAACGCAGTAATGTATTCTAGGTACGCGAAACGCGAAGGGGCGTTTAATATTCAGAGGCCAAAATTACTTTTCGCAGAAATGGCTATTAGGGGGGCGGTCGAGCTTGCACAACTTTCAAACCATTTACAACAAACGAAGAAACTGGTAGTCGACAAACAACATCTCTACAAATACAGTAACTTCCGACACCACTATGAAACATAGTCTCAATGGAGCATAAATCATTTCCCGAGCGTAAATTTTAAATTTGCATGGTTTGTGCAATATGATTTACATGCAAAATCCCTATAGCTTACGCACCATGTTAAAATTGTTCCGTGGCGAATCGGCTAATGATACCCCGGCGGCGAGCACATCCTTGCCTATCTCTCAAGACGTGTACCTACGAAACCCGATACGTCTAATTACATTCGTCCGGTGCGGAATAAAACAAAAATAGCAGAGGATCGTATGATGTATTGGATTCGCGGTCTACCGTTACCACCGGAGCTTTTAAAAGCTCGCGCTTGCCGTAGGATTAGCATTGATAATGAGCCGCGCGTCGGTTTTCCCATGACCCGAACCCCGTGAATAATGGCGTGGAAAAAGTAGTTTGACTGTTAATTTGTTAGTGAGCGGGCTCATCTGTAGCATGCGATAAATAATTTTGAATGTGCATAAATTTTTGCGGGGTTAATTGTATGCCGCGTTATCGCGTCGCACCTCTTTGACCCCATAAAATACGATTTGAGCGTTGTCTTTGATTCTTTTTTTTGTTTTCGAGTAACTGTATCGCTGGGGGTCAAAGCAATATGTTCTTTTTATTGTCTGATCCGATGTCACTGTGGATTTTTATTTGTTTCCATTTAAAGGCAACGCTTTTTTTTTTTTTTATAGTCGGCGATGAAGGGCACTGAACTCACAAATTCAATCCTAACCACTAATAACGATTTTAAACACAAATTGTTTTTACTATACAAGGTAATTCACGAATTACGATTTAAATCATTTTTAAAGTGTTAGCAGAGGTGATCAAAATACAATACAATACACAGTGTGTAATATTAATCACAATTCAATCGTATATTAATAAAAACATTGATTGAATTGAAGCCTTCAAACTTTAAAATGCACCCAATGACAAAATGACAAAACATTTTTTTAAAGTTTATTGAAAATTATAATGCATTATCATTAATTCCTTGTTAGGTTAGAACATTGACTGAATTGAAGCTTTTATACTTTAATATACGCCAATGACAAAATCGCAGAGTTAAATGAAAATTTTAATGCATTTCCATTCATTCCTAATAAGGCTGGATTAGCTTACGTTACGTTATGTTAGGTTGGGTTAGAATAATCAAAAACGTAAAAGTAACCTAAAGCTAAAATAACATACTAAACGTTTATAATATCAGTATCTGAAGCTTAATTTCGACAGGATACCGAGCTAGAATGGTGATGGTTTTAAATTAGGTTTTCTTTTTATTATTATAACTATACACTACGTCGTAATGTGTAATATATTACATATATAGGACGTTTATGCGTGTAATGTATTATTTTCATTTGTAAATAAATAAATATATTAACAGTTGTATACAGTCATTGTTTTAAAGGTGCCACCAGGAATCTGTCAATTTGGTTGATAGGTTGTAGAGCCGTATAGGACTACTTTTATTATAAACCCTCAACATCTTGCCACATTCCTTGAACTTTTTTTATTGATTTTTTGCTTCTTCTAAATTTTTATTATATCTATGTTATATATATATATTTTTTTTTTCCGTATTGTTTGCATCTGTTTTATATGTTTCCGTATGTGCATCTGCTTCTATGTGTATCTGTTTTGTATGTATCTACCGCTGTGGCGATTTGGGGGAAACCTGTAATGCCAATTTTCATTGTAGCGAAAAACTAAAAAGCTATTCCAACTTAATTCAACGGATGAAAACTTTGAAGAAAGTCAAACAAACTATACGTCGACCGACGTAACGACTATACGGGTGGAATTTTCCAACGGAATGAATTCCAATTAAAAATTAAAAATTCGTCACTGGTTCATTGAATCGACGAACGGGCACACGTATACGGAATACTTTGGTCATTTTCCACGGAGCCATGTGGTCGTGAAGAAAGTCCACGTGTTTGTAGAGGGTTCGAGCGAAGGGATCCATTGCCCAATCGGTCGCCGTTGGGCCAAACGAGTGGCAAAGAAGAAACACTTGAACTTGAGTGGGCAGGTTCACCTCACACTTGACCGCGGGGCCGAAGATGATGTGACGCAACAAACAACACAGACCGATGCAGCAGACCGCAACAAACGCACCATTCAAATTGACCGACCGTGCCAGCGACCGCCAGCCATTGCGGTTTTCCTCGTGGAAAATTCTCCAAACGCGCACGCGTAAATTTGATGCAATCGACGAGGCAACGCGAACGCTCTGCGATGCGGGCCGCTGCTATGCAACTGTGCAATTATACAATAAATATTTGTTGGCCGGTATTAAAAATCATTTAATTGTGGGAGCGGGTTGTGCAACGCGCTATACACGTAGTATGTATATTTTTTTTTGTTTTGGTCGATCTCGTTGTGCAATGAAATGTTGAATTTTATGATATGATCGAGATTTTACCTGCATATTGTATGTTACAGTGAAAGCATATCTCAAGTGAAATCATATTCAAGCACATTTTCACTAGTAGATATACCTACATACGTACATATAGTGAAAATATATTTTAACTGATACTCACTGGTGAAATTATATTCGTTTCCGAACTGTCATTGAAACTAAGTTTTCCAGTTGTGAAATGACCAATCGAATCATATAATCTGCTGAAATATTCAATCCTAGTTATTTTGTCGCTTCTTCTTCTTATTGTGCCGTGCCCTTGTTCAGGCGTAGACTTTTACTAGTTAGTACCAATTATAATTTACAATGAGTCTTTGTCGATTTTATAACAATTGACTTACAATGGTCGGTTTAAGAAAAAAAGAGTACGCGCTGCTTTGTTGTTATCCTTACCATCGACTTAGGCCAACATCAACAAGTCACATACGCATTCGCTTACTTTAATATACTTTCACCGATACTGAGCAGTGAAACTGTATATTCATTGTTTGACACATTTTTACTGCTTGAATTGGTAAAAATATATTTTCACTTGAAATATGCTTTCACTGTAACATATACAATATTGAAGTTGTAATGGGCTGGACACACGGATGGAAGATGGATGCGAGAAATACTGGAATGGTATCCGAGAGGATGTGAAAGAAAGCGAGACACACCGAGTGGACGATGCGCTGCATATTGCTCAAGACATACGGAAATGGAAGAGAATTAGAGAGGCCTTCATCCAGCGGTGGATGTTCAATGGCTGAAAATTATGATTAACTAATTTTTTTCAAAATTCAACCTACACCACTTTTCAAAATAACGTATCATATACATATGTATATATTTATAGGTATACACATTAATTGAAATGGAACTAGAGAGAATTAACAAAAAGTTGGCTTTTCAAATTATGTACCTACATTATTTATAGCGCTTTGAAACAATCATATATTATTTTTAAGAAGCAACTTCGTCTTAACTACAAATCTGTCGGGTGGCAAATTTTCTATTACATTAAATATTTAGATTAACTGTAACGTGTAATTAAATTTAGTCCTATTTATAATAATATATAATAATCCTTTATTTGTGACTCTTTGAAATGATCTAGATATACTCCATTTGCCAAAAATGAAATCAATTGATAGATTCTTGGTTAGTGTTAAGTTTAACATCATTTTAAATTACATAGCTGTTAGCTCATACTAAAGAAATTTTTTAATAGAATTGTACAGTTGCATACTTTTTAATCCAATGTGCAAGTTGATGTAAATATAGGTACATACGTTTTATAGTAAATTATATATAAAAAAGAAAAACTTAATAAGTTATATATTTAATAGTAGTAATATATTATATTGTCTCTTTATAATTTTAAAATGATTTAAGATGCAGTCGAAAGCTCTTTTCATATAAGTTTTTCATACCAGAAAGTATCTATGAATTTAAGCAAATCTATAAAGCATACGAATGGTTAACGTTGTATGAGTCTTAATAATACGATGCGAGTCGAGAATCATTCTATAGGTGTGTACATGTGAAATTTTGTAGATGCAATGGGCCCGAGCGTTTAGATGACTTGTCGAACTCGCGCAATATATCACGTCCCGTATTCGGGGATTCGAGTGTGTGTAATTTACCATTTTTCACGTTTTCGAGAGAAGTGGCCTCAAATCGAGATAAGACCGCGTTCAATTTTTAGTATGTACACGCACATGTGTAGTATGTACGCATCGCATCGGCAGTTTTTTTAATAAATAGTCACGGTGCGTTCGGCCGGATAAGAGGGGTGTGCACGGATAATGGTATGCAATTACCGTTTTGATTTGTTTCTGCGTTTCGAATGACCATTTTGTGGTTCGGTATTGGGTAACGTGCGGACGCTTAAAATTTAGACATTTTTTTTTTTTTTTTGTTTCATTTTCGTAATCGTAAGACTATGTATTTGTGTAACACGTGAACGACTAGTTGAAGCAACACTGGAATTTTTACCTTACCTTGAAAGACACGGTATTTTAAGCTGATATTTTTTTCCTGGGAGGGGAATTAACCAACAAGTATCCAGACCCAATAACAGGTTAACATAGGAATACCGTCTCATAACTAAGATAAATTGGCAAATTTTAGCAGGATACGGCCGATCTGCCAATAAATGATGAAAAAATGCCAATGATGATAATAAATTAACATCGGGAAAATCGTCTGGCTTTTACATTTAATAACTCAAGCTTATATTTTATACTATTTCAATCTTTAAACAATCGATAAGATGAACAACAGCTTGAAAGAATATTGTGCAATTTTTCACATCGCAAACTTTACTTGATATATCTTGAACTAAGAATTTTTAAGTAATTTATTTTCGGTTGATTTTATTATACCTACATACATATGTATATACATATACAGTTATCAGTTGAGCTTTAGCTGAGGTATAAAATGCTGAAGCGGGCGTTTTTGACGAGGGTTCAAAGGACACGACGAGCTCTGACGATATCATCAAAACGATAGTTAAGATTAGCTTTTGAAAATTTGAATGCGCAAATTTCGAACTCATACAGATTGTCGGCAAATAGGTTCGTCGCATTCTTGGGCAGGCCGCGGTCGCATTAACCGGTAATTTGACCGGTGCGCATGCAAATGGATTATTATTTCCGTCACAATAACAGTTATTAACCCACCAGATTGATGACCGGAGTTCTTCCTTGTTATTGAAGAGAGGTAGACGCATTAATCAAACCGGCAGTGAGGCGAGCTCGCTCACCCACTCCTTCATCAAAACTCGACTTTGATGTAATTTAATCGATATTACATAACCACTAATAGTCTAATAGGTATTTTGTAATATTTTAAATGACTTACCGGCAGTGACAATCGGAGCTAGTATGACAAGGAAGGCGCCCAGCGCAAACAGTACGCTCTGCGCACTCTGCGCACCCATGGTGTTCCCCCCGCCGAAGGCTCTGTAAATAATAAAATAAAAATAATCATTATAAAAGTATATAGATAAATCATATTTAAAATAGGCAACGAAAGCAACGTGCGCGCGTGGTGCATAATAATAATAAAATGCATCGTTTCTTAGATAGACAGATGGGTGAGGATAATTACGACCACCCAACAAGGCGATCGATCTTCCTTGCTTTTAAAGCTCATTTATACGATAATCAATTTGGTCTTAGTCCTTGTTCAATGTTTTATAGTGATGATTGATCGTCGAAACGTTCAACGCACGTATGTACGTATGTACAGTACAAGATATGTAAATACGTGCAAAATCGTCAGTGCAAAACATAACGACGATAAAAACTTGATCCATTGTATATACATATGTACATACAATAAAATATGAATTCAAGAAAAATGTAAGAGGAATACGTGGGTAAGAAGTATGACCAAAGTGACAGATATAGCAGAACGAGTGAAAAAGTTGAAGTGGAAATGGGCTAGAACATAAACATAGTTTATAAATCCAACATTCCGCTACGCTTAAAAAAGAAGGCATACCAATGCGTAGGTACTGTCGGTTATGACATATGGATGTGAAACGTAGATGCTACGTAAGATCCAGTGCACATAGAGAAGCATGGAAATATATATGCTTGGTATAACAAGAAGAGATCGTAAGAGGAATACATGGGTAAGAAGTATGACCAAAGTGGCGGTTATAACAGAACGTGTGAAAAAGTTGAAGTGGACACATAGCGAGAAGAATGGATGTCAGATGGACGCCTGAAATATTAGAATAGTGTCGGAGAGGATGTGAAAGAAAGCAAGGCAGACCGAGTAGACGATGGGTTGATGAATTGAGAATGTGTCGAGTCAAGTGGATGCAGATTGCTCAAGACAGAAAGGAATCGAAGAGGATTGTAGAGGCCTTCATCCAGCAGTGGATGGTGAACGGCTGAAAATGGTGATATAAAATATGATTGAAAGGGCGCAATCAAACGCTGAAGATTATCAAAATCCGTATTCAGATCGAGTACGATTCCGTGTACAATTTGTGCGACTTTCGGGTCGTTTAACGAGACGTGCGTACGCAATGCGCAACTTTATAACGACACGTCGAACGATTCAAAGTTCAACATAAAGCGAAACAGAAAGAGAGGGTTCAAATAAGACATGATTTTCCAGAGACAGTTTAAACTCGCTCCAATCTTTTCTCTCTCGACTGTGTACGGGAGTTTTCCGCGGCCGCTTCTTATCTAAACGCGTCGCGGAAAAATACACAGCGTCGCGCGGAAAACTTTTAAGTGTAGCGCGACCGGAAAAAGCTCGTCGGGCTTTCGCCGCTAAAGTGAATTAAGTGCGCTATCGGCGGAAAAACAAAAGTTGAAATACCTTCTCAGACGAGTTATTTCCCAGGAGGGTAACAATTCGTACCTCACCCATCCCTTCCCAGTACACCCACTTTCACCCCCGGGAAACTGCGTTCGTGAGATACGCGAAATAGGAGGAGTAAGGTGAGGGGAAGGGCTTTGCTCTCAAAAGTCAATTTTTTTCTCGTATCGCATAAATTTAGATTAAATAAGTCGCTGAAAATGTCGAGTCGGATCCGATTTGACTTTTAAATTACTTCGTCTCGCAACTTTATAATGTAGATTTGCAGGTGAAAGCTCCAGTACGATCATAAAAAAGAAACTCATTCATCAAAACTCCATTATATCTATAGTTTTATATGTGTATGTAAGTACGAAGTTATTCGAGAAAATCGTTCCTTGTATTGGCGCTAATATCCATTACTCGCATCATTCGATTCATGCAATTAAAATCTCGGCTTATTCGACTGAATTCGTTATCAATGCATTGTGTCCATTAAAAAAAAATGCTTTCGAGCGTTTGTAGTGTACGCCGGTCGACAACCTTTTCCCGTCGAGTGCTCGTGTATTTTTAAAAGTTATTTACTTCTTCTGTAACTGTACAAATACCGAGTCGGATACCTACGTATATGGGAGAGTTGAGCGAGCCGAGTGCATCTCGTATTCCATTCGCTTGCAATAAATCGCGGCAATAAACGCGAAGGTGGATGTTCTGCGGTTATCGGGAGAGGTTCTCAAAATATATGGAGATTCATATGGTGGAGAAAGAGAGAGGAGGAGAGAGATAGTGGAAAAACTACGTGGAAAGAGGATGAGAAACGTCCTCCGAAAAGCACCATAGAGGTAAGTTCTGATATTTATGCGTCTGGGAACTTTAGGATTTAAGCCTTCCGTGTACCGCAGCTTTATGGACCATATGTAGCAATAAGCACGCTTCCTGGATTACAATTTCATACTATTATAAATGGATCCATTTAAATAGAAATCCTCGAACAAACAACCATGCACGACCATGCCAAAGAAATATGATATGTAAATAGTACATATTATATGAGCAAAAATTAATTCAATATTTGAAAGGTTGTATAATTATACAGTTATAACTGTTAGTTTTTCGAAATTCGCGTTAAAAATACATGTTTTTTTTATTAGATTATCATCTTTTATACCTATATATTATATGTATGTTGGATATATTATGTTTTCAGGCGTGCAAATTTAATATGCCGGCAATTTTATTATGTCAACGTCAAGAGGATTCGTGGAAATGTGGGCGTCGGATGTCTGAGATGAGATCTGAGGATTGCTCTGATCCTCACTGACGCAAGGGATATCTCTTAATCTTATTAAGTTTCCACATCTCGGAATTCTGAGGAAATATTTTTAACATTTCATAAAGGAAAAATAAGATGATAAGCAGGAAAAAAGGGATGAAAATATTATACGTTTGATACATATGTATATATATAGAAATGTATATGCTTGTGAGTTTGTCACACGATCGTGTGATGGGCAATCGTGTACGTAACAGGAACTGATTGAAGTGTCTTCGATGATTATTAACGATGGATAGGACTAGAGAGGATTGCATCACCTTAACAGGTAAGGGATAATTACAATAACGTGTTCCCGGCCGATTGCAGCATCTCGGTAACGGGACATACCGGACTGCAGGTAGCCGATCGTCCGGGTAAGTAGCCATTTCGTATTGCAAATATATATGATGATGATGATGATGATGACGACGATATACAGGTACTATGTATTTACTATACCTAAATATACATACAATACATACATATGAGTGCGTATGCGCGATGTTTGAAAGACTTTTAACGAGCGTTTGAACTTAAAGTTGACGAAAAGGTAAACGGTGTATGTGTATATTTACTGACAAAACAGTCAACATTAGCACTCGTGTAGACCGTTTAAAGCCACTAAAAATATTTTCGTTCGTTTTATATGGAAATTAATTAGCACGATTCACACAGTACTTCGTGAATATGTTTTAAGAACTCTTACTGTTTATTTTACTTTAAAAATACTTCTTAGCATACCATATGCAGATAAAATAAACTTTATTTAAAGACTTTAAAAGGTTTCATCGACATGTAAATTTAACATTTTATGTGTCTACATACATACATAAAAAACATCGATAGCTTGTATGTCTTTTGAGAGGGTTTTTATATACATATGTATATACTGTAGTTTTATGTGTGAGATACACAACGTAATGAATGACCTATAACACAACGTAATAACATATAAACGATTATAGTGTCTTGTTACCGTGAATAGTGTTCTCATTCATGTTTCCCTGTAAAAAATAGGTATACTATAGCGATCTAAAGACATAATGGAGACGATTGAGAGATTGAGCTTTCAAATAATAATATTTTAATGAAATATTTTGAGAATGTCCTGGATATTTATGTAAGGACCTTTCGGATGTGTTCCCACAAAAACCGCTCGAAGGGGACAAATTCAAAGCACATATTTACCATCTGCTGACACGGCATCGTCCACTAACAAACAAAAATATTTATCCACAATTAATCCGTTGCGCAAGAACTTCGCATTAGCCGTAGATGCAAATTGTAGTAATTAGACCGGAATACAAACATAAATCAAAAGCACTTAATTAAGATGCACCGTCGCGATAGTGCCAAAAGCCCTAGCATACTTAATACTCGAGTCGATCTTATCACCGATTTGTGCACCTCGCAAAATTTCAATTTGGTAACGAAATAAAATTAAAACGAAAAAATCGTAATAACCATGTTCCCATGACAAAGTGTGATTAATTGAAGACGATGTGCCGAAGGCAACAACAAAACAACGAAACTTCCAAGTCTGGACTTTTAAAGAGAGGTGTTGGTTAATGAGCGTTTCATTCACCACGTACGAGTACATATGTACATATAACGGTATGCGGTCCCGCGAAACAAAACGAAACAGGCCTGTGTATAAGATGATAATTCACACGACCTCGACAGATCGGAGATTTCCTGAATCTCGACTAATCTGAGATCATCTCAATTTCGTCGACACACATTGTTGACTCTTCCGCGTTAATGGCGATGGAACTCTAATGCACAAAATCCTACGTAAATAGCGATAATTCGTGACATTCTTCAAGCAACCTTTCCGTTACGGTGTAAAACTGCAAGCTTTCAGGTGGATGAGTAAACGTGGTGGTTAAAGCTTGCGCCATTAGGTACCCGATTTCCGTTAGTCGGGGTGTTGAGAGTTCCGAGATATAAAAAACTGTCATTAAAGCGGCAGATATTGCATGGAGATTGGACGACGGTCATTACCTACTTATTCCTCAGTGTCTATTTAATTTCGCGAAGCTTTAACGATTCGCGCTCACCAAGATAATAATCGTAATTTCGAATGTACATAACTATATTTATTTATTATAATTAAGACATAATTTATATTGAGTTATATGTACGAGGAAATCGCACAACTTAATAATCATACGTGCTTTTTTCATAATAGGTGCAAAAGCTCTAAATTATTCGCCCACACTAGTCAAACTGTTAAAACTTCAAGATGATTTAAAGGTCATTGAACATTTTGTAAGGGGTCATTTTAATATTCAACACAACCAATATTCAGTTTTCTAATGAAATGAACAACTTTTGTGAATTATTTATTTATTTATGTAACAAACAGCTTATAGTATACAATAAAATATAAATACAAATTAATATTAATATCTCACAATACACTACAGCCAAAATAGTTTCAAAGAAACAAAAGATCAAAACAAGAAAGGAACTTGGGAGTTAGGGCTGGAAAGGAACTTAAGTAAAGATAATCTAAAGTAGGGCAAAGAATACAGAAAAGGATCAATATGTGCCGGGATTTCGTTAAATGACGAGCAGGATCTATAAATGAAGGAGTTTTGTGAATAATTAGTGGAACAAAACAAATAATGTCAAAGTTGTTGACTAAACAGATATTAAAAAAGCCAGTAGTTTTGGAACGAAGTCCTCGAGCATTTTAGTAGTATAAAGTTACAGATCCCTCTACTCCAGAGGTATCTGACTCAGACCTATGGTTTACATCGCTCCTATTATCGCTCGCTATTCTGTATATAATAGTATTACATACATAACACAGCTTTCCAGTTAATTGTATGGTATTTTATACATTGATCAACTATGTATGTACGCACATACATTGACTGCGTGAGTTTTAAATTTAAATTACGACACGATTTCTGTCCACGGGTCATCGTCGAATAATTCGACCTCTTTATGCGAGCGCATGTAATAAGTACACAATAATTCGACACATGATAATTCCTTTCCTGTTATTACGCCGATTTCGTTGTACAAATGATACGTGAGCGTTACCGTTAGTAAATAGACACACACACCTACCGAAGAACAGTCAAAACATTAACAACGGCAAAAATACGACCGCGTAATTAACACAGATCGCCCCCGCCTTACAGATATGGGTTAATGGGTAATTTTTTTTCTGCAAACCCACTGCGCTAATGCGAAATGGACATTGGAGAGTGATGATGATCTGGCGAGTGTGGACGAAGAGCGCCATGGCCCGAAGCGTTCTGTCAACGATGACCGCTAAACCATTCTTTTAACGTATTAAACGCACCGTAAAATAACCATTCTGAACAACTACGAACCGTGCAATATTATAAGACTGAAATAAAACACTCGAGAAAATCGCCACGGGCGCCACTATCTTCGCTTGGGAGTTTTTCTCTTCGAATGTAGAAAAAAAATGGTACTTAGGAGAGAGCCTTGTCGACACGCTTCATAGTAAAATTTATATTTGGTCAAATTATACGGTGCGATAATACATGGTGCTACGTGGCGTGTCTTACCGTTACCGACCAGAGGGAAACACATGTCGATCTTGATGGAAAACCTTCTACTTCTTCTACTCGGTTAACTGTTATTTTATTTTTTATCTCAAGCCATCGAACAAATCAGCCGAGTGAGTTAAGTCTGACACAGGTCAACTTGCACTTGCAACAAGAAACATGAATGGAGTGTGTTGTCTTTGAAGTGGGCGTAGGTGTGTGAACTTGAAGTCATACACCTAGTGCTGTTATGTCATATTAAGTGTGCACTTTGACTATTTTATTTTAATTTTCCAATCCATTCAAACAATTTTTCCTCGTATCTTACAGTTTATCCACCGTACAATTAAACTACAGCGGTAGTTGTCCATTCTAATTGCATACGTTGATCATGTATGTATACTAAGATAATTCCGCTGTTGAAATCTTACTTATTTCCGCTAGGCAGTTAAAAACAACCAGAGCGTTTAAAAATGATCGAACTGTGTAGTAAGCACGTTTGAGTGCAAGTGAAATGCTTTTACTTTTGATATCAATGTATCGGATCATAGCATTCGAGATAGCGAGTATCAAAACATGACGTTTGATTAAATGGACAAACAATAACGAGTAATTTGTTCGGTTAAAAGCTTGAATTATTGAAAATTGATGATTACACGTTGCCGTTGTCGATCGATCGACAGAGAAAATGATTAATAGTTTCATTGTTCGCCGGTTAACATGGCGCTAATCGGTGCGAAGCGTGACTTGACAATCACACGCTTCCATTAATATTACAAATCGCCTCCTGATTACAGATGGCTCATTAAACTGTCAACGATGGGTATATACGTACGTTATAATAATACTAAGAAAATATATACGCGTGTAATTTTCGTGTCAGATTTTGCATAGCGTCGGATTAAAAATATCCGTCAGCGCGCAGAACAATGGTTTCGGGGGCCCGGTTGTTCTGCGAAATTAATTAAGCAGTCACAATAGAAAAAGTGGTGGTGTATTCGTGTCTATTTCTATGTTTTTGCTCGTCCGCGTTGTTTTGTTGATATAATATGTATATACCCTCTTCAAATGCTATTGCATGACTTGCGCTACGAACGGATGGACATTTTAATTAGTGAATCTTTCATGAGAAGTGGAACGTCTACTTGGAACGACAAACGTTTTGACCTTTTGCACCTTACCTATCTAGCTAAGCCGATCGCTCTAATTGGAGTGCTAAGTCGCAGATTTAAAAATTGCCCTTGAAAATCTTTTACACACTGAAATATCAGTCAAGAATGTTACCTAAGATCCAGTGCACACAGAGAAGCATGGAAAGATATATGCTTGCTATAACAAGAAGAGATCGTAAGAGGAATAGGATAGATATAGCAGAACGAGTGAAAAAGTTGAAGTGGCAATGGGCTGGACACATAGCAAGAAGAATAGATGGCAGATGGACGCGAGAAATACTGGAATGGTATCTGAGAAGATGTGAAAGAAAGCAAGGTAGATCGAGTGGAAGATGGGCTGATTACTTGAGAAAAATGTGTGGAGTCAAGTGGATGCAGATTGCTCAAGACAGACAGGAATGTAAGAGGATTGGAGAGGCCTTCATCCAGCAGTGGACTGTGAATATCAGTCACTGAAAATTATTCATTGAGTCGACGTATTAACAAAATTTAATGTCGTAACTATGTATGTATGCACATATGTACATAATGTACAAGTATATGAATTCGAAATATGAAATTTGTTGTAGGTATTTTTTAAATAACATAAATGTGCCACCATTGGCTCTTATATACAACACTAGTGTAAGCCCGTTGAATATCAACGGATGTTTGTGTGGGTGAGTATATTAATGTGGGTGAGTATTTAATATTTTTTATAGATAGTTGTTGCATATATGGCGCGTTGTAATACAACACGTAACAATTTAGCAATGTCGCGAGCCTATAAGATAATAATATTGTCAAATTGTAGCAGGTTCGTCATCGCCTCGTAGGATGATAGTGTTAGCACGATTCATCCCAACCTGGTGATCACGGGTTCAAATCCCATTCGCGCAACGTTCTGGTTTTTTAATTATTTACCGAGGCGAGCGTTATCAGCAGACAGACAGACAGACGGATTTCGGCTAATTATATATGTAATATGTCTTACTGTAATGTACATACATAGGTTGCAATCAAGAGTTGTAAAAATCTAAGATTCACGAACTGATCAACTCGTATCAAATGTAACAAACTGATCGATTGACCCATTCTAGCGTGCACCTGTTGCATCGTCCGCTATTTCATCGGACTTAATTCACTTTTTTTTTGTATCTTTCGCCTCGGTTAACGGACTCATTAGATTCGATCGATGTCTGAGACCTTGACCACGTGCGAATCGGACTCGTCTCAGGCGCCATTATCCCTCCCACGTGATCTGACCCGAATTCGGGGCGCCCAGAATGCGCAACAACTGGTCCACACTACGGGACCTAATAATTACGATTTGGTCGCGCTGAATAACAAACGATAAGAGAGAAGAAAAAAAACTAAATCCCAGAAGAAGATGTCCGAACAACAATGGGACGGCCAGGTTCCGTTAGTGTGGTGACCGAACGACTGCGAAAAAAATACGCGTGTTGGAGATTCGGTCCATCGCATTCATCATCTACATACATATGTATGTAGGATCAACCTACGATTCCGTCCGAAATAACCCAGTATGGAGAGTGTGTCAGACGAGAAGAAACAACTTTCGTTACTGGAAAATACTAAATTTCGATGAACGCCCAGTGCAAACACGCAACCCACGCGCGCCAAAAGCAAACATTGCTGAAACCCAATGGTGGTAGTCCTTTGTGTGGGACACCGCGTGTATAACGAGAGGGCAAACAGACACGGGGCACTTTCGTCATCGTCTTCCGAGACGACGACCCGAAGAAGAAGGTGGTAGAAGAAGAGGTTGCGCAACTTCTTTCGAAGCTCTATTTGAAGTCCCTGCAACCGAGATGACCATTCATTAGTGAACGTCCGCGAACAATTAACGACCGCAAACAATCACACGCTAGTGGAAAAGGCTTTTTGATGTCAGCAAAGTTGACCACTCGATTCCAGTCGAAGGAATCGAGCAACGAATATGCATTAGGAGGAAGAAAGTTCAACACGATGTTGTGTGCTTCTGAATACGATTGAATAATACAGTTGAACAAGTGCAAAGCAAAAGCCTCGAAAAGAAAAGGGTCTCTACAACTTCAGAGGTTATAGTACATACATATTAGTAAGCATTTTTTCATGCTTTGTATTATATTACAAATTCAATAACATCACGTATTGCAGCTCGAACATCGCTCACTTCATTAGCATCACCACTGCACTGGCGCCGCATTTTTTCGCATGATCTGATACGGTTGAATAGCAAAAAAATATGTAATTTCACTGCTACAGAAAGTAGTGAGGAAGGAGATCTATCAATCAATAGCGTATTAAAATTACCGCTCGTTCCAATTAAGTAACACCACGCGAACTGTTATAATACGTGCACGTTATTACTGCGGTCGTTATTGTATCATCGAATCGTGCAAAAATATTCGATTCGATCGTTTTATTGAAAATTTATTCATTATTCGGTGCGTCTCGTTAATTTTTTTTCCGTTTGTTTGTTTTCGTTAGAAACCGTTAATTGACGGCAAAAATTCATCAGGTGTGTGTGTATGTGTGTGGTTTTTTTTTATTTGATAGAATAAATTAAGCTCGATTATCATAATTCATTATGCGAACGGATCGTTTAGCGTATCTATAAAACGATAAAGCGTGAAATTATTAATGCAAACTATAAATACAATGTGGTCAATGCACTTCTTTATATGTAAATAAAATAATATTTTAATGCATCAGACAAAAATTTACAAACATTAAATAATAATAAAAAAATGCGATTTTCATTCGAATCGCTCCGTATAAAATGTGATATTTATTTCAGTCGGATACTTAGCGTGTAATATATGTGGGTACATACCTACATTAAATAATCAAAACAAAAAACTCGTTAAATTTCGCACGCAATGAATGTCCAGCTTTATTTAAACGCTTATAAATTGACGTATCCGTTGTCGAGGAGCGTTGACCGGTCAAATCGGCCAAATAAATTGTATCAGTAATATCACTGATACCGTCAATGTCAACGTAATTATGACGCTAGTTATGAATCATAACACTCACGAAGACGTGTGACAGTCTGCAGATAAGCGACATTGTTCCCTCGGTTGAATATTCACCGGATCGTAGGCAAAGAGAAGTAAGCCTTACAAAGTTGCAGCGCAGGCAAAGACAAACGAAAAATCAAATACAATGGAGACATCATCACGCCTATATATTGATTTATATCCGAAGACGGCAAAACGCTCGTGACCTGTCTAAAAGCGCCGCAAACTCGTCGAAGGATTCATCGCATGAAATCAATATTGGGACATTAATTAACAGGAAGTTGGCATATGAACAGGTCACATTACACAAACGGAGATAAATGTGGATTCCAGGAATGAGAATATTTCGGCAAAAGGCAGACGTTTCGAATTAGGCGAGCCCGGGTCAAGCAACCCTGACTGCAGCTGCCATATGCAACATAAAACCCTTCCTGTCTACAACTTCAGCTATACATATTACGTTCGTTAGATGCTACCCGCTAATTGTTCGGTTTGGATATCTTAATTGAACACACAGGCTTTTGGTGTTGCCGCACAGTACAAAAAAAAATTAAATAAAATCAAAACTCGATGGGGCTATTATGTATGTATGTATGTATATGTGGTGGCTATCTTAAACGCGTAAATAAAAGAGAAGCTTATCATAAAATGGTAGTAAAAAAATAACGATCGGAATTTCGCATGCAAATTAAAGCGGTCGATCGAAGCTATGTATGTATCTGAAATGCATTATAATGATTGTTTTAGCGGGCGAACTTGATTCTAAAGTCATTCTTCTCGCCATGTGTCCACTTCAACTTTTTCACACGTTCTGCTATATCCGCCACTTTGTTCATACTTCTTACCCATGTATTCCTCTTACGATCTCTTCTTTCTTATACCAAGCATACATATTTCCATGCTTCTCTGTGAGCATTTTCACATCCATACGTCATATCTAGCATTACGCATTGATATACATAATTATGCCTTCTTTTATAAGCATTTCCAACATCCCGCTATGAAAATAAATGTATATCGAAATAAACATTTATTCTCCAGTGCAAAAAAAAATTATGGGACCCCTATTTCCCTTCTAAAAACCATCTACGGTCTAAGTTAGAGTACCATGAGATAGCATACCAAATTTGGTGGTTCTAAATAAATTGAAAACTGTAGATTTGCATAGCGGACAAACATTCAATTTTATATAGTAGATATGGTACAATTTGCAAGTTTAATACCACGTGTACTTGTGTCTGAAACAACCAGTCGATTAAACTATCTATGATTAAAGTCTGTATTCCTCTTACTATCACTTCCTGTTATACCAAGCATACATATTTCCGTGCTTCTCTGTGTGCAGTGGATCTTACGTAGCATTCTTGAATTTAGCATCCACGTTTCACATCCATACCTCATAACCGGCAGTACGCATTGGTATTATGCCTTATTTTTTAAGCATAGCCGAATGTTGGATTTAAAAACTATGTTCATTCTTCGTTATATTTCTTCTTCTTTACATCCGGTCATATTCACCAATTGTCAAGTATAAATCTACTAAAAAATCTACTCTCTCTACAATATGATTATCCTTGTTGGATTGATCGATGCTAAACTTTACTAAGCCCGCATTTATGCGATAGAATTGAGTGTAGTGACTAATGACACATTAATTCGTCAACTTTGACGTTGAACCATTCCGTTGAGGAAAAAAAATAGTATTTGGAAACAGTAGCCAAGTTTTCTTTGAATTTTCTTCTAATGTGGTTTGAATCTTTCAATGGAATTATAAACCGATTTTCGTTCTACGTTGGATTCTTTCCTTTAATTTCAACGTGATTTCAAATCACCGCATGCCATATAGGGGTGGATATTTTCATCCCTGTGGATAGACAGGAAGTGTCGAAAGCTTTCGGTCGCCGACACTGGCGCCGCTCCATCCGGTGCGGTCTTTTCGAGACACAAACGAATGGCCGTGCAAAATCGGGTCGTTCGAACCGGGACTGAGAGCAGGGTTCAAATTACCAAAGGGCCTTTCCGCAGAACCGCAAGACCACACCGCGCGGGTGAACGTTCTCGTCGAAGGGCGCCTCTGGAAACTTGTGCAAATAATTCTGGTCATAATTAGCGAACCACTCAGGCGGAAAAAAAAAAAAATCACAAACTAGACTCACAAGTGCATCTCGCAATTCGAAATTCGGAGAAAATAATCGTCTCTAAACGCGTCCCACATGTTGAACAAATTTTTATTACAAGGAAAATCATCGGCGAAATACATAAGTCAACAGGAATACACATTTCCCAAACACGTGTGTGGGAATTCGTCCGAGTAAAACGATACTTTTACAAGGGTGCCGCCGCAATTTTGCACCATTAACAACACATTGCCTTGTCAAGACTGTCATAATTAGAGAGGGGACGCGTTTCGGTAAACGGTAGCTTCGCTCAAAAATAGCATAATTAATTGCGTGTGGGAGGATCGGTAAAAGATTCGTCATTTCGTGTGACACTTTCTTACTCGTTACGGGTTTGGGTTAAACGCCACATTAGTGACGGGAGCAGTTAAGCCGCTGAACGGTCCAATTATCACAGAAGACTATACATAGACGTGTGCAATATCTAAATCATAATGAACACTTCAACATTTTAAACGAATAAATTTGTAATAACAACATAATTCGACATAGAAAATGTAACAAATTTCCTTTAAAAAAATCCACCACTATACGATAAATCAAGCATTATAAGCCTTGTTTACAGTAAATTAAAGCATTGAAATCCATATTATAAATGATACTGTCATACAATTCATGAGAATTGTCATTGAATGCAAAATATCGCAACAAAACATTTCGCAGACCGAAACGAATCGATCTTAAAAACACACGCTTCAAATATTCATAGCTGTAAAATTCATAATATATAGATCAAATCGAATTTCATTCATCGGCTGTTATTAAAATCTGTTTTTTTTTCGTACTCGTTCGCTATGCCAACACACACACACCAGATTCATATCGAACAATGATGCCCTATTTAAAACGTTAAAAGTTCAGTTATACTTTTGAATGTGTGAGTATATAATAAGTGTCTACATTTTTCTACCAATAACTCTATCAACGAAATGATTGGCATTCCCATTACAGGCCCCCATGGTGCAGATTGGTCGAAATTTCGCAGAAAACATCCACAAGGATTCCAAATCGTTCGGCACGCTCTTACACATCGGTATTTCTTAATTAATCGTCAGTAGTTGTTCGCTTTTTTTCCCATGCATAACCTCTTGCATTCTTCGACAGATTACAGTTCACAGCTTAGACAGTCGAATAGTACGGGAAAAGTTTCCGAACAAGATTGACAACCTCCGATTTTCACACATAGATACCATTTAACACTGAACTGCAAAAGTCAACTGCGACTTGACCAAAAGAGAGAAAAAGAAGAATTTTGCTTCCCCCATTGAAAAAAAAAAGTGTAATAGGAATGACATACGCTATAAAGCAATTTTCTCGGTCATTGTGATTCACAAATTAAGTTTCGTTACGTGGTGGTCAAACAATGGAAACGAAACGTGCGTGGAGCAGCGATCGCCAACCATCGCGACTCTATAAAAAAAAGAACAAACGGAGACGCCCCGTTGCGATTGCATTACGCGAATTTCAATAGAAATAAATAAAAATATTCACGGGGACCGGTTCGACGACCAACGGTTCACCGTTCGCGTTCGAGTTTCACCTTTTATGCTGCAAAGTCTGCCCAGCACTCGCTATACACGGTCAGATTGAATAACTGTACCGTCGAAGAACGTGTAAACAATAAAGATCGAATCCAATGCGAGATTATTTTCAGGGGTTAAATGTGTCAGAGATCGATCTAACATTAATTAGCAGAGTCATGAGAAATCGCACCCAGCGAAGAAATAAATTAATAATATCGGAGCGGAACATTGAGTGTATTAATTATGATTAAATGTGTGTGAATCGATAGGACGCAACGCTAAACGATCAATAAAATGTTTTTTGTTATGTCTAATGTACTCACGTAATTTCTTATGTGCGTATGCGAGCTTGTTCTGTTTGATTTATGTTCCGGCAGATTCTTACCTGTAAAAAATTAAACAAAAAATATTATTTATTATCTATGACATTATTATTCATTTTCAATCGAACAAATTAGGTACAAATTGATAGCTAGCTTTTTTTTGTTACTGGATAAAAATTATATTATTATCCATATACAAGAGACGTAAGCAACATTGCACAGACAATGTCAACAATTCAAAAACTTAAAATAAAATAAAATAAGCGTTTAATATTTGCTAGACACATCGTGACATATCGATAATAACAAATTCATATTTATAATTTGAATTATTAAAAAAAAATCATCGATTCTCAACATGTAAAAATCATTACTGTGCATTTTATAGAATACTAGCCGAATTGCTTGGCGTTGTTCGGGCGGGTGAATTATGAATTATGAAAACAAATGTCATCATCGTCGTCATTTTCAGCCGTTCACCATCCACTGCTGGACGAAGGCCTCTCTAATCCTCTTCCATTCCTGCCTGTCTTGAGCAATCTGCGACTACTTGACTCGCACACATACATACTTCTCAATTCATCAACCCATCGTCCATTCGGTCTACCAAGCTTTCTTTCACATCCTCTCGGATACCATTCCAGTATTTATCGCTTCCATCTGCCATCCATTCTTTTCGCTGTGTCCAGCCCATTGCCACTTCAACTTTTTCATACGTTCTGCAATATTTGCAATTTTGGTCATACTTCCTACCCATGTACATATTCCTCTTACGATCTCTTCTTGTTATACCAAGCATACATCTTTCCATG
This sequence comes from Parapsyche elsis, assembly GCA_022651745.1. Classification (NCBI taxonomy): domain Eukaryota; kingdom Metazoa; phylum Arthropoda; class Insecta; order Trichoptera; family Hydropsychidae; genus Parapsyche; species Parapsyche elsis. Next base: position 362,940 of record JAGVSN010000004.1, read on the forward strand.
CTTCTCTGTGTGCAGTGAATCTTACGTAACATTATTGAATTTAGCATCCACGTTTCACATCCATACGTCATAACTGGCAGTACGCATTGGTTGTATGCCTTATTTTTTAAGCATTTTCAACATCCCGCTATGAAAACAAATCTATATCGAAATAAACATTTATTTTCCAGTACAAAAAAAAATTGAATGGGGAACCCTTCCAAAAACTATCTACGGTCTAAGTTAAAGTACCATGAGATAGTATGCCAAATTTGGTGGTTCTAAATATTGAAAACTGTAGATTTGTATAGCGGACAAACATTCAATTTTATACAGTAGATATGGTACCATTTGCAAGTTTACTACCACGTGTACTTGTGTCTGAAACCACCAGTCGATTCAAATTATGATTAATGCAAACATCAAGCTGTCGTTCAGAGCCATGTAATAAAAATTCTTAGTAATGTTTATATTCGCCTAAGAATTGCATAACGCAAATGCATTGTGGCGTTCAGTGTCAAGGGCTCCGTGGTCAAGTGCGTGAACGCACCATTGTGCAACGATGCGCCAGTTTCCCACGCGGAAACTCTGGCATAATATAACATCGCCGCGCGTATGAAATAATAATGGTGTGTCGGTGGTGATGATGATGATGATGACGGTGATGATGATGAAGGCGAAACTGCAGTTGCAGGTCGCGTTTTTGCAAGTAAAAGTATGGTACGCGCGGTGCGTGACACGGCTCTCATTAGGCAAATTAAGAGCGGATGATGCAACCGACACTTATACTATACTACCGACGCTACCTGTGAGACAATCGCCTTATTTTTTTCCCTCCGACAATGAGGAAGAAATGTTACTTCCCCTTGGCATATCTAATGCAGATTTATAAATAGAATTCATTTTTTATACGAGGTTGAACTGATGGGGGTCGGTAACCTGCCGCTGAAGACTGACCGCAAAGTCGTTTGATTCAATACTCGGAGTTAGCTAATTTATTTAGCATTCATTTCGTGCATTCAGACCTTCTTCATACTAGTTTGTGTGACGTACTGCTTAAACACGGCAGCAAATTGTAAGCGAATTTATGATGATTGCCCTATTGAAACTGTCTGTAGACTGCAAAGCTAAAATACATACTGCCTTACAGTGAATGAAACACTCAATCAAAGGCGTACAAGAGCTACATAGTTTGAAAGTTCACGTTTGTCACTAATTTGAATCAATTCGTACCATACAAAATTGTCTTATATCGCAATCTAACTATGAAATGACTATTTTTATTTTTATTCAGTCTAAAATTTCCCATGGGAAAAATTCATTTTAAGTAAATAATGTAGTATATTATTCCGATGGATGGCTTTTATGACTATAATCTGATAAATTCTATAAATTTTTACATTTCTTTACGTACACAGCCGAATTTTTAGCATACACAGTTTTCCAATCAAATAGCGAGTGGGTATATTTTTTTGCGCTATTTAAACAATTTGAATTATTTCAAATTATGATTTTACAACTCCATTTATGTTGTTTTTTGATTATTAAATCAACAGCAAAAGCCAATTTAAATAAACGTAAAATATTCAAGCGCCGCAAGTTCAAACAGCCGTATAATACGCACGCTCGCCATTAAATTCGTATATTTTATTTATTCACGCCCAATTAATAATTTAAATATAAAAAGTACACACACACAACTAAAAGATTTGCAACGCACAATGAAAATATACATATCTAAAAAATTTTTTCAATCAATTGTAATGTAAACAACAGAATCGTAATTTTTTTCGGAAAATTGAACGCAAAGCGTTTCCGCCGTTTAGTCGTCTTATCTTGATGCGTATGAAGGAGGATTCGACGACGCGAAGAAAAACGTTTGAAAAGCGCACGCGACTGTGTTTGCCAAACCGTGAAGCCGCAAATGAGACAATTTGTCAATGAAAAATGTTGGAAATTCACGTTTCTCGTGTAAAACAATCGCGTGATCCGCCGCAAACGAGGAAAAACATTGACCTTAGTTGGCGGTAATGTTGCGGCGTGCAACTCGGCGCCTTTTAAACGAACGCTCCTCAAACGGCGAATCGCGAATGCAAGCCAATTAATTATTATTGAGTGATTATGGAAAAAAAAAAATCAACGACGAATAAAAAAAAACCGGTTTAAATATGTATTAATTCGAGCGAAATTGGCGTTGCGCGTAGTGGCGAGCGGTTTTTCGATCGGTATCCGATCGAGATCAGTCGGTAATTTATTGATCAAACAGCTACCGGTCGAACTTCGATTCACATACTCATATATACAGCTATGTCGAAAGTGGAGCGACAACACGGCATGGCAGTAGCATTGCAAATTTCCAAAACTCAATTAAGTAGTCTTCGATTTGTGTGGCGAAAAATAAATAAGCCTTAACGGCATCCGATCGGTTAACTCTGAAACGGAAGTGCGCAACCGCTAATCCATTATAATCAGTCTATAATTTGACCGTTTTATTATTATCATTATACCGTATTAGGCACCTACTATTTACACCCGATTCTCTTTTTGCACGGGGGATTCTTTTTTTTTCAGGGACAAAAAAATTCTCGAAATCAAAAATAAATCGAATTTATTTTTTATTTATACATAATTTAATTTATAAAAAATGTTAGAATAGGAGAAGCATCTTGTACAGAGGTGTTTTGAAATATAATAGACTGCCGGATGGAATTAGAAGTTCCAAAACTATTGATAAATTCCTGGCAGTCTAAAAAAAACATCTCTGTATAGGTGCTTAGTTAAGGATTATGTAATTAGCTTTACCTACTACATATATTATATAAATAAATAAAACTATTTTCATAAGTTACATACATAATGAAGTAATTAATTGACACGGTTTTCGATTTTAATTTAATTTAATATAAAAAAGTATATATTAATTCAGTGTCGCTACTTGACAATAAACGTGCCCGTTTACTGCTGTTTTTCTTTTTTTCAATTTTTTGTAACCGTGTTAAAACAAAAAAAAATCAGTGTAAAAAAAAATAACCGGTCCGTTTTCCTGGACCGTGCTATTTAAAAACCGTGCAAAAAGAGAATCGGGTGCACTACATACAACAGTGATCACGAAAATAACATTGTTCAATACGGAAAACGGTGAAAATTTAGGAAAACTCTTACCTTCCGGTAATATCCTGATAAATGAGACATTTACAGTCACAGCATAGATAGGCAGCTGAAATTTGGGCACAAGTAAGCTCACCTTATTTGCAACACGTAAAATTATAAAACGGCGTATGTTACGCCCGGCGTAACACCGCAAACGTACATACTATCTTTACATCCACCTTTTACTCTCTCTCTCGCTCGCAAGCGTATAATCTGGAATTCTCATATTTTGCATTCGCTTAAAGTAAAGTATAGCTCGTTGTTGCGGCCACCGCATTCCCCAGGGCCGGCTCTGCAGGTTATCTGCGGCCTATCTGTGTGTAAGATCACGATGTTCCGGACTACAACACAATGCCTCGCCCGGTCCGGAATAGTAGAACCGAAGAGACCGACTGTCGCAGATACGACCTAACTAATGCATCCACTGTACAATTGCATCCTCCTCATAGATATGGCGAGACAATGCCAACATACATACATACATATGTACGAAGGCTTTTTTTTCAATGGAATAGTTTAATAATTCAAATTAGCAAAACGAATTCGTGAGCTCATCACGCGGACTGCGAGTATTCGCGTGCATTGATCGCGCACGCTATTTAACGTTGCATAAGCGAGTCGTTTCGTGTTTTATTTTTTTGCTCTCAAAGTGCATCGTGAAAAACTTGTTCAAGGTGCTCGTTCTTATGGCCGGTTATCTGACATTGTACCGTGAATTCTTAAGGTGCAAGCAAATACACACCCACGCGCTAGTTACGTACGTATGTACGTGTTACGAAACAATTGCGCGTGCTCGTCGTTCGACGTTCATTATGTCGTTTTTTCACACGCATATCACTTACAAATTGTACATAAATAAACACAATACCCAACAGACTACCGGTTAAGTATAAAATAATAGTTACGCACTCGCTCCGTTGCGATTGGGTATCCGCTCAATCATAATATTGATACCGATCGGCAGTGTCATCGTCGCTTTTATCTTTTATTCCTTTTTAAGAACAGCACAAATCACAAACGCCACGTTTTTTACGCTCAAAAGAGCCCCGTGTGAAATTACCGGCCGTTAAATGAGCAATAAACACGTTGAGCGTATTATTAATGGCGATGTTTAGGCAGGTACGTATGTGACCTCCTATTCATATCTATACACTTTAAGGTCGAAAACTAATTGAGTATACTTACTTACATATTCGAATTCTTCATATTTTTTTGCTATGTAACACGCGGTACCTACACAATTTTTTGCGATCGCTGTAAGGGGGATTGTATGTTAATTTTTCCGTGAATCTTAAAAACGAAAACAATGAAAAAATTCCGATTCGTAATTTAAAATTAAATAATTTGCAGACTATTACTATGACGGTGATGATGATGATGATGAAATTCCGTTTTGCATGGTTGAGATGTGCACACGCGGTTAACTATAACCGAATGAGACGCAGTTTAAATATCGCGTTTTAATTGTGAAAAAAATTAATTCGGCGCTATAGCTAATTGCATCCTATTTCATTCATTATTCAATGTCATTTAAATGTGTATTTTGATATGAAATACCCATAATTGCAAGCAAGCAATGAAACAAGTTCCCATGATCCTAAAGGGCACTCCATCGACATCTCAAAATACGCGGAATATGTACGTACACAATAATAATTGCCAATGATAAAGAAAACGCATATCTGATTACATTTTTAACAAAATGTAATATTAAACCTAACATTCCGCTATGCTTAAAAAATAAGGCATAAGACCAATGCGTACTGCCAGTTATGACGTATGGATGTGAAACTTGGACGCTAAATTCAAGAATGCTACGAAAGATCCAGTGCACACTGAGAAGCATGGAAAGATGTATGCTTGGTATAACAAGAAGAGATCGCAAAAGAAATACATACATGGATAAGAAGTATGACCAAAGTGGCGTATATAGCAGAACGTGTGAAAAAGTTGGAGTAGCAATGGGCTGGACACATAGCGAGAAGAATGGATGGTATCAGAGGGGATGTGAAAAAAGCAAGGTAGACCGAGTGGACGGTGGGCTGATGAATTGAAAAGAATGTGTCGAGTCAAGTGGATGCAGATTGCTCAAGACAGACAGGAATGGAAGAGGATTGGAGAGGCCTTCATCCAGCAGTGGATGGTGAACGGCTGAAAATAATTATGATGATGATGATGATAATATTAACATGACAGCAAAGCCAATACAAAACCATCCATTATCAAGAAATTACACAAACACTTAAGTAACTTTGAATTTAAACCACCGAGTAATTAGAGTTCATACAATAAGGACAAAATAAACACTCATCACATGCAATCGATAAAGAGCGCATATTTCATTCTACAAAAATGCATCAACCAAATACATATGTACATACATATGTACTATTGAATATGCACACATTCGTAAACATTTTTTAATGCAATACAACAAGTCGAAATACACTTGTCTCTGCGGTGTAATTGATTATTATGAGCGAAGCTCATTACAACAACATCGTGATGGGTTTTTAATCCGCGCAAAACCGCGCGCGGTTGACTCGATCTATTAATCACGCTTATATTGTTTAACAATTTTTTTCAATTGACGATACGGAAAAAAAATCGATGAGTCAACTCTCACAGTGGCCGAGACGAGATTCAAATACCATCGAACTCTCGAAGAATCCACCAAGCGAACATCCTATGTTCTGTAAGTTTTTTTTGTTTTTTTTTGCTAGAAGAGGGGGTCATTTTTTCCCTGGATTTTTTTAACCTGATCGCAAGGTCGATGACGCAATCGGACATCGTCAACGATGACGCCGTCATCGTCGTCGTCGACGTCAAAAAAATCCAAAGCACGACGATCTCGGCATCCGCGGTTAGGGTCGAGGTTGGGCGTGCGACCTCAATGCCCAAATGTCAAGTTTGCGCGACCTGCAGAAATGTTTTGATGATGATGCCCGACTGGCCAAATCAACAAATGAAAAGAAAAAAAACCCCCCCCTGTTGATGATGGATGCTTTCGTCAAGGCCGTTGTGGTCACGACCCGACACCACTTCCGAACTCGCAGCCGCTGCAACTAAAGCTCGATCCCCACAACCGACGAGCGAAAAGCTTTGCGAAAAAATTCGCGGATATTCAATCGTTAAATTTCATAATTTTACTGCAGAGTGAACGATCTTGCACAATTGAAATTCTCATCTGTCGGATCGTCGGATGACCAATTTTATCCGGCCCGATGTTCACTAGACTAAAACAGTAAATAACTCCTCGGCATTGTATGTATAGGTATAATATAAAAGGCCGATCTGGTATAAACAGCGAAGAATGTTCACGGTGCGATTTTCCGATCACAACACATTTTCATTTTACTTTTTGTACGATTCCGAATGACTTAACAGACACTCGAGTTTGTTAAATCCATTTTTGTGTCGATCGTGCGAATCGAATAGTGTAGATTCGTGTGCGTTACGTCAATTTCGATTCGTAACGATACGGACAAATGAAAATGTTTGATTAAATCAATCTTCGCGCGAAATCAAAAAAAAAAAAAAAAAAAAATCAACCGAGGAATCCTCACACACACACGTAGCAATTTTATACCATTTCGTACGATTATTTATTTATTTACATAATCGTCCTGCATGACTGTACAGATTTTCGTCCAGATCATCATGCAGGGAAAAATTAATTTTACAATATAATCATAATCGATCACATTTTAAAGCTTTAATAATTACACTGTCACAATTATATATGGACAATAAGCGAATTCTACATATAATTGTGCCGTGAGCTGTAGAAAACATTGTATAAATTTTTTTCGTATTGTCAAGTTCAAAAACCGCAAAAATCTATGTAATTTATTATGCACGTAAACAAGATCCAATTAAAAACAATATGACTGGTTAATTAGCGAATTTCCATGTTGTGTGCATTCAAAGTCGTTCCCACACTGCGATCGCGTCTTTAGCTCGAACAGACAAAACCGAGAAGTTAAGTTAGTCAAAGCGACAAAAAAACGAAATAAAAATAAAATGATCCGGTTGTGAATCATCATCGGCGTCATCGCACCTCTAATTTCGGTGTCGTAACAAGCGAAGATCATAATTATGGCTCATTTACACGCGAGACGAGGCTAACATTCGGTAGACCACCGCAATTTACATTAACGTCTCAACGAGGTGTGAAACGAGCAGGAAAAAATAAACAACATCGACACTGGGTCACGTTCATGCTTAAATAAATGCAAATCGAATTATTCTATAATGACAGTTAGACACCCCTCCTCCTTTAATTAAATTTAATAATAATTAATCATTGTGCGAAACGTGCGCGCGATGTGAGAACAACAGGAATTCTGCTTTATACATAGAACGCGCCAGGGGTGAATCTTTTGTTCCATTGAAATTTACTCACCCCTGTAATATATTTCCATGTGCAATTGTAAAAACGTAGCATTTGTCTTATTTCATTATGTTTACGTTTGAATATGGATGCATTGTAAGTTTAATTTGATGAGGTGCTCTTTGTGCGCGTTTTTTCAAACTGGCAGATGATGTTATAATCTAATTGGCAGCCGCCTCAAATATTGTACATAAATGCAACATCGAATATCTAACAATGCCGGAAGACAATAAAAATTCATGAAATTATACATTTTCTATTACCACACACAAGCTATGAAAAATTTTCATAAGCTTTTTGCTTAATCGTTCATTTACGTACTGGTATGTCTTGCTTGATTTACTTCAGCAAAATTTACAGAACTATGACGTTTTCCTTTAATTAGTCTCTACTAACGACTTTCAACGAATAATATGTAGACGTAATATTCAAGTAATTATTCTATGTAGATTCAGAAGTGCATACAGAGCCAGATAGATATGCAATTGTTGAAACCTCGACTATCGATCAAAGTTAGAGATGGCATTGCCTCGCTAACGATGGCCTTCCTCCAACGTGGATTTATGGTTTCATCCAAGCACCAGCATTATTATTATAAAACCCCTTTGTTGTTTGTTGCGGCGCGCAATTAAATCATGTTTATTGTTTTTAAGCACTGAAACATTGTAAATTTGCGTTTGGATCGCGTGCCGCCTTCCAATAACGCGGCGGTTGCACTTCTCGGAAGAAACTCGGTCTCTCATCCTTGGTCCTGCAACCCGATACCACCACAACCGACTCTTTAGTTTAGCATATCTGGCAAAAGGGATCGTCGGAGTCTTCTTTTGCTTCACTTCACCCTATAAATAGCGAAGAGGATCTAGACGAGTCGCACGCTTCTTCTCAGAGACCACTCCAAGGTCCGGGGTTGAGGTATGCGATCCTTCACCCAACCCCGTGCTATACTCTTTATCTGGATGATTTACTGCGTAATCGAAGAGCGACTGTAAATCCAGACGAGGTCAAGGGGTCGCTTGCACTTCGAATGCAAATTAAAAATTACGATGGGTTTTTTATACCCCCCTCTTGTTGAAATAGCACAGTATGTACATATGTACATACGTACGTGTAGTTAGTACTGAAGATGCGGAAGATCATTGAATTAAAAATTCACATTATCGGTCGTGTTTACGGTATAATACCGCATTTGTATGTCTAATACAAGCTGTTTTTGCTGCACACATAGTCATACCTGAATAATGTCTATTTATGCGTGTGCGCGATTCAGTCAGCAATGATCAATCACGGCGAACAGCGTCAAATTTTGACAATGATATTTAGTACTGCTACGTATTTGATACACCTAGGACAATTGGTGAATATAACCGGATGTAAAGAAGATGAAATAAAACGAAGAATGAAACTGGGAGTGCTTTTGGAAGAATGAACATAGTTTTTAAATCCAACACTCCGCTATGCTTAAAAAATAAGACATACGATCGATGCTTACTGCCAGTTACGACGTAATAATGCTAAATTCAAGAATGATCCAGTAAGATCCAGTGCATACATAAAATCATGGAAAGATGTATTATTGGTATAATAAGAAGAGATCGTAAGAGGAATACATGGGTAAGAAGCATGACCAAAGTGGCAGATATAGCAGAACGTGTGAAAAAGTGGACACACAGCGAGAAGAATGGAATGGCAGGTGGACGCTATAAATACTGGAATGGTATCCGAGAGGATGTGAAACAAAGCAAGGTAGACCGAGTGGACGGTGGGCTGATGAATTGAGAAGAATGTGTGGAGTCAAGTGGATGCAGATTTCTCAAGACAAACAGGAATGGAAGAGGATTAAAGAGGCCTTCATCTAGCAGTGGATGGTGAACGGCTGTAAATGATGATGATGATGATACGTGTAATCTACGTCAAATATCACATTGTAAATTATCAAAGTGACTGCGGATGATTTGTAATGATGTCTTAAATTAACAATTTCTTACCAATATTTTATATCTATAATTTAAATACTTTCAGAACATGGTGCACACAGACTTACCATATGAAATATTTGATTTTATACATTTATACATTTATACATTGATGCTGATAGTCAATTTGAGCTTTGCACTCGAATTTAATGTATGCATTCAAAGTTCAATAAGAAATCTCTATGAGAGGGTATAAAACTTACGAGTCAAGGATATGACTTTACAACCCCGAGGCCGTGTTGGTTTAATGTTCGTTGCATTAATCGCGGTGCATCACAGGTGCAGATACTGACTGCAGGCTGCGATTTGAATACCGGACCCCGAGGTCCGGATGCAATCCGAGAAATCTGAGATCCGGACAGAGTGGGTGGGTGGGTACTTTGCCTGTACATATAATACTAAACGCAATATATGTATGTATATACTGGGCCAAACATACGTAATGAGACGCGCCGTGGAATGCACATGCACTTTTGACCCTTAATTGGCGCGAAAAATATTTTTAACGTGCACGAAAATTGCATGCGCATTAGCAGTGCACGGTGCATTGTCTCGCGCGTACACGTACCACGAGTATTTACCAAACGATTTCCTTTTGTCCGCTGACAAAAATTCCAAACAAAAATATCTTTCAGCATTGATGATGACGCGTTTTGAGAGGCGCTCGTGTAATGCAACTGCATTTCGTATGCAGTTGACGCAAGATCGGCTGCACCACATATCACGCAACGCGGTCACGTACACTTAATCTTCAATCATCATATATTATACGATACATTTTAATCGCATTACACGCTATTTATATACACACATTCGAATGTATATATTTTGCAACATTCGATAGTGACTTATGGACGTGCAGTTGTTCCGAGAAAAGTCGTTAATGTTTGAACGCGCCGTTATCTTCTTTCTCCGCGTGTATGTACAATGTACAGCATAAATGCATTTCTCCGAGCGGAGGAAGAATGACCCGGTAATGGGTCGCTAATTTTGCAAACACAATCGATATGTGCATTTATATGCAAAGCGATGCATTTCTAAAATGCACACGGAAAGAACTAAAACCTCTGCCGCCCGGCTCGGACTTTCCGGCAGGTTTAAAATTGACTTTTAGCACTTTGGTCGTAAACTCGGCGTAAATTCGAAATGCTCATTGTTTGGAAGGCATTGTGTCGTTGTTGTATTTTTAGCAGCAATTATGGCTCATTGAATGTCATGATTCATTATTGTGAAAACGGGAGATCAACACGGCGAAACCTTCACGGGATGAAATTTATTTATGCGGAAGTATAAATAAATTTCAACATTCCAAACGTTTCATTCATTGATCATTTTCTCAAATGAAATTTAAAAATTTAACGAAGCATTTACAAAACCTACAAACAATAGCGCTTATCACCAATGCCAATCATTAAATTTCGTATTGTCTCCGATAGGTTTCAATTGTTTTTTCAGAACTCGCGTTGCTAGTCTATACTAGTTTATATTAAAATAAGTAATATTGTCTCAATTCGAATATTAAATTCAATCCACTTTGAGTGCTTTATGAATGCATTCAAATTGGACTTCATTGTATGAAAGAGCAATCCCATGCATACACAATCAGAAAATGTTCATATGTACCTACTCCCAGTGGAGTTTTCCCGGAAAATACATAATTTACGTTCGCGTCGGTTTACGTTCACTGTGGGATTTGCAAACTACGACAATTTATCATCGTGGCATGAACGTCCACTATTTTCCTTTTTTATCCCTCGTACGCGGAAAACCTAGTCCATTTTTCAATTTAGCACAGCCCACATATACATAATACATACATAGATATGTATTTTACCTTTACATCCCGAGTGTAGGTGGTATAATAGTATACGATACGTATTTGCGAGAGCTTTCGTTCACAAAATAAACAGATACATTTTTCGAATCGAGAACCGCAAATGCAAATGCAAACTTATATTTCTCGCGGTCGTAAACTAACTGAAAGCGGTTGTTATGAGTGTATGTAATCCGTTGCACAAACCAGTTTCATCGGCATTGCAGAACTGTTAAATCCACCGCAAAGTCTCCATTATGCATTTGGCATACATTCGGCGCACACGAACTCTCGCACACTTCCGAAATGCGCGACACGAAAACGAAAAGCCTCACCTTTAATTCGTCAAACTCAAAATCTGCCGAAGATGTACTGAAACAGTGGGAGCGTAATTTAAAAAATTCCTCTTGCAAAAATTCAATGCATTCATGAGTGCAAAGTGCAGTCGACGCGAGGCGCGCGGAACAATACACGAAACCGTCAAACGATTCCAAGTGAAGTTGCACAGTAATCGTAAAATTATAATATACGATCCGTTTCTGACACTCGGTAAGTCCCCGTTCCCTTTAATTTAAACTGCAAAACGACCGCAAGCTTTTCTTATATAGGTAATATAATTTACGCCCGTGTGAACGACTTGTGACGCTACTCTCTTCTTCGACGCCTCTATGTGTGACGCAGGGTGCGTCACTCAAACAACGTCGGAAAAAATCTAGGAAATAAATCACAAATGCCTGCGCGCTTCTGCGCTTTTAATCGCGGTCGTAAACTTGTAGATGAATAAAAATAAGATAAAACAAAAACAAAAAAAAAAACGCGAAAATTTATTGAACATTTACGACTGTGGTGATGACGCGTTCTATCTGTTGATTTATCGCTCGATCGATAGTATACTTACACAATGCGATGAAAACATTACTAAAACGAACACGAACAAGTGGCTGTATGAGTTGTAAGTATGTTTTCAGTGAGCGATTAGCCGGTGAAGGGATTTCGTAATCGACCTTTGCCTTCTAGGAAAAGAATTTCCTATTGTACGGAGACGAATCAGAGGAGAGCCATTGAGGTTGTTGCATCACGGTGATTAATGTTGACTGCTCAAAGTGACCTTAATTTGAGAATCACAGGTGCGATCCTACATACATATGTATGTATGTACGTAGCAGGTAGGTTTATTTTATACGCACGGAAGTAATTGATAATTACACGTTTGTAAGTACAGCGTGTTCGCAAACTAATATAAAACGAACCTTACTAAATTTCAAATCGTTTTTTTATTCAACGATTCATTACACTGGTTGCATCGATACGTGAGAAATCTACAGTATCTATCACACTCGTGTTAATTCATTATCATACACAGTATCTTGTTTGCCATACTTATTATGAATAATTTTCAATTCGGTTATGATATGATAATCACAATCTTTGGTTGTTCTGAACGATAAAAAAAATGTTTCAAAATAGACACCCTTCGTGCTGACTTGTTTTCACACTAGAATAACATCGCAAGGAAATGAAATGTAATTTATATAATATTTACCATCGTTTTTACTAATTAACTCATAGTCCAAAACACTTGAAGAGACTAAGTGGGAATTAAAACACTGTCGACACTATTACTCAAAGGGTTAGCAAACTTTTAATGAAACGGCATAGTGGAGGGTTAAAGTTGCGTGATAAATTCTTATATGCAATCCAACTGAGAATTGTAGTTACTTTGAGGGTTGTAAGCCAGTGCAGTGGTGCACAATCTAGCTAGATTTATTTACAATTCATTAATTTTCAATCCGGTAATACAAATGCAACGACGTTGAAACAAAAAAAAAACTAATACCGTAGAAACAAGCGTGTAGAATATGTATAATTTTTTTTCATTATTGCAAAAGAACTCTATCTCTATATGTGCATAAGGGTGAATTTAAAGAAATGGCTTCTCCGGTCTAGCTGGTTGGTCCAGCGAGGCTGCGGTCTCAGGGGAGTCAATGACTCGGAATGCACCCGCAGTATATGTACATATAATATGCATTAATAAAGTAAATAAAAACTGCTTCATCTAACATAAGCGCTCGATACATGGTCGGCCATTTCTCTTCACACATCTGTAACTAACTACGCGTCTCTATCGGGCATTTGTTAACCCTTTAGATGCCTCGAGCGCCATATGGCGTCCCGAGTCCTTGAACCGCACATCCGTTGATGTTTCAATTAGTCGCGAAAATTTTATTTTTTCGCCATCTCGAGACCGGTCTCGATCCGGTCGCAAATTATACGGCCTAGCCCGAGAACACCTCTCCATTACAGCGCAAGTCTCTTTACATCGCCCATTTTTATTAAAACCCCACTTCTATAGCATCCAATTTGATAATATTATACGCCGATGTGTATGTGTACGGAATTCAATCGAATCGCTTCTATTTTATGTCGGTTTTTTTTTTTCGCATTTCACGCGATCTGTTGACGTTGCTCAACGCGCCGCGTTCGTTTGATGCAAGTCGAATCGTTCACAAAAGCCGACCACTGTCGGATGGATGAGATCAATCGTGCAATGACAAAATGTATCTAGGTAGAACCTACTCGTTTCGCAACGAGTCGACTCAATGTTCGATTCAATGAAAATTAATAAGTACCTACCTGAACGAAGAATGCACAAATTGCAACGATGGTGATAATGATGATTGAAGAAGCGTTTGCTTACCTGTAACGATAATACGAAAAAAGTCATTAGAGAGGTTGCAAAAATACACATATACAATACAATAAAATCTTTCAACATACATTATAGAATCTGAAATGGGGGTATTACACAGGGCTAGTTTACTCACTACGATCTAGCTGGTTTGGTGGTTTGCGAGTAAAAAGCCACGTGTAATAGGTGAAGTTAGTAAACTAGCAGGCTTTTTCAGCCAGGCGAGAGAAGTTTGAACATTACTCGCACTCGCTCGGCGTTGCGTTGGAGCCATTTCACAGTCACAGTTTTGAGGTGAAGAGCTATATTTTCAGTATTTTGTATTATTTTCGCTGTATATCGTCAGGAACTTGGCGATATGCTCACAATTCCACTTCATTTTGACGGTGGGCGCATGACAGCGCCTCTTGCGGCAACGAGTGGCAACATTTAGCGAGTAAACTTGACACGTGTAATAGGTTTACTAGCTACTCGCTACTAGCACTATGTGCAGGTCTGTAAACCAGCTAGATCGTAGTGAGTAAACTAGTCCTGTGTAATAAATAGCCCCTTAAGACTACTAGTTTAAATACAGGATGCATTTGTATAACTTCCACTAGAAAACTAGAGTATCTTATCATATAAAATTACAAATTTGTGTATCGTTACTAAACGATTCGTTTACAGTTGTATCTACTGTGTATGTGTACGATGGCAAACTTGAATGTTGTTTGTAGACTGAACGGTAATTTCTGGAAATCTTGTACGTGTGAACCTTTGAATGATTTGCTCCATATTTTTGTCTAAAATATTCGACACATAGTATGAAGCCGGTGCATCGATTGAAAATTAGCCCTCCCCCACCCCGTCAAAACGCAAAGTACCCCATATATCTTGCTTAGACGCGATTAAGCCTGCTTGTTCGGAGGACAATGGCGCCATTTATCTTCGTTGCAGCCGAATCACGTCCGCGGCTCCAATTAAACTAAACCTATATTTAGAGTGAGAGCTAGTCCAGTGGGTTCTATGTTGTATGTATGTATGTGGTGCTTCCTGCACCGGCGGTCTCGCACTTCCTGGAAGCTGCAGCAACAGACCGTTCGCAATATTGATCAATACCCCGTGTAAATCAATCGGAACCATTTGCTATTGGAGACACGTAGGAGTTCCGCGGAGCGCGTTCACATGGAATCCACCTTGTTTCGTGACGTGATTGTGCGATGTGCGCGAATCTAACTCCAGCTAGCTGCAGCTGAAGGAATGCACGTTGACCGGTGGGAATTCCAAAACCGCATTGGAAAAAAAACCGAAGAATTTTAATGCGTAGGCGCAATTTGACCGACTTTACTATTTTAAGGTAGATCTATCTGTTCACGGTGGTCTATTCCTAATCAATACAAGTGATGTGTCTGTGTAAATTGAACTGCACACTTAAGGAGTTGTTCTAAATGCTACAAATCTAATTATGTATACAAACTGTCGATCAAGTGGTCTACACCTACTATAAAAGTGTACAATTTACATATTTCTTGAATACGTCGGCAAATGGCATGAATAAATCTGCCTGGCATTATATATATGATAGCCCTTTTCTGTCTGTCTGTCTGTGTGTGTGTGTCTACGCTCGCTGAGGTAAATAATAAAAAAACCGGAACGTCACGCGAGTGGGATTTGAACCCGGTATCACTGGTTCGAAGCATTGAGCGCTTACGCTATGATCCAACGCCAATAATGCGAGATCTCTTTAGTAGGATCGCGACTTTGCTGAATTGTTACGTTGTTGTATTATAACGCGCAACAACTATTAAATTTAATATTATTTTTCAGTACGGGTGATGAGAAAGCGCTCCGTTGATATTCAACGGGCTTAAACTAGTTGCAATATAACAAGCAAAATCTGCCGACAACGCGATTTTACGGCCATACATCCATTCAATCAACGGTAAAGTATACTAGTTTCTCACGTACTGTCAAACGGGCTATGGGATGTACTGTTTTTGTATAAACTAGCGCGCATGGATGGGGGTTGGTGGGTGGGGTGGGTATCCACCATAACACGACGGGCAAACTGTCTAGTATGTAATAATTTGCGTCACATTTGAATTGTATCAGCATGCAAAACCTTTTTTATCTGTAATATTTGATTGGAAAATCTTCGCTCTCAACTGAGCGAGTTGTCGCTTTCCAATAAGCTCAAACGGCGACATATCAGATAACCACAGCTCGCCAACGGTTAACCCTTTAATAGACTTGTGCGCGCAAAGCTCTCGGACTCCAGAAGCAAAAAAAAAATAAATAAATAAATATAAAAATAAAAACTAGAATGCGCTCGGGGGAACCAGTTTGCTGCGTATGCCGAGACATTGACGATCCAAATGAAGTAATAAGATGGACACCCGGCTCCCTAGGATAACGAAGGTCCAGCAACCTCGTCATACGACCGGTGGACAGCGGTTTAGCATTCAGCACGAGAGGCATTGCTCTCGTTGTGTAACCGCTACAGTTGTCCGTGTTATGACTCGACCTGCCCATGTTGTGTTCCTCATATGGCAATGTCACTCGACGGCCTCAACGGCAACGCATCTGCGATCGCATTACCTAGGTATGTATGAATAACTTCACATCGAAGACAATTATGTCCCGGGGCATTACAAATTCGCGATTCTGCGTATCGATTCGGGGTTTTTTCATGGTCGATTGTTTTTTTTTTTCCATCGCGTCTGAGTATCCATTGCCGGTACTCGGAACTCGACGCCTTTGTCGTCATACATTGCTAATTGCGCTTCGGAGGTACGAAAAAAAAAGTGAAGATGTGCCCGGCACAAAAGAACATTTGCTTATGTAGGTCTGAGAGCGAATAGGTGAGAGAACTCCGTGAGTCACTTACCAGCCGACCAGACTTGGAGTAGACGCGTTCATAAATGGTACAAAGTCATAAATAAAATATGTTGCGGTCGCAGGAGCTGACGATGGAAATAAAACGTCCTGGGAGGCATCATTAGTACGGGGAGGGGGGAAAAAAAATCTCGTTATGTCCAGAAACTGTGCAGAAGAATTCCTTGCAACAGGGGAGCTCTAATCCCATTAAAGGACGCCGAGGCGACGATATTCTCATTCGACGCTCATTTTTCTTCCATGTGTATCGCCAAAGAGGGTGAAGAAAATTTTATGAACACGACCATTAGTGGAGATTCTGTGCGAAGTTGGAAAGCAACACGAACTAAATAGATAATCAATGCTAATGAGCCTAATAACAATTTATCTATAAAATATATATGACTATTAACAATTAAGCACACCGCTGCGAACAGGTAGGAAAATCTCAAAGGTGGTATGGTGGGGAATTGTATCGCATAGTTGCGATTTATTCAGTTAATAATCCAAACAGAGCGCGCGACAGCAAAGTTGGCTTTAACCGCTAAATATTCGGGCATAACCACATGGTGAAAACTTTAATTTGCCTTGAAACGGGCGTAGGGGGTGGCGGGGGCGATTATATACGTCCATTATATATTTGTTAGCTGTTATAATAGATATATTACGTAAAGTAGTGCAAAAACATTTGATTATTAATAGAATTGAAACAAATTCGCAATAAATAAAGTTAGGTGCGCGTGTGTGGCATTAATGAGAGAATAGAATAACTGAATACAAGTCTACACCAAGAAGGATTTCCGCCGAATCCCGGCCATTTCGCCGATTTCGATGACGTTTGTGGAAAAGTTGTATGTAAATAACTCTGACTTGAAATCGTGAATGAAATACAAACGTTCCGAATGCGAGGTGACATAATATGTCTATCAAACTATCAAACTATCAATCTATCAAACTACCATATTATGGTAGTTTGATAGCTTATGTATGTCAGAGTGACAGAAACCAACGCTTGCGCAGGCCGGTAGACTTGCGAAATTCGCTAGGTTTGTCTAGCTAGGTTTTCATACACGATCTCGTAACGGTGTGCGGGAGCCTTAATATAGAAAAACCCAAATAAAATAAATGGATCATAATCATAATAGGTGTAGATACAACTGTATACACTAACATAAATCAAACTAGAAGGATTAGCGTTAAATACGTCGACAGCCTAATAGAGCGCTAAGAACCAACCATATAAGAGATACGTATCGTTAAAAAAAAATTAAAAGTGCTTCGTGCGATCGATCTGTCAATCGAATTCACAGTCGACGGAAGGCGAAACGTTGCTTCAAATTACAAACAAACAAACGGTTATTAAGCGTGCGGTCGAAAAACCATTGCTCCCAGGACATGCGCAATTAGCCGGCGGCCAAAGGGTTTACATCCATTGTCCTGTCAGGAGCGGTGACGTGCGTCTGATTCACACGTGCTATTGTTGCCAGCTCTTGCAGCTTTCAAAAGCTCCACAACCACTCTCTTCGACGGAGACGACAACTCCTCCTGGGAACCGGGAGTGGTGCAATAAAATGTTTGTGTGTATAAATTTAACACTCGTACGTTAATACCGCATGTAAACGAACTTGCATAATGCGACGAGTACAAACCCGACACACGTTTTGAAACGCTTCACACTGTGCGGATGGGGAACGAACTCACCTGAAGAAACGCCGAGACATTGCAAGAGCGTGTATTTATCACCTTTCACACTTTCAAATTTAAACGAAATTAGAGGTTGGCTAAAAGGTGAACTTCTTGTGTCCTAAATGTCCTTAAAAAAAACTATCAATTCTTTATCATAATTCATTTCACTAGACGTAGCAATCGAGTAGTGTCCGATTTGTTACGTAATATAATTATTTTTGCAAGTCTATATTAAATAATACATAGGTACCTGGTACGTACCAACTCGTGAGCGATGATAAAAGTATGATAAATCTCACACAATCATGTACATATTTATATGTACGTACGAGATTTTTTTTATAATCTCAGAATGAAACCGGTCTCATTAGATGAGCTTTGAGAAGTTGTTAATTGGTTGATTATAATATTTGATAATTGACGCGTTCGCTACCGCGATGTACATATTATATTGATTACGTTACCGAGACTCACCGCACGTTAATTCAATATATAATATACAAACTGTCATTCAATTTAACGCAATGCATATGCATTGATTTGCATCGTAAATGAATGCACTTTGCACAATCTGCCACAAGCGGAATGCCAAATAAGCCATTTTCACTTTTAGAATTCGATGCCAAAATTCGGCGCGTCGAAATCGAATTTGGCATCGACGAGAGCTTAATCTGTACGAGTTTTGAAAGTGAAACGCGATACTTAATTCGATTATTGCGGATGCAATAAATCTAATAACGATGCATTACGCATTCTATGGAACGCTGTGTAATTTCGATACAGCATTGTTTCGCAAAAAAAAAAAAAATACCGTCTCAAGGTCTGTATGTGGGCTATTTGGCTTAATAGTACAATTTTGCACAAGCACTCGTGGGCTTTTATGTCGTGTCTTCTTAACTGGTGTGACCAGCGTATGGGATAACCCTTAAATAACTACGCGGGACGTTGTAGATAAGCCCACAATGTCCTTGTCGACCTCCGTTTAAATCGATACCAATTTATTGTGCAATTTATTGCCGCTACCACGTCAAACAACCAACAAAGTATACAGAGTTTCTCAAAGTAATATAGGCAATTTTCCTATAAAACACACTCGAAGTTCACTCAAATCGCAAACAAGATCGTAAAGGCGACATACTAAAACGTATATTGCTTGTATCTGTATGTATAGTCGAAAATAGCAGTTGCATGTATTTATTGACGCAATAAATAAACTCAATGGGAAATAAACGTAAATTTAGTGCGCGATATAAATTTGTATAATTGTGAGTGATTACAAAAATTACTTAAACAGGGGGTTCGTCTACGTCGACTGGCTAAAAAGTACACATCTGCCCGCCTAGAGGTATCACAACTGATAATCAAAAAAAAAAAAAAAAATACGACTGTACATTACAGCAGTGCTTCCCAATCTTTTTAGTAACGCGACCCACTTTTTAGAACGACAAACTTTCGCGACCCACCTACATATGTAGTTTTAATGGACATGGGGGGGGGGTATTTAAATTATTTTTTATACTTAAAAATATCCAGAGTTTTATTTATTTTTAAATAACTTATAATTAACGAAAACAAGCAGCTGGGATAAACCTTGTACATACATCCGTGGACTCGTCCAGTTGCAATGAGAAAAATGGTACTAACTCACTAACACTTTGGATCAGCTCATCTTCTGCCCACTGGGTTATTTCATCGATTCTGTGTGCAATCGTATTATAAGTGAAATCGTTTCAACTTTTATACTTCTTTCTTGCTCTTATCATCAAACATAATTCCAACCGTGCATTTTATTGGTGGTAGCACTAAAGTCTTGCCAATTGTACACGGTTTACTAGTTTGCGCGATTTGCAAACTAATCAGGTAGGTACGAGGCGTGGAGAGATTTTTCATTAATTCGATTCATTCGATTTCAATGACTTAAGCTATTCCAATTGTCTTTCAAAAAATTCCAGTGGCTTGTTGCATATTATTTTTACTTTCCCATTTTTTCATATTTTATTTTTAAATAATTAAAAAAAAAATCACATTCTTCGGAATTGAATTCGCGACCCACTAAACATCAGCTCGCGACCCACAGTTTGGGAAACGCTGCATTACAGTGTTACAGCTCATCGAACCACAACACGCCAAATACGTATCGAACACGTACGAACGTAGGCGTGGGCGAAAGTGACTACAATATCGGTCTACCCATCGTCGTATCGCCGAACAAAGGCAAAGATCAAAAGTGAATCGTCCTTGGATGACACCAAAAATTGGCGGGGAAACAAAGGAGGGAAATAACGCAGCGATGCAAGTGCCGAATGTGGTATAATTTTGTCGTAAAATTTTATTGACCCTCCTACTATAGCATACACATATCGCGGGCGCGTCGTGATTCAATCAAAGCGCAAATTAATAAGGCGTCACCTCATTATCATATTCAGGATGCTGTGTACAATGTATCAGAGAGGGCCCGAGGCGTCGGTGTGATTGACACCGTGACCTGACTTTGCCTTTTATCTCGCCTCGATGCGAGATTTAACCCTTTCCGTGCCGGCAAATCAATTCCAGTACAAAAAGTCCTGCGATTGACGAACAAGTAGGCGATCGACTTTGACAGACGTTTAAAATGCGCACAGACAAAGTGTGTGCGATATTCTTTGACTGTGCGTCACATGTTTGACTCTTCTTCTTTTGCGTTTGCAATTCATCACCGATGAATGGAGCCAAGGATCAAAGAAAGACGATCTCGTTTACAAGACGCGAGCGAGCTAGTTCGCACGCTCGGAAAAGTAAAATGTCGCCTTTCAAGCGGGTGAGTGTGTATGTAAGGACTTTTATGATGACAAGATAATATTTCTCTCCCGGATGATAAATAAATTTCAGCTTTCACACTAGAACTAACCTAGACGATGCGACATTGTGTTTTCAGTTCCGCGTTAATGTCGAATGCGAAAAAAATAAAGACTTCTCTTTACCATATCTTTTGTGCGACTCGATCTCTTTTTCACCTTTCGCACGTCTGAAAAGACTTCAGATTTTTGGGTCACTGTATAGTGACCAGATTAAAAAAAAAAAAAAAATGTTCTTATTTGTACGAACGGACTACCAACTAACTGTGAATTCTTTGTATTCATAAACTAGAACTTTTTTAAACTATTCTGTAAAATTATAGAGTGGATGAAATTAATCACTCAATATACTTGTTGCTATGTACATTAGGGTGGAGCGACGATGTATGGAACTTTTTTTTTTGGAATATTCGTTTTGAAATAGTTCTAAAAAGTTGCCTCTACATCATACCTCTTCTGTCCAAAAAATTTGCTTAATTAAAAAAGTTTTTCTGGTCTCTACTTTTATCTTAATACTTTTACTTGTATGAAAATTTCCAATTTGATTATTTCCAATCTATAAACAGAAATTTTATTTGGAACATTAGTATTTATTTTTACTATATGTACATACTTACTTTACTCGTATGCCTCCCTCAACCGCGCTCAAAAAATTCACACTTTTTTAAATAATTCAAGGAATACGTAAATAAATTAGATTTTTACAAAAAGTACTTATAATATTCAATTAAGTTAGGGTAATTTTATGAGCATGTTATCTAAAATTTTGTATTCTGTGTTCAGATTTCGAAATTAATAGGCAAATTATCATTTTTCACCTTCAGGTAGAGGCCTGAAGACATATTCACAGATTTTTTTCAGTATTTTTACGAGAATACGGATGATACAACAAAACTTTTGGTAGGAATTACAATGCCGATTTTAAATTTTTGCAATCTCACTCCACCCTAATGTACCTATGTAGATATACATACTATCAAGTATCAGATTCTCACATTCGCCGCCTATTCCACGACAGCTACGAACGAAAGTTTCAAACTAAGGACTTGATCATTGAACTGTCGCAGTCACGTTGCCAATGCATTGTGACCCTAAGGCATATCGTATGCGAAACGCGATCTTCTTCGCACATAGTAGAACGGATTGACCCACGAACGAGCCGAGGCCGCCTTTGGGCAGGTCATGGAACACGGCCAAGAAGACGAAACGCACACATCTCAAACCGAATGAGATTCTGCTTCGTAGTTGGATGTACTGGGTATATTTATCTGCTGGGGGGGATTTACTGCTAGATTGGAGTGTCTACGAAACGGCACTACCCTGATTTATATTCCAGAGTGTGTGCAGGCTCGATGTTTGCCAGCACGTCCCCCGGTTCGGCTAACTAACCGGTGCGGAGCGGTCTACGAACGGTCTAATATTTGCCGATGTGTATCGGGTTGGGAAATATTTGCCGAGGTGTGCACGATACTCGCTAATTGGTCAGACGAAAGAATTATTGTTGTTTTGTTGGTGTGTTGGCTTGCTGGTTGGGCTTCGCCAAACAGTGGGGTTCGACTCTCTCGAGTTTCGGGAGCAACGCCCGTTGCACGCCCGGCTTGAACTTGATTTTTTCGACTCGCTAGGCTGTTAAACATCGCTCAAATTTGTACGATACACAAAACGCGTCTTCTAGAACACTCCTGCTTATGTCTGTGATAAATTTATGAAGCACGCGACTCGTGTAATTCGTTTTGCAACGCGGGCACGTACTCTCGAACCTTTGGAATAATCCTCGGCTTCCGCGCGTAATCTGTCCCCGGAGACTACTACATAGTTCGCAAGACTCAAAGTCCCTCAGGCGAGTAGCAACTGCTCCCCGAAGATCAGTTACTACTAATACGTATCGATTACGTCTTAGGAGAACGTCCTTGTATCAGTCGACCTTTAGAGAGTTTACACTCTATTGCTACGAGGCACCTTTAAATAGCCAGAAACTAACATCTAAAGATAAAATGATTCAGAGCAGTTTGAACAACGTGAACTTTGATTGTCTACTAAAATAATTTTTGAATTGGTACAGCATGAATGTCTTCGAAATGATTCATTATAGTATTGGCAATCATCTTTTTATCAATTAATTCATTCATAACTATATACATATATTCCAACTATACACTACGGATTTGTATTGTCGTGCACGGGGTCACGAGCTTTTTGTGGTGACGGGGTGCAGACAGGGCTTATGGGGTCCAGCCCGGTGGTTACTGCTCTCAAACTGTTTAATTCGTTGTCGACTGATGTTGACATTTTCAACATCAGCCCAGCGCAGTTTGCAATCGAACTCAAAATATGTAAATTCTAGTATTATTTTTTTTTTGTTTTGATTTTGTTATGCTTTTTAATTTTTTTAAATTTTTTTTAGGATCTTATAAAATATGTATATATATGTAAAATATGTATTTGGGCTAATAACCCGTTAAATAAATAAATAAATAAAATTTTATAGGCATTTAAAATCAAGCACTACCTTAAGGCGAAAAAGTAAGTATGTAATACTGATAAAAAATTAAAAATGTTATGATAGAGTTTGAAAAGTGTAAGTTTTAACACATAGGCATACATACATAGTTTGGAGTCGATACGGAAATCGAAAGTGACCGAGGGGTCATTAATTAAAGATCGTGCGTAAAAGAAACGTTTGACGTGCGTCAAAACCGGCGTTTGTCCAAACGATAGGCCGACCGACCGGGTTGGATCGATTTGTCCAATCATTAATCTTTTGTGCCCGTATCAATAGCCCGAACCCCCCGAACTTCTCCGGATGGTGCCCCGGGAAATATTTTGAATATTTCCTTTGCGTCCATTGTCGGCGTACGAAAAAATAAAAAATACAGTCAAAAGGAAACGAACGGACGGACGCGTCGCTAACAAGCTCTCCAACTCTCGCTTTCTTTGTGTGGTACCTCGACATATGTACGTATGGACCCATTCGTTTCTCTTTTTATGCCCCACGTTACTACGTAGGAGCAATCTAGATATGAGATGAGATGAGCGGGACCCTGGATTGGCCTCCAGCGTCCATTGTGCGCGCGATATGTATCGGATGGACACATGAATACATTTACATATTCCGATATTTGACCCTTCCATGACCACACGTACACCTACGTAATATACCCTAAGCCCAATTTCATCATTCGAGAACATTTATATGAGTAATCCTCCTTGAAATTAAACTACAAACAGAACCCTCACATGCTAAAGGATATTTTGCATTTCAGACACAGGAAGTGAATACATACATACATTCTCTCCAGTTTAATTTCAACTCAAGTACTTTAGTTGAATTTGTATAGCCTTTAAAAGCAGGTTGTAAAAATAAAAATAGTACAGATGCGTTCCTGCTTTCTATCACTGGTCGCTCAATAAATTATACTTGTTTGAGCATTTATGACCCGCAAGTGCATTTTTACACTGATCACATAATGGCCGACATCGGATTATTACGCATTCAGCGTACAAAACGCCCACGCCATCTGTTCCAGCATCCGAAAGGGCTCCCACGACAAAAATAGATCCTGGACCAGAGCGTTTTCCTATTCATGCAGCATTCTATTTAATTATTCTCTCGTGAAATTAGTTTTGGTCATGCGAAAAATGTCCCCAGCCAGAAAGTTAATCGATAACGGCGAAAGCCCTCTGCGCCGAAATTGGTAATTAAGTTATAGTTTCCCTCATCGTGCACTTTTACGTATGACGCGAGGGAAGAGAGGCCAGCGATCGACAACCTTTCAAATGACTCACATCTTTCAAATGAATCGAGCGTAGGCAGCAATCGCGCCAAATTTATTACACTTATCGCCAATGTTTTACAATAATATTATTTATAAAGTTCAATGACGACGTCTGCTATACACGTCGCTTATAATATGACAAATTTAATTTGTCCCATTCGTCTCTGTTTTCGACTTATATAATACGGCCGCATAAAAGCAATGGAAATTATCGGAGGCGTCACGTCAAAAAAAAAAGGCAATCGTATGATTTAATGCAAATGATTAGCTTGAATCGTTTCGGTGATTTACATGTAAAGGAAAAATTTTACATGTGTTTTTATTTTATTTTTTGCATTGCAGAAGAGAACGAGGACAATCATTCGATATCAGCTTCGTATGAAAATCCAATGCGCTTATCCTTGGTACGAGCGACTGGTTTTCCACAATACGTGCATATTATTATTCATTCTCACTCATAGCGATCATGTACTTGTATGACAAATATATGAAATACATACATATATAGAATATATGCTTAAAAAAGAAGGCATACGACCAACGCGTACTGCCAGTTATGACGTATGGATGTGAAACTTGGACGCTAAATTCAAGAATGCTACAAAAGATCCAGTGCACACAGAGAAGTATGGAAAGATGTATGCTTGGTATAACAAGAAGAGATCGCAAAATAAATACATGGGTAAGAAGTATGACCAAAGTGGCAGATATAGCAGAACGCGTGAAAAAGTTGAAGTGGACACATAGCGAGAAGAATGGATGGCAGATGGACGCTATAAGTACTGGAATGGTATCCGAGAGGATGTGAAAGAAAGCAAGGTAGAACGAGTGGACAATAGGCTGATGGATTGAGAAGAATGTGTGGAGTCAAGTGGATGCAGATTGCTCAAGACAGACAAGAATGGAAGAGGATTGGAGAGACCTTCATCCAGAAGTGAATGGTGAACGGCTGAAAATGATGATGATGATATATAATATGTTATTATTCACTTCCGTGAAATTTATTTTGTATGAGTGCTAGCTGCAGTACCCGGCGTTCCCCAGGTGCATTTTTAATTGCTTATAGTCATTAAATTTGGAAGATGTTGAGTACCTACATAGGTAGAGCGGTTGCCAAAACTTTCTCAATATAATAGTCGAATCAAAATAGGTTTTTAATGAAGGCTCGCGAACCGGTTGGTTGTCGATTCGGGTGACGAAGCTCTCTCTCTCGACTAGGGGTCGGTTAACAATGGTTTCCCCGCCCGGTCACATTCGCATAGAGTACCGGTTCGCGATCGAGCGATGCGAATGTAACCGGAACGCTGCAACGCCCACGTTCGCTATGAAATAATTATCGGACTCTCCGGATTGTAGTATGTGCGGATTTATTGATTTTCTTATTTGCCGACAGCGAAGGGACCTGGTCGTAAGCTTCCAGCCCAACATAAATTGTGTATGAAAAACCACAGCGTGGTCGAGAGCACGATCTCCACCCACCCTCACCACCCCAGCATCCCACCCTTCCACCAACTCTCCCTCAGCCTTCGTCGCCGTTCATCCCCGAAGCTTTGAGAGATAAGCTCCGCGGCGAGAGAGCTTCGGATTATCCGCAAAAGTATAAAGAGGAAGTCGTACATAAACCATCACCCATAAAACGCAAACAAACCATTGTGTCCCATACGGAAAATTCCACTAAAATTCAAACGCCACATTGTCTACTTACTAACGAGATTCACCATGTTTGAATACGACTGAGAGGAAATTATAGCGCTAGGCCTATTACGAATTGATATAATATACATACACGTGAATAATCAAGCTTCAATGCATCGAACTTATTACATACAAAATGGACAAAGGGTATAAACGTGTATACATATCGATGGGTTAGTGCACAGATATTGTATGTCCAGTTTTTACCAAAATTGAGCTATCATACATACACAAAACGTCCATCTGCATCAAACCTTCATGTTTAAAAAGTATTATATGTCCAAATAGTATATTTGAGAAGATGTTGCCTTATTCAAATATATAATATGTCCATTTCGTCCACAATAATTTTCATGCAAAAGAGATGTACATATGTACATATGTATGTCACTTACAATATTTTAAAACAAAACTGGACATACAATACATATCTGTGCACTAAACCCATCGATATGTATAATGAAAAAAATCACACATTAAATTTACAATTCATATAAGTATAATAGACGAAAGTGTGTCTGCTTTCAAATGTCGCGTACCGTTGACCTTTGTAAATATTTTTTTTTAACAATTGAAAAATCAAACGATCGAATGAGCACATCTACTTTGGCTATGTTATAAAGGAATTTTTTCGGAAAGTATTGATAAACCGCAACGTTTTCGGTAAATTATCGAACATTCCGCTCGTCGTATCGGCGAACTCTCGCGTATTTTTTTTATATACTTAACTTTGATCTAAAAAAAAATTGTAAAATAAAACAGCACGACTTTTTTATACATGTAAAAATTAAAGGCAAACACACCTGCTAAAATAATAAGTATGCGAATATATTACTGTGTGTGTGTGGTATGAATCAATGGGAACGAATTGTTAGCGAGCGCAACACAATCGGCCGTCCGATAATACCGTAAAACATTTCACGTACTGAAACGGCTATTTCGCGCTTGTGCATATAAATTTGATTCACCCGAACGAATTGTACGCAGAATTATTCCCCGTCGTAGAGGAATGCGCGAACGCACATCGTATACACTTATGAATGTGTGTGTGTATTTTTTTTTTATTACTATTAAATACACAACGGCTACATGAATAAATACGTTCGACGAAATCGTCCGGTCGAGTTTTCCCCGAGGCTGTGTCTGCTGCCGCGCCGGAAAACTCTCGACGCGGGAAAAGCGTCCGAGCTGACGCTACGCCGCACACACTCGGAAAATTCACAATCTACACTCCGACCAACTCACATTCGATTAATTCAAACCGAAAATTTTTAATAGTTGATTTTAAATAATAAAAAAAAACACGTACATAGCTTGCGTTCGCAAGCTAATCAAAGTATCAACCATACTAAAATATAATATTAAAGTCGCGCTAAATTTTATATGAAATTGTACATAAATTAAATTTTTACATTGTGAAAATCGTTATACGTAATAATACATCAGACATACATACATACATATATGTACAATAAATAAAAAATGTTAAATTTCGGAAAAATTAGCTAAATCTGAAAATTTTAAATTTAAATCGATGCAACTTTCAAGCAATACGACTTCAACCCTTGCGAAATAAAATTGATTTTTAAATTTTCGCCAAATTAAAATCTTTTGAAAACTCACCGGTGAAATTCGCACCCGTTTAAACCGTTGTTAATTTTCATCCCTTATTTTATTTTTCGACCGTCCAATTTGTTCGATGTGTATGTGGGGTATGTGTATGTATGTATGTGCTTGCTTACCGTTATATGTATAAGTGCGAAACGACACTGAAGTCAGGGGTGGCACCGGCTGGGGTTCCTGGTCTGTCCGTCCGTCCGGGACGGCTGTCTGGCTGCGACTGAGCGCAGCAGCCTCGGTGGCTTAACAGCTCGACCAAGACAAGACAGAAGCAAGCAAGAGGAGCACACAACCGCAACAGTCCAAGACAAGACGACGAGACCGACAACAGTACCACTCGCGAATCTACTACCACAGTCCCGAATCACCTACCATCGCGCCAATGACTTATTCAGTGAAAAAAAAAAATGCGATTCGATCTTATTCAATTTATATTTTAATATTTATATATAAATATGTATTATTTATGAGTGTTTGTTGCGCGTGCGCGTGTGAAGTGCGATCCGCTCGGGGGTTCGTCCGCGAGTGAACTCTGCGTCGGCGGTGCACTCCGGCTATAAGTACTTGAGGGGGCAGGTGGGGGAAGGGAGGTGAGGGGTGAGGGGGATTGGTGCCATTGGCCAGAGGGCACCATGGCGCCTTTGCCATGGGGGTAGCCATAGCCCCATAGATGCTGGGGGCAGGTGCTCTAGACTCCAGAGTCGCAGACTGTCAAATCCTGGAAACCCCCGTGCCAAACTACCCCTAATGCCTCACAGTCAATCTTGGTTACATTTTCGTGTCAAATTTTTGTTAGATGAAGTCCTACTTTATAAATTGAGAATGTAAATTCGATAAAAGTACCGTTGATTTTGTCGTAGTGTTGCTCGTGGGGTGCGCCTCGTCATCGTCAATGTGTGTCAAATGTAATGTTCATATCGATGGTGGCGCGCCATACAGATTCGTTGTAAATTACTTGACTGGAAACTGTAGTGAATCATGCGTGTGTGGTTTCTGGATTATCCTTGAAAAAATGCATATCGATGGGTTAGTGCACAGATTTTGTATGTGCAGTTTTTACCAAAATTGAGTTATCATACACGAAACGTCCACCTGCATGAAACCTTCATGTTTAAAAAGTATTATACATATATACATACATACATATGTACATTTCGTCCATATTTTTCATGCAAAATAGGTGTATGTCACTTACAATATTTTAACACAAAACTGGACATGCAATATCTGTGCGACTAACCCGTCGATATATTCAATGTTATTTTAATTATTATAAAAAAAAATTATTTAAATTTCTATACATTTTTCCAATCCCTAATCCTTCATTATATTCATACCTAATTAATCTAAACAATTTTTCATATTTTACTGTAGAAATCAATTTGATACTCGTGAATTTTACTATTTCTTTTCCTTTTCCTTATACACCGGGGATACGTTCCAGGGACCACCGTGCAAAAAAAAAAAAATGTAAAAAAAGATATGTACATCGACAAAAAAAAAAAAATTTTCATAAGTTACATACATACGAAATATGTACATACATACATAATAAAGTAATAAAGTGACATGTTTTTTGATTTAAATTTATTTAAAATAAAAAGTCGCTACTTAACAATTTACTGCCCGTTTACTGTTGTTTTTCTTTTTATTTTTTTAGTAACCGTGTTATAACAAAAAAATCAGTGTAAAACAAATAATTGGTCTGTTTTCCTGGACCGTGTTATTTCAAAACCGTGCAAAAAGAGATTCGGGTGTACTTCATATTTGTTCTTTATACATTATTTTCTTTTCTTTGCAATCCTGTTCATCTTTCTTCTTATTTGTGAATATTTTATTATACCGCTGTAAATTTTCCAATAAACTAAAATACAACGTTCAATCGCTCCACTAACTGAACCGCACGGATAAAGTATGTATGTATGTATATCGCATTTGATTTCTGGAGCGAACTTTAATTTTTAGCAATTTTCCCATTAAATTAAAAAAAAACCCAATTGTTATATTTAAATATTATATGTATGTACATTCTGACATATGCTTTACACTGACGCAAATAGCAAAATTGTTCAAATGAAATAAATACGCGAAGGTCCAAGTGCACATGTATGTACAATATGTATGCGAGAAATTATCGCATGATGTATTCGTTGAAATCAATTCGCACTTGCATACTTTTTTTTATGTTTATAAATAATGCATCGTTATATGCGTTCAAATAACATATAATATTTTAGATTGAATTTAACCACTACGCGACTCTCGATACCTAGAAAATGAGTCAAATTCGATTCGTACGAACTAACTGCAAATTATTATCCTCACATTGATTTTTGTTTTTTTCATCCGTTTTAAATACCAGAACATCGTACCTGTTCACTCGTGTGATTCAACAGCACGTGCAAAATATTCATAGCTTTTCATTAATTAGGCATTCCCCTGCATGAAAGCGAAACGAGGATTACAAACGCACATACGCGCCGAGGGCTTAAGCGAGGGACGCTTTTCCGGGACTTTTCACGTTAAAAGCGGGAATGAATTTATTATTATTACTATTATTGTTATTGTCATTATTATAACCTATGTATTATTCAACACTTCAAATGAGATCAGTTAAAACGGGTTGATATGTATGTAAGTATTGGTCGGAATTTTACGCTCAGCTGAGGCAGTGGTCGCAAACCGTGAACTGCGGAGATCTACCTCGTTGACCGACCGTCGTTCGAGCACCGTTGGTTGGGCACTTCTGCCCGCTATAAAGCCTGTTGGTTTTGTGCCATTCTGCGAGTGGCCGCGGTTGTGTATGCCCGTCGTCTCTGCCAATGACCTGTGGTCGAGACCACCACTTGGATGGGTCACGAGCTGGTGTACCAAGCGTGACGGACGTATCCTCGTCAAAATGGCAAATTGGCACTCGATGGATCCTCCAAATGATATTCAAATAATGAATGGCGCCCCTATTCCCTAACCCCTTTTAAACTCAAAATTATTGCTTATTTCAAGAAAAAATCTAATGAAAGTATCGAGATGATGCTTTTCCATATAGAAAAATTCTTACATTGGAATTTAAATTGAATATATAAATCCTTATGAATCATTAGATAATTTTATGCGAAGAATTTCAACTTTTAACCAAATATAACAGAACATAACAGATTACGTAGTCATATAAATTTTGCATAATTTTACATAGAATACCATTTCAATTGAAAATAAAAACCTGTTGAAATTCGGCATACTGACATAATGAGAATCATAACAAATGATGCTTTCAGAAAAATAAACACTAAATAGAACATTTTTATGCTTTTATATTGCTTGTTTTGGGAAAACTGTAAACGTAAAGCCAACATCACACGATAATTATCAATATTATATACATATGTATTAAATATGTATATAATATTTTATAATCAAACAAATTAATAATTTTAAATCAAAAAGATAAACATTCATACATGGTCACTCATCTGGTTATCATTCTAATGGCTTCAATTGTTAATTTCGGCCAATCGTGCAAATATTAGAAGAAATTTTACGTTCATTGTGTACATAAAATTTAGCACACGTGGCTCTGTACATATTGATACTTTTATTGCCATCACAATATGTATTGTTATGTTTAGTATGCGTTCTACTATGATAATTACGTCTTATTATTATAGCACGTGAGCTACTAAATTTTAATTTTATATCAAAGGGCGTTATGTACATATGTATGTATGTGTTCAGTAACTCAATTACTGGTGTTGGTAATTAGTTCAGACAAAGTATATACATTTCTAAACAAAATTTACCTATAAAGTATAATTTATTGCGCATTAAAAATACATAGTTACATTAATGAACGTCATCGATTTGCTATACTTTTCCAAGCGTAATACTGCGAAGAACATCGGATTTTATACGGTGACGTCTATATTATTATAGATATACGTCATAGTTACATTTAACTTCTGAGAAAGGAATACTACAGTTTCAAAAGGTTGAAGAATTAGCTAAATAGGTATATGTGAATAATTAACGTTTCGAGATTAGAACGTGCCATTCTGCTTATATGTATATTGTAATATAGTATGTAGATAGTACGCTTCAATAACATATTGTTACAACACGTTTATTCGTAATAATTTAATTCCAGGTAAACATTTTTCTGACATGCATAAACAGTGGTTTATTTTGTTTAAAAACAAAAGTACAAATTAAATTAATTGATTCAATTATGCATAAAAATATCGAAGCAACCGTGACCTGTGACGCGATTCTGTGTGAAATCGTGTTCAAAACACAAAATGCACGTAATGAAGTTACTGCGTTTTATATTTTGTATATTATAAATTACGGATTGTCAGGGACGGTTCAAGGTGTTCGGTCAATCGATTTTTTTTCACATTGATTGCATTTAATTAATTTAGTCGTGTCTTACGCGTGTTAAAATTTTTGTGTCGTGATACGTTCCATCAATAAAATGTGTCGATTTACATGGTAATACACGCGCAATTACATCAGTGCACTTGCTCGTTCGTAATAGTCGATAATCTATGTGATCGTAAAAAATTAATCAATGCCTTGCATGACTTTTTATTCCTAGAAACTCGATGTGTCTGAAAATCGCGACACAGCTTTAGATGCATTAAAAGTTGCACTTTTTACTACACTTTTTTACTACACATAAAACTGACTTTGAATAATTGACGGTTGTTTGTATCATAAATTTATTCGAATACTAATTTTATGGTAAAACAATTCAAATATGTATATATAAATGATGCAAGTAATTGTTGATATCGTGGTGATCTATATTACATATATGTATATGTATGTATACATATGTACATAGGTACATACTTATAAATGCTAACTTTTACAATTTTGCATCCCCGAACGTCAATTTTTTAATAATTTATTACAGCTCGTATACAGTAAACGCATAATCTGAATAGTTTTGCTTAAATACTGTATGCAAAATATAAGCAAAATACGTTTAATACGATAGTCATGCCGTCAAAAATTCCAAACGATGCTACTTGTTTGGTTCTAAAAGGACCATTGTCAAATTTTGGGTGATATGAATTGTATTATGTAGTTATTCCTAGGATGAAATATGTAGTCTTTTTAGTACAATTCTGAAGTGGAAGCTGAATTCAATAATGTTGCGTTCACAATAATTCCAATGCACACAGACAAGCATGGAAATACATACATATATTTACTTGGTATAACAAGAAGAGATCGTAAAAGGAATACATGGGTAAGAAGGATGAACAAAGTGAAAATGGCCTGGACACATAGCGAAAAGAATGGATGACAGATGAACGCGAGAAATACTGGAATTGTATCCGAGAGGATGTAAAATAAAGCAAGGCAGACCGAGTAGACGATGGGTTGATGAATTGAGAATAATGTGTATCGAGCGGATCCAGATTGCTCAAGACAGATGGGAATGGAAGAGCATTGGAGAGGCCTTCGTCCAGCAGTGGATAGTAAACGGCTGAAAATGATGATGTTGTATTTATTGACCTACTTAGGACCTTTCGTTGACACCAAATATGCAAAAGCTCTACCTATATTATTCGACATTTCAAATGTCAAATCGTCTCCGACAGATTTAAACCGTACACGTCAATTGAAATATTGTCGGCCGAACGAACGAACGGCGTAGGGTGACCCCGCGTTGTTCATTAGAATAATTGCAACCGGGTCGCTGATGTCACAACAGCCACAATTTCATGCAAATAAATGCATCTATCTCATTATACGCACATTACCTTACCCGTTAACCGATTTAAACAGTGTTGCACCGCGGTGAGTGTACCGGAGAAATTTTAATTGGCGTACCAAAAATTAAATATGCGGTATGGTC
This sequence comes from Parapsyche elsis, assembly GCA_022651745.1. Taxonomy (NCBI): domain Eukaryota; kingdom Metazoa; phylum Arthropoda; class Insecta; order Trichoptera; family Hydropsychidae; genus Parapsyche; species Parapsyche elsis. Next base: position 397,264 of record JAGVSN010000004.1, read on the forward strand.
ACACGGGGATGCTGCTGCTGCACATGGTGATCAGCAAGAATACAAATACGATGCACGTTGCACTGTATCAGACAGTTCGGTAATTGGATTCCGCTTCGCTGAACACCCGGTGGTGCAATTCGGCTTCAATAAGTATCACAGTATCAATTCCCTGATACCGAGGGGGGTTTTGTGGATCGAACGTCAAGGACGCGAAACCAGTGGCTTGCGAGCGTTTGAATTTAACTCAAATATACATTTTTCCATGTCACACATTCACATTCATAAGATACGTCTTGAAAAAATACTACGACGAAGAATAGACTCGCCCTATTAGCACATCTACATATCTTTGTTGAATGTGATTTGAACTCTGATTTGATCTGTTCGGACAACAACGTGCCTCTGAGATTATAGTTAAACAGTGTACCGTGGCAGAATATAAAGCGAAATGGTGTATTTCTATTGGAGCACCGTCAAAAGTTGTGTCAAACATATCGATCAATTCACTATTGACTCCCCTCGATACCGAACTGAATAAACCATGAGATTAAATCACAACGTCAGGGCTGATCAACCTTATAAATTATTTAACGCAATTAAACGAAATATAGTGTGCGCTGCGTGCTCGGCGTTTTAATAATATAACAGTGTGGCCGTTAAATTAATAAAACTTGAGCTTGTTATCGCGCACACTATACATATGTACATACATAGAATAGTATGCGATGTAAAGTTTCGGTTTGTTTTTAGGATTGTTCTGTAGGATTTTTTCACCCCTGCTCCATTGAATGGGGGACGACAAAGTATGTTTATACTCACATTCTAATCCTAATATAAAACGACAGGTGCCTTTATGGCGAAATCCGTATTGGGAAAAAGCCGCACTCTGATCTCAAATGTTAGTGGTGGGTTTTCTTAGCTTAGCTTAGCTACAAACAGACGCACGAAACCTTTCGTTCAATTTTGTAATACATCAAATGAAAAATATTTTTTGTTATTGTACATACATACATATATGCACTGTCTCACTGCATTTAGTGATGTGAATAAAATTGTAATGTAATCCATCAAATTATATATGCTTTAGTGTACGAGTATATCATTGTAACTGTGAATGATAGTTTGAGTGTAAACTAACTGCAATAATTTTAACGTTCTTCGCATTACTTATGGGCAAAATTCCGTTAATATGATGATATATATGCGATTTTAAAATACAGTATGGTGATTGCGTGCAATTAATTCGAATTAATATGAACCCTTCGCACCCAAAGTGTCGACTAGTGCAACATCGCGACTTGGGGAGAGATCAAATTGGAATTTCGTTTTGGCAAACCGTTTGTGTTTGATTTTTAATGGAATAAATTTGCATAGAATATATTTTTCGAACATACTTAGTTCGACGTTGAATTCGGAGCTTCGCACGAATGCTCTGTGTGGAAAAAAACTATTAGAAAAGTCCAATTACTTTTCTAAATTTGAAAACGCTATTTTTGCTTTACCAGATAGATTTATGAAATAGAAACGATACAGTGGATTAAGGTTGGCAAAAGTAAGATAAAAATGGTATGAGAATAAAACGCTACTTCCGATTGGCGGAAATCGACTGAAATGCTATTGATAGGTATCTTATGAAATATTTAAGGCAGAAAAAGAATATTTGGTTTGATATGCCAATCAATTTCCGATGAAAGTGAAACCGAACAGAAATAGTATACCTTATATTAGAAAAACTTATATACACTTATAGCATTATAGGAGAGTCGTAATTGATTTGGCTTATTGCTTATTAGACATAGTAATTAAGTGAAAGCGCTCCAGGAACGCGGATTAGTCGCGCGCGGGAAGACAAACGATCCCGGCACGTACAGGGTGATTTAAAAAAAATGAAAATGAGGGAGAGTGAAAGAAGAAATGGAGGAAAAAAGGTAAAAACTTAGAACGCGTACCGAACCGTCAAACGGGGAGTGCTTTGATCTACGAGGAATGCATCTCATCGTTCATACGCTTATAAATATACGTATTAGCTTCTATTTCGGTGGCCATAAAAATGTGTCTGAGACAAGTCGAGTGAGGAAACATCCATCCGAAATGGCCGCAAACACTTCCAACCGCGGTCGTATATCTTCTGTTTTTTGAAATATATTTTGTAACTGGTCCGATCAATCATGGGCCACGGTCTTAACCAGTTCGCGATCACAGACCAGCAGATTCGTTGCTTTAACGTTTAACTGATGCACGGCAATTAGTCCTATTTACACGGTGAAATCCACAACGACAAAAAATTGTTTGTATGCATTTACACTCTTTGGATATTGACAGATGGTATTCATTTAAAGCAGATTTAAATTCCGTATAAAAAACTTGTACTTTGAATGTTCGAAAAAAATTGTGATTGTACTGTAGTATTTATTGATGCTACTTATACACTTTCATAGAATATTTTCATATTTAGCCGTGAAACTTGAATAATGTTAAAAAGCAATGCTTGTGTTATATTATTGCTATAAAACTATATATACAAACTGCTGTATAAATACGAAGGGTGGATTGCGAAATGTGCTGAATGATGAATAGGATTCAGTTTCATTGTGTACGAATTTAGAAGTCGACCAAATCCGACCGAACATGTGTTGGTATTATAAAATTGAGCTTTTCCGTGAAAGTTCTTCACAGTCTTCCACTAAACAGAAATAAGCGTCTTTATGAATCGTAACGTATCGTGCGAGCGGAAGTGTACGAGAGAGGCGATCTATTTCTATTAAAAGTGCGCTCGTCTCACGAGCACCTTCTATGTTAAAAGACGTCGGGTTCGCGTCTAGTTATGCTCAAAATAACTCTTAAAGTACTAAAATCTCAAAGGGACAGTTCAAATGTAACGGTTATCTATTTTAACCATCCGTTCGACTAACTGTTTTTCAGGGAAAAACCCTTGAGTGGCACTCGAGAGACGATAACGCGTCCAAACCTATGACAATGTGAAATTTGATATTGGAGCTGTGCTTTGAAAAATAAATTCAACGACCACTCCTTTTCCTTTTTGTTTACACAAAGATATGTGTAAAATATACATAACTTTTTTTTTTCATAAATATTTTGTAATATACTAATATGGCGATAGCTCAGTCCAAATATAAACGACCATTATTACTTTAACGTTATACCGAGCATCCAACCAGGAAATTTACAATACTACTTTTGCATTTGAATCAGGATGTTTTTCTCAATAATACCAAGATATGATTTTCTCGTGAACATGGAATAACTTCTACAGCTTATGAACATTTAAAGTAGGACATTTTCCTCCAATTAATAATAGTAGTTTAATCCCTACATATAATACTTAAACATATGATTTGCCGTAGCTGTCGATTCATAATTAATTTTATATATTTGAATACTATTATGTAAATAGGCTTGGCTTAAAGTATCAAACTTCAAACCTGCATTTGACAAGTTCAAAGTATCTTAAATATTATTCCACAAAAATTCGATATTTGTATTATACTATCATTGGTATAAAAGTACGTAGTGACACAAGTCAATAACGCCTGTTTATTACAAGTCAAAGCTCTTCTGAACACTTGATGTGAAACCATTGTCCACTAAAGTCCCATTGTCTTTGTAATTAAACACATAAAAACCATTATTTTCATTTACAGAGTGCAATAACCCGGCTATATTGAAAAAGGTGCGATTCCGGTAAGGGAAGTCGCAAGTTTCACTAAATGTAAAATCAACATGATTAAGCAATTAAGCAAGAAAACGAGCACATATAGCGAACGTATTAATTATCGTATATATTTCATATATAAATTTGCTAATGTCGATTCTGTGGAATTTAATCGTTCATTGATAGGTGATGTTCGTGATCGAAGGTCGATTTGCGAAGCGGATTCGACCCGACGTTTTCCCACCTGAATCACATTCTGGAACTTTATAATAGAGTTAAGGTAAAAAAAACCGACAAAATCAGAAGTCGAGATGATTCACAGTAAAGGTTATTAATATTTACCTGATAAATAAATGACGTAATGTACTTTTAACGCACCGTTAACCCGTTCTTCGAAATTTTCACCTCGAATGCGATGAGTTTTGAGGCGAACCAGCAAATTTGTGGTCACCGTGTGTAAACACGGTTGACCCGTTCCGAACGTTCTTCAAACAATAAATGAGCTCAAAATACTAACATACTTATGTATTTATCTTCTGAGATACCTTTCAGTTATTGAGAAGATCACTAAAACATTTTATATGACGTTATAAAACATTTTATATTAAATATTGAGATATCTGTACTTGAAAGAGTTCGGCTATTATCCCTTTCTGTTTCACAGCGCTTTTGTCCTGGGTGCAGTGAGATATAAAACTTTATCATCTCGGAGAGATGCTTATCATTTTTACAAACTGTTAAGAGGTGACATTTTCAATCCTCTGGCCTTCGAGGAGTTGAAGCTTCTGGTGCCTGAACATGCTCATGGATCTCGTTCATGCCTATTGTTTTCACCAATCTGAGCCAGATCCTATGTATGTACATACATACATATGTATGTACATATGTACATACATATGTATGTATATCCTCCGTGACTCACCCGTCACCCGAGCTATTCAGAGGCTGAATACTGTTGCACAGAATATTGATTTATTTAACATTAGTCCTCAACATCTTACCAGATTCCTTTATTTTTCACTTTAAATTATGTTTTTATTTGTATATTTGTTTTTGATTGTATGTATTTTTATGAATAAATAAATGTAATGTAGATGCGGAAATTAATAGCTCGTAGTTAAGAGATAAGGCGCTCTGTAATCGAAGAAACAATTAATTATGTTGTTGTTTTTTTGTTTGTCATTTCAATTGCATAAGTACGTTTGTTATATGTATGTTGACTGATTATTATATGTAAATTGCATTTAATTGTATCTGGCCGTGGTGACGAATTGGGGTAACCTGTTAGGTCATCACGGTATATTGTGAAAATAAAATAAATTAAATAAATATCGTGCACGTGTACCTAATTTAATAGTAGTTGTACTTTGGATGAATTTACGATTTTTACTATAGCCGGTCGAATGAAGTGCGCGAAGCGCACTGAACGCGTCGAACAATTAGTCTTGATAATTTACGTCATTCAACTTGCGACAGCGAAATTTCGTTCGCACATGAGATGGATATGGGCGTCACTCGTAAATAAGACAACAAACATAATAACGAAATATACGAGCAATCAACCGCATATTTCGAGCCGTCGTAAATAAGTTAAAAGTGCACAAAACGAGCGGCCGCGAGAAATGCATAAAAGTCACATAGAAAAGCAGAGAGTGCGCTCGCGCGAGCTTTTTATAGGCGATTTATTCAAATCGCATTTCGACACGTATAGACTTCGATGGCGCATTAGCGACGCAATAAATGGAGTCATTCTCACTTTTGGGAACGCTAATGCGCCAGCGTAATGATACACCGGGAGTCCAACTTTAATGTCCAATAATTCAAACCGCAAAACGAGTTTCAACCATTCGAAGATGATGTGATATTGTATTCGTTCGTAAAATCCGACCGTATTTTTTTATTATTGCCTGTGTGGGAAGTTAAAAGTAAGGGAGAGGAGAAAAGGGTACATGCAGAGTGTACTAGACGTTTGGGCTGAGATGGGGATATTGATGAAGAGGGGCGTGATTCAAGTGTATGCGAGAAAAAGTCGTCAAGCATTCAAACGTGATCGTCGGATCAAGTCCACTTGAAAAGTCTGGAAAATTTACTTTACTAATTAGTTTTTCGCCAAACAAAATTTTCAATTAATTACACAGTTGAATGAACTGATATTCGTCGATAAAAATATATTCATTTTGATTGAGTGTGAAAAATATACGAAGTAAATTTGAATGTAAAAATCATTCTTTATTTATATTATAATCAAACAAACAATAATAAACGGTGAATCGTGTTCAATGTATACTAGTAGATTAAACAAATATACTGTATATTAGTATGCGCACCCTCCTACCCGGGTGGGCAATAGCAACGCGTACAATAACAGTACAGCCTGTTTGACAGTACGTGAAACAATTATATAGTATACCATTGATTGGATGTATTGCCATAAAACCTCGTTGTCGACTAGCACCAGCTTTGACAGATAACGACTTGTTGCCAAAACACCGCAATTTTTGTTTGTTTGTTATGTTGGCAATGCTTGTGTGACCTCGGCGACCCAAGCAGGCAGGGACACGCTTACGCTAATATATACTGACATTTGACAAAATCAAAATCTAAGCATTTATAATTTATTCATTATCATTTAAGGGATATAATATTTATATGTACATAGTCATAATACTAGGAGTTAGAATAAGTTAATATTTGAGAATTTAAAATTAAGTTCCAGGTCTAGGGGAAGTATCTTGTACAGGGGTGTTGTTGAATACAATGTACTGCCAGAAGGTCTTAAAAATATAAACAAAATTGATAGATTCCTGGCTGCCTTAAAACAACACCTCTTTACAAGTGCTAATAGTCAATTAAGTTTATTTTGTAATTTTAGCTTAGTTACTTTTTTTTTAAGCTATTTTAATTTATTTATTTATTATACGCCTTTTAGGGCTTTTAGATAGAAAATACGTAATATATTATATCAGAGAAAACTAATAAATAAATTATGTTTTGTTGCCTTAAGAACGACAGATTAATATTAAAAAAATCAATAAAACCAGAGAACTTATTACCATATCTAATCATTCCGGGGATGGGAATTCACCCATAGATTATAATAGTTACGCGAAATAGTTTCATAACTTAATACAAATCTTTTAATAATTTATATAAAATAATTACATCAAATGTATAAATTAAATATCAAACACAATATGTATGTACATACATACATACATATGTATGTATTGTGTACCTATAGAATGTCGTTGACATTTTATGAGCAATCTAAATTATGCCGCATATAATAAGCGAATGGTATTTAGATATTCTATTGCATAGAAATAATTCACACGATTTATTATGCTCTGAGACGTATTTTTTGCGACGTAATTAAACGGGTACGTAGATGAGTTTTCCGGGCGGAAAAGCGCGTCGGTGCAGCGGCGTGCGGTGACCGGTTACAAGAGCAAAAGTGGCGTAACGTTCGGTAACCGCGGCTTGCGTAACCGTCAACTTGGCATTGGTTCTCTCGACACATAACCGCCTCTCACTCTAATATACTATGGCAGAGTGAGAAACGGCTATACGACGTGGTTGTAAAGCGACCGACCGGTCTCGTCGACAGAGAAAGGTGGACGAACCGGCGCCCACTCTTGAACTTGGCCCCAAAATGTTCACCACGGGGGAAAGTCACCGGTCAAGGTTGTCACAACTTGATCAGTTGAACCACCCCTAGTTGCATATTATAACCATTGAACCAAGTTATCGTAATACTTCAGTTTTTTCTGCATTGTGACAATAGTAGATTATGTATATCGCTCTCCTACCCTCGTCGAAACATTAAGGCTCCCGCTGCGAACAGGTTCCTACCGTAGCTATCCAATCATAGACCATTTCTTCCGTACTTCCGGTGTGCGAAAAGGCGACTCTTTGAATTACAAAGTTACGAGCTTAAAGCCTAAAGCTTTTCCCGTCTGGCGCTCAAGGATGCTACGACAATTGACTGAACGCAACTTAGAAGTTCGATCTTGTGAATTGAATCAAACAACGTAATTTACACTTTTGCATTAAGGCTCCCGCACACCGCTGCGAACAGGTATTAAAATAGATAAGAAAATCTCAAGGGTGGTATGGTGGGGAGTTGTATCGCTTAGCCGCGATTTATTCAGTTAATAAGCCAAACAGAGCGCGCGACTAAATATTCGGACATAACCACGTGGTGAAAACTTTAGTTTGCCTTGAAAGGGGCGTAGGGGGTGGTGGGGGCGATTATACACGTCCATTATATATTTGTTAGCTGTTATAATAGATATATTACGTAAAGTAGTGCAAAAACATTTGATTATTAATAGAATTGAAAAAAATTCGCAATAAATAAAATTAGGTGCGCGTGTGTGGCATTAATGAGAGAATAGAATAACTGAATACGCGTCTACACCAAGAAGGATTTCCGCCTAATTCCGGCGATTTCGCCGATTTCGACGACGTTTGTAGAAAAGTTGTATGTAAATAGCTCTGACTTGAGTCTCCGACTTGAGTTGACTTGAGTTGTGTGTAAATAACTTTGACTTGAGAATCGTGAGTGAAATACAAACGTTCCGAATGCGAGGTGACAGATGGTAGTTTGATAGCTTATGTCATAATGACAGAAACCGACGCTTGCGCAGGCCGGTAGACTTGCGAAATTCGCTAGGTTTTCATACGCGATTTCGTAGCGGTGTGTGGGAGTCTTTATTGTTCAATTTAACGATCAAAGCAATAAAACTGTCGGCTTCGCATTTCCCATCCCCCGGATGGGACGGGACCGTTCTAGATTAACCCTCTCGATAAACAGCCATTATCATCCCTTGTCCCATCAATAATACCGCGTGTGCGTTTAGTTTGCTCTCCGAGCTTGTTCGCAATTGAGAAAAACAACTCGTTATTCGGAAAAATCGTTTGGAAAAACAAAGAAAATTTTTCCCTTTTCAGGCGATTCGTTCTAACGAGTGCGTTTGCTAGGCAACGAGCGTCGTTAGGCAAACGAAAGGTTTTCGCGGTGTGCCGCAGTAATTCTGATTGGGTTCCGATTTGTTTTATTGCCACAGTTTTCCGAGTGCTTCTCCGGAACCGAAACGTATTTGCCTCTCGACGAACGCGACGATGTGGACGAGTGGATTTTGGCATTTTACATAACGCAATTTATTTCCGTCAAACAAATTTCAATTTAAGACTTATTTGCGGTGATATTTTACATTCCTTTTTACTTTATCCATATATGTACATATTTATGTATGCAGTATGACATCGAGATTTTTTGATTTACTGTTCACTTATACATTTATTTACATTTTCGCTTACAAAATGCTATTAAACGAATAAATGGGCTCCACAGACCTTGGCCCAACCTAGTCAGCCTCGATATACTTCTATCGGTCGCGATCTGTCGTGGAAAACTCTACCTTTTTTCCCTTTGTTTTTCTTTGTTTTGGTTGAAAATAAAATTCTCCAACGATGCGGAAAATAGAGTCGGAACAAAGTAAAATCAAATGGCACTTTCGATAACCGTGGAAAGAATATACAATGTATATAAATTGGCGGCGGTAAGATATTGCATTATAATGCTTCGGAAGTCACCAGACAATTTAATAAAGCGAATTTAATGTCTCGACCGTGCTAAAAGTTGAGTGGGATGGGAAAGAAGGAGTCGAAGGTATATGAGACGCCAACCGGCGTCACAATTTTGAAATATAATATCTTCTGGAGAGTTTCAAAGGTTTTACTCGTTTCGTTTCCTGATTTCATCTCGACGGTTGCAGCCTCCTGCCTCCTCCTCGGGAAAGGATCGAATAATATCCCACTTAGGATTGAAGTTACACTTTCCTTCGCGTACTTATTATATCCAACTGAGGGGGGTGAAGTCACAATTGAAGGCTGAATTTTCAAATCTCATTTCCAATAATTTGCATATTCAATAAGGGATGGTATCGCTTGTATATACAACCATACTATACAAGTATTACCTACCAATCTATCATCACTGCAATTCAAAATATTTTATATATAGGTATGTATATACATATACATATGTACAATAGGGTGGAGCGTCGATGTATGGAACTTTTTTTTTGGGATATTCGTCTTGAAATAGTTAAATAGTTATAAAAATCATACCTCTTCTATCCAAAAAAATTCTGCCTAATTAAAAATGTTTTTCTGGTCTCTACCAGCACTTTTATCTTAATACATTTACTTGTATGAAAATTTCCAATTTGATTATTTCCAACCTCTATAAACAGAAATTTTATTTGGAACATTAGTATTTATTTTTACTACATGTACATACATACTTACTTTACTCGTATGCCTCCCTCCACAGCGCTCAAAAATTCACACTTATTTGAATAATTCAAGGAATAGACGTAAATAAATTATATTTTTACAAAAAGTACTTCAATAAAGTTAGGGTAATTTTATGAGCATGTTATCTAAACTTTGGATTCTGTGTTCAGATTTTGAAATTAATTCATTTTTCATTTTTTCATTTTTTCATTGCAAATTTCAAATGCAAATTTTCATTTTTCGACATATTCACAGATTTTTTTCAGTATTTTTACGAGAATACGGATGATACTACGAAACTTTTCGTAGGTATTACAATGCCGATTTTTAATTTTTGCAATGTCGCTCCACCCTTATCTACAATAATAAATGACAATTAAATCAATTATTTCAGTAAATAAATATGAATCTTATGTTTTCGTATTTGATGGACTCGTAATTTGTAACTTACTTGAATAAAATTAAGTTTGATTCACTGCGAATTTTTACCCTATACAAATGCGATTTAGTCAAATTTTCGCCGGAAGTCCCGATTTGCCAACACACTCAGACAGATGCTCCTTCCGGTGAAAAGGTGAGTCTCGCCAGACGTCCCTCAAACCCCTAAACCCATCCCCATCCACCCCAACCCATCCTTGCCGATTTCGTTCAACGCGTTCAAACTCCCCTTCACCGACTCAACACCTTCGCAACTCTATTTCTACACTTGATTTCTATGGGTCTCATCCCCCCATAGCTTCACCGGCAACCCTCTATTTTCGCCACGACCGACGGCGACGACGTCGTGCACAGACAAATACACCGAGTCTGTATATCTTTACCACCCTTATTGCCAAGGTGGAGGTGGGGGAAGGGATAGGTTGCGTTATTCCCGGTATTGTGTTAAATGCCAGACTCTCGGCGCACTCCCTATTAATTTATAGACCAATTCAAACACCTAAAGATATGGATATTTAAATTTTCAGCGTGTAACTAAGCATTTGATATTGGAGAATTAACTGTAATGTATCATATTTAGTTAGAATCAAAAATGTCCATTCATTTAAATCTGGTGGTAATTAATTGCACTTTAGTTTAGATCATATTCACTTTCATAAAAATAATTTCCACTTATAACAAATAATTTCTACTTATAGCAAAATGTTTCCACTGATAACAAATATATTGCACTTAAGAAAAAACGTTCGCACTAAAAAATGGATAGTTCGCACTTTGAAATAAAATCGCGCATCGTGTTCATAACCTCTCCTTGTTGCTGTCAAGTTAATCGTCACCCTTGTTTATTATATACAATGAGCAATCTAACTGATTTTATCGATAAATACAATTCTGAAAGTGATTCCGACGAAGCAAATGTAATTTTACATTTTGTTTTAATGTTGTCAATATGTTAAAATAATCCTTTTCCCTTTCAAAGTGCAAACTATCCAAATTAAAGTTGGTGGTACTATGTTAAAACAATCTTTTTCAAAGTTTGGTGTACAAAGTTAATACTGTCTAATCCAAAGTGCAATTATATATTCCCCATTAAAATCTAGCACACGTAAGATTAGCTAAAAATTTATATAAATATGTGGTGATTCTGAAAAGGTACATAAATGTACAAGTATGCGACACTTGAATTATTATTGTGGAAGCATTTTCGGCTTCGTTTTACCATGAGAAAAACTAAACGTGACATTTCCGAAGGTGCGAGTTTTGCCCTTTGTTTTTCCATTTACGCCCAAAGGCGGAAAGCGAAATACGAAACCTCAATTTCGCATTTCGCACCTTTGTGTTTGAGAGAGTCGGAATTGTCGATAAAATTGGTCAAATTATGCCTTGCCGCGACACATGCAAAATTGTAACGGGAAAAATCAATCGCGCTTTTCCTCGCAAAGCGACGCGCCTTTTCAGGGGTACGTAACCTTTGGAGAAGGTCGTTTTTCCTGCGACGAGGGGTTTGTAACTCACGTCCTTTGCAAATTTCACCCCAGACGCTTTTCGTCTTTGCTACTACCCCCACCTCCCCCTTTTACCTTACCTTCATATTTGGCCTAATGGAAATGTATTTGTTCTGCGCCTCGTATGGCGTACGTAAGCCTTTGTTAATACCGACTCTAGTGTGTGTGTGTGTGTGTGCGTGTGTTTGATATTAATGGATGTGGTGAAAGTTTCAGATAAGCTCCTTACGTATGATTATTTACACACACGCACTCGCGACTTGGGGTGTACTTGCAAATGGGGCTACTACTGGATCTGAAGCGATTTTGGCTCTTCTCAGTCGGTGACAATTTCCATCGGGGTCGGCGTATTTACTTTGGCAATTTTGTCGAATTTTCTTCTTTTTCGTACATTTTTTAATAATGTGAACATGCGAACTGTGTGCGTTGCGGGATACTTAGGTACTTGTACAATATCTACTGGGGAGACCCTCCTGTATCGGTTGAGTGGCACACCGAGGAGGGGGACAGATTGTTTCCCGGAGCTATTTTTCTCGAGTGTCTGTGTCTACTCGTTTTCTTCAAACGACTTTATTTCCTACTCTCTGCGGAAAATATAATTTCCTTGTTTTTCCGGCGCACAGAAGGTGCACTGACATTTCGCAAAATTAAAACTTTCATCGTATATTAAAAAAGTGAAAAGACCTGGCATTATTACCGTCGTGTAACTTTCTCTGCATTTTGTTTATTTTTTACAAAACACTATATTGTACGGTTTTAATAATCAAAATCTCTTTAATTTATACTTATTGGATTTTATTTTCGGCATCATTTACCAAAATTTTCGCAAAAGATTAAACAACTTGTTACGAAACCAATTAGTGTGTGAGTGGGCCAAAGCAATTATGAATGTTTGCTCGTACCAAAGACATTCTAAGATACCTCACCCTCTGTACTACTTTATGATTGATTTCCCCGACATATTTCAATAGGCTCTCGCCCACTTTCACATAGAGAGGTAAGGGGACGTATCCGGGATTCGGGGAAAGAGGGGGGAGGACTACGTACTCTCAAGGGAGGTTTTGAAGAGGGACTGAGCCACCCACCCCATCAAAGTAAGGGAGCTTCAACCTATACAGACTTAAAATCGGTTGATATTTATAATATTTCAAATTGCAAAGGTGCTTCGCAAATGTAAAGAATTTCTATTTTTTCAGTACTAAAAATTTCAACTAAGTGCAAAGGTAACTCAATTTTCTTCCATCTTGAAAATCAAATATTTCCACTTTATTTTTATATTCTCAATTTCCGATAGTTTTCTGTGACAGGATCTCGTACAATTTCCGCTTCCCTTTAAGTTTCCTCCTATTTGCGGATAGGACAACTTTATCACATAAAAGTTTAGTCGTAAAATTGCCCTCGGACGAGTCATAACTCATACGGAACGATTACATATACACACACACACACACACACACACGCAGCGGTAATAATATTTTCTTTTGCTTTTATATATTAAGTCTACGGACCCATCTACGAATCGATCAAACGTACATATATCGGAAAATGCGAAGATAATTTCCTTTGATAAATTGTCTTGTGATGTTGTCATCTCTGACATTTGCGCGTAAAAAGGGAGTAAATCTCATGGGGACGTGACGAGTGTCTTTCGAGTTCATTTGCTCAAGTGCCGTATTTGCCTGTTATGTCTACACAAAAGCGCAGGGTTGACGCATACATTTTTTATATTCATTCAACTTATGTTTGCCCAACTTGATTGAAGCGCATTTAGCCTTGGCGAATATTGAACCACGAACCTTCGAGTAAGTACTATCCTGATGAGAAATTAACATCCTGGACGTTCGCCTGGAACACCCACGCACAAAAGCTCGCGCAATCCGTGGGGTTTCACTTTCGTACAACCGTCGAGACCACGAAGACCACCTTCACTTTTGAAATGAGCAATTCGTTTAAATGGCGACAACCGACTGCCATGACTCGTGATGGAGTCGTCTCCGTCATAACACCGACACAGAACACTGGAAAATTCGCTTGAATACGAGACCCAAACTAAACACCTGCCGGAGACAATGGCGCCATTCGTCAACCGCCACTGACAACAGCCACTGCTGCTGCAATAAAAACCCAAACACTTTTTCAGAGGAGAGGTGGAACGAGGGGAGAGGAGTGAGTGTTGTCGCGTAAAAGCTCTCGCCGAGAAAATAAGCTCGGCGGCGGTAGTAGCGGACACAAAGAAACTTCGTGGTAAAAGCTCGCCGGCCGATGCAATTTCGCCTGGCCTTATTGCCACTGCAGATAAAAACGGGAAAGTTATGGCAACCGAGAAGCCAAGTTTCACTTGAACACAACGATCGATTGTTGTCGTGTTTGTCCTTGTAAAGTTCGAAGCCCCTTTCATACAATTCATTGTTTTTTCTTCCCAATGCTAGTGCGAATGAAGAATTTATTATAATTATTTTCTTTGATGGACTGCACTTTATTATTATGTTTATTGTGATTTGTCCATCTGTTACACGCATCTTGCTTTACTACTAATTGATTTCTGAAAGGAACACTTATTGACGTTCAAAGTATGGCGCGTTCAGAAATAAGGAACATAATGCACTATTATGCCGCCACTTCACATTCGCGCGAATGTTCGCCAACCGTTGGCCGTCGAACCGTTGGTCGTCGAATGCTAACGAGCATTTGCATGGAAGTGACACGCGTGGCCAGAGCGCTGCTATCGTATCGCTGGTCGCGCCACTCTGGTGTCAACTAGCAAGCGGCAGCGAACGAAGTGTTGCATCACAGAAATGTCAACCGCTCAAGACATCGCAGTAATTTATGCGGCCACCTTGTGTGCAATAAAGCACATACAACTACTATCTGGCAGTATGCAATGCCTGGAAGGTGAAAAAACGGTGACGAAAAGAATTTTTTACATATTTACGCACAAAAGGCACAGACAACACTGAATGTGGAGGGGGAAGGGTCCACCATCTTGCTTTCTTCCCGGTTCGCTCGACTTCGAGCGATGCACCGCGAGTGCTCATACAGTACGTTGGCCTTAACGCGAAAATGTTCGAGTGACATACCCACACGTGGACGCTCGGTACTGCTCGTCGGCGCTCGCCCAATGTAAAGTGCCGGCATTACAATTACATTTGAAGCAAAACATATGGTTAAATAATAAATTATCAAATGCTTAATGATTTTGCGTATACTTTCTGACATTTAAAAGGTGTATGCAAAAGCATCTAACATAAATCATATATGATTTATGAATAGCGCGATGAAGTCATCGACCATGTCCCTCGCTAGTAAGTAAATTTTTACCGAAACTATTCGAACAGTATCAGATGGTGTCAATGCAGAGATGAAATCATATTAACGTGAGCGTAATGCGAAGAGCGAAGAATAAAATGCACGTTGCATATTGCATGTCGATATGCACTTAACCTTAAGCGAGGGGTGAGTCGAGCAGTAAGAAGACGCAGGGGACGCTGTCGTACAAGGGGTTGGCATGATACATCAATGTCGGGATATTTATTACGGGAAAAGGTGGGATAGATACCATAAATTATATTTGCCGTGGGTAAGCATCCCTCCCACGTACCCCCTCGATAGGGTCACAAAATGGAGGGAAAGGGGAGGAGGGGGGTAAACAATGAGTTAATCAACATTCGCATTCGAGTCTCTCTCGCTTGACTTACTTAAGACTCGGGATGTTTAACCCCATGCGAATTGAGCCCATTATCGACATACGCATAAGCGAGCATCCCAGTTCTATAGAGTTATGATGACAAGTTGGAAAATTTGTTTATCGGCAGATTTCCGTGATTGATGACTCGACTGGAGGGCCTTTGAAAAAAGCAACAGTAAACTCGGAAAAAGTTCAGAAGCGGGCGCGAAGTTGTAAACACGAGGGTTCAAAATTGCGGAAATAATCTCAATATTCATAAATTCGATCTTAAAGTATCGTGACTGACTGAATTTTAATTTTGAATGTCACTTGCGTGAACTAGTATTAAATATGTATATCTAGTATAACCAACCTTGATTCCGATAGATAACAATATACAATAATACAACTATGACTCGAAAAATTATATAAGGCACTGCTTAATGTACCGTGGATATGGTAATTCAAGATGAATATCGCATAAATTCATCATTGATGCAATTCTCGTCCTTTAAAACCGACTCACATACGAAAACGATGATTTATATCTGGGTATTATGTTAAGTTTCGCTCGCTAATGACAATCGCATTAACTCGCGATGAAGCTTTCGCGCCCACGCCGTGTGCAATTTTGCACATGCATTTTGCTAACCGGCGACTGTCGTACACACGCAAATATATATCGCGAAAACCTTCAATTTCGCAAAGCAAATATGCTACTATTTAATATTTTTTTCTTTTCTATTTTTAACCGTACTTTTCGCCGTTCTCGTATCCGTATATCGCGCGACCTGAGGGCGAACGATCCTTGAGAAAACCCATCACAATTGTTATGCGGCCATTGTATTCAAAGTGGAATCGCGGAAGTGTGCTGAAAATAGTAGCACATACATACATATATATTTTATTTAAAAAAAAAAATGCACACATACAAACGCGGCAGCATTTTTTTATATCCACCATAACCACTATCTACTGAAAAGATTTGCACAAACAAATTCAACACATCCTCTGCTTTTAAATTAAGTTTTTATGTTGATTTGTTTACACGCGATTGTGAACTGTGATTTATACGATATTCGAATTTACATTGAAATTATAATGAATATATCAATATATGTATGTATATAAGACATCCTGTGTAAGCAACGACGCAATTCTGCATAAAAGGATGAGACCGTCTTTGAGATACTTTGAATCAAATTAATGCTCATTTGGAATCTATGCCCTAAGTATACCATAGTTAAGGACCTCGCTAACCCGAGCGAATAATTTGACGCTTGGCGTTTGCAACTGACGCCCCTGTTGTCGCCCCATTCGCACCGATATAATTCGCATTGTTGCGAATCTACGACGATATACGCAGACGCCAAGCGTCAAATTATTCGCTCGGGTTAGTGGGCTTTTTTACTATAACCTTTTATTATATGATATTTTAAATTGTCAATTAAACTACGTATGTCATCATCATCCTTTTACCTGTAAAATTTACAATAGGAACTTGGCGAAAAGATCCGACTGCTTAAATTGAAAATATAGTTATAAAATTGAGTACACATAAGAAGTGTCGGTATGCTGTTTGAAGTCACGGTTGAAGCGACTTGAAACAATGCCACAATAAATGTGCAATATAATAATTATTACACGAGGAAATGAGAAGCATCTTAACTGCGACGACAATCAACACGCCGGAATACTACCCACCTAAAGGGGAATTTAATTTTTTTCTTTAAATAAAATTTGAAGTGTACGACCACTGACTGCATTGAGCTTTTGCCATATCTGTCGCGAGATCATCACCAGTAGCCAGGTGACAGAAACAGGTGTTTGCCGATGCATCGGCATCATCATAGTGATGCGCGTGGGTGAACCGATCGAGTCTGTCACTTTTAAACGCACGAGCCACTGGCACTGACTCCAACACCGGCAATACATAGATCGCATCTGAATAATTCCCCGCCGAATTATCATAAATCTCGAGACAATAGGGTCGAGAATGGCTCGTAAACATTGATTAACTATGAATCGGCTATTGAATCGACCCGGGCTCCCCATTCAATATCGTTAATATTTCACGCGACCGGCTACTACTGGGACTCACGGCTGTCATCGCATTACCATGTATGTATATGCGTTGCTGATGTTAGATTATATTGTAACTTGCTTACTACCCATGCTGGTGTACGTATCTACTTATCTACAATGTAGTACATGTATATTGGACACTATTAATATTACGATTAGGTGCTGTGGAAACGATTGGATTAGGTTTCGGTGGTTGTTTATCTGGAACAATCTGTCGCTGAATGAAATCATATTTTCTATGTATGTAACCTCGTGTTTTTACTCCATCCACATACTTAGTTTTATATAAACTTTTGATAAAAACAACTTAAAAGTTATATTATACCTATTGTATTCTTCTACAATCAGTTGCATCGGGATTTAGTGACTTATATTTTAATATACCATTAAAGGGGAATAAAATTTAAATGATAATACAAAAATGTAGATACACCCTTCTTAAGACACATATTAAGCTCTATTTCAATACAACTCTTATACATACATACATATGTATGTGATATGTACATAAACTTTTGATAAAACGAGAATTATATGACATTTATTGTATTCTTCCAATCATTTGCCCCATATAATCTTCAAATTATATATAATCTTCAAATTATATATAATCTTCAAATTATATTTTCAGATATTATTAGGGGAATAAAATCTATATGACAATACAAACATGTAGACACACCCTTAAGACACATATTAAGCTCTGCTTCAATACTATTCTTATACACAGTACCTATGTATGTATGTACATACATAAACTTTTGATAAAAAAAAAATAATTATAACTCATTACACTTATTGTATTCTACAAATCATTTGCACCAATATTTAGTTACTTATATTTTCAGTTATTATAAGGGGAATAAAAATCTAAATGACAATACAAAAATGTAGATACAACTCTCTTAAGACGTAAATATTAAACTATGCTTCAACACAACGTATATATACAACGTATTATACGTAGGTACATACACTATTGATAAAAACAAGAGTTATATTATACATACTTAGTGTATTCTTCTAATTAGTTTCATCAGGATTTAGTAACTTATATTTTCAGATACTATTAAAGAGGAATAAAATTTAAATGACAATTTAAAAATGGGGATACCCTTTTCTTAAGACGCATATTAAGTTGTACCAGCTCTTCAATTGCTCTTTTTGTTATTTAAAATGGAAAATCAATTATACAATTTATACATGAATTTTTTTATCCATTTCCCCCCTCTCCCCTTGTCCTAACAGGGTTGGAATAAAAATACTATTATTGTTCCTATTTAGAATGTATTGAATAGGTTACCTAAGAGTACGAGCATATCACATCTCGAAAAGGTTAGTATATGTAGAAGTGCGGGATCGGACGCGTGTACTTAGGGGCGATGTTCACACTTGAACCTGTGAGGGGGGGTTTAAGCTCATATTTGAACTAACCCCTTTGCCAACCCTGTCGAAATGCTTCGTTATGAGCGATAAGGCTCATTATAATAGGCTATGCGTCTTTATCTAATAATCTGTTGTCGGGCAAAAAAAAAATTAGTGATTTACTTACAAGCGTGTATAGATCGTTATCACGAAATAGTGTACTGTTACATTATAGCGGACCGTTTATCTGTTACATTGCGAGTCGATCTGTTATCGCACGCGCGCATTCTCACAAATTAAAATTCACACAATCGGAAGAGCATCTAAATTAGAATCGCAGCTGTTAAACGACGTGTTTTTGTGACAGTAGGTGTCACGACGACGTTTTAAACGTCTTAATCAGCGGTTGAAGATCAGTAGCACGCACCTTACACACCCACACTACCACAATACACCTACTGAATTCCACTCCCCTCCCCTCGAATCGCCTCCCCCTCATCCTACGTCTCCGACAAGAGTGCTTCGTTACTAATTATAATGTTGAGTTCGAGTTTATGCGGTATTTAAGCGCCGTAATTATTTAACTCGCACATTCCGAGTGCACCGGTGCATTTTCATTGCACATTTTATTTGATTTTTTTCGAAGCGTACTCGTATTCTCACGTTTCGAGTATATTTTACAAAGGAAACGAGCGCAAACTTTATTACGAGCAATTTAACTTGCAGCATAATCAGCACAACGCGTCGATACTCTATCTACTCAAGAGTCAATGGATGAAAACTGCGAGTAATGAATGTGTGCAATTCATTGAATTCATTTCATTATACACATAGTGCATATACACATAACTGGATGAAACAGAACACGATATGAGAGAACATGAAGAATCAGAACAGTGACAAAACAGAAGAGCGAAGAACAGAGAACCATGACAATTCAGAACGGAGGAAAAATCAAAGGTAAAAGTATTTCGTAGATAATGCATGAGTTTTTCCGAAATTTGACCAATCTGGTGGTACACCTGATTATCTTTTTGCACGGTTTTGAAATAACACGGTTCGGGAAAACGGACCAATTATTTTTTTTACGCTGATTTTTTTGTTTTAACACGGTTACAAAAAATTAAAAAAAAAAACAGCAGTAGAAGGGCAGGTTTATTGTTAAGTAGCGACACTGAATGAATATATTCTTATATATTAAATTAAATTTAAATCGAAAACCATGTCAATTTATTACTTCATTATGTATGTAGCTTATGAAAATATTTTTATATATCTATATGTAAATAAAAAATAAATTCGATTTATTTTTGATATCGAGAATTTTTTTGTCGATGTTCCACCCGATTGTTCAAATTTCGGAAAAACTCACGAAACACTTAAATTAAACGAAATACTTTTTTTTACCTTTGATTTTTCCCCTGTTCTGAATTGTCATGGTTCTGTTTTTCGCTGTTCTGTTTTACATGTTCTGTTTATTCATGGAATCAGTGCATATATGTACAGTTATAAAATAATCGAAAAGTTCAAAGAAATTTACGGTATTGTACGTATACAATTTTTATTTTGAAAATCATGTCCTTCATAGGATTCAATCGTTTTTTATTTAATACATATACACCTTGAGTATTGACTCACTTCCGCGTTCAGTGTTCGTGGACACGACGTGCTTACATTCAAATTTAGCACCCCATTTTCGAACGGACTCTAAGCGCTCTGTACAAACCACTTTTTCGCCCAGCGCAGGGGTGGATGTTAAAAATGAATTCAAATTGAATTCGTGGGTATTTGTCGAGCTCGCTCTGTGTACAAAACTGCAATTAAGTGTCGGGATTCGTGTGCCGACACAACGAGCTCGCAAAGAGAGAGAGAGAGCGCATCTCCTCTTCAGCGAAATAAATCCCCGTCCGTCAGTGGGGGCGGGATTAAATCCCGGATAACGAATTGGGCAGCGCGAGGAGCACGCATAAATATTCATTTCATTCGGCGCTAAGTCCTCACCGCCGGCCCTGTATTAGCAATTTATTCGCTTTGCCCTGAACATAAAAGTGTCTGCGAGGATTCGGGCTAGTTGCGAGAGGATGAGGGGTAGGTGAGGGGACCGGGGGAGGTGGAAAACCGCACGTCAAGCATTAGCGGCTCGTGATTATTTTTATATATTTAAAAATAATTCAGAATGCGATTTGTATTTATGTTATTGTCAGTTTACGTTCTACTTAATCAAAATTTATGTGGTAAATTTTTGAGTGTACAGATACAGGATGATTCATATATGATGCTATATTGTAAGAAGTGGCAGTTGAAATCACTTGCAAGAAAAATAAATCATATGTACATATGTTGGTCTGAAAATTCGGACACGGTCATTTGGGCGACAGCGGTTGGGCGACGGACAACTGAGCAACGGGTAATTGGGCGACCGTCATTTGGGCGACAAAATAATAGATCAAACGTTACGCTTATATTTTTTTTTAAATAAACAGTTTTGTAGAAGGCTTTCTCGCGGCCTTGGACAAATAATTTTGCGGAAACCTGTCATCGAAAATTGCAATTGAACTTTGGAAGCAGCATAAGAAGCATCCAAATTTATGGATTTTTATAAATGGACAACGAAAATTCAAAAAATCATATGATGTTGATTATGAAAGAGCGGTAGCAGGTTTTCAACATCAGCACAAACGTCACCGTTAGGATGAGGCTGACCAAAGAATTTTGAAAAAAGTTTCATATTACGATAGGGAAGTCATAAGTCTTAATCATATTTATATTTATGTATGTACATATGTATTTACAAAAAAATCCGCCAAATCATATACCTGCTAATTGTGATATTTTTTTTGTTTCTGTCGCCCAAATGACGGTCGCCTAATTACCCACCGCCGAATTGACTATCGCCCAATTGTCCATCGTCCAACTGTCGCGTACCGCTGAAAATTTACCATGATCAAGATACATATGTATGTATGTAGTTTAAGCCGAGCATAACCTAACCAAGTGTTGATTTCAACTATCTAATAACAAAGCCAGTCTCGAGCTTGCACCACTGATTGAAGCTATGTAGAATATTTTCTGCTTTGTAATATAATAATTCATCGAGTATTTATTTATTTATTTATTTATAATAATAATTTATAAATAAATAAATTTTGATTTGATTGATTTTGATAAATTTTAATAAAAAAATAAATGAATTATTATAAATAAAGTTATTTATTTATAATAATTCATCGAGTGTAGGTACACATTTGCGACTATTTGCGTTATCAGCCTATCGTACCTATGTATGTACATACATACATATGTACATATGTGTGTACAATTGTACATACATTCATTCAAAGGAAACACTATGCTAAACAGTTCTGGTTAAACATGGAAGTCAGTTTGAAAATATGTATGTATGTTTGTGTATTATAAGCCGTAAACCATCCTGTATTTTATATTATGGAAAAGTATAGATGTTATTGAAATATGATACAGGAGTGTTCCACCATTATACAATACGAATTTAGCTATTGCCCCGTATCGATAGGTTTATTTCTATCAGCGCCGGAAATGCTACAATGCAATGTATCGAATTTTATTTTAGAACTATCATGCGGTTACATAACAACTCTAAATCACTTTAGGCGCTTTAAACTCGAGGGAACCCACTTGAGAATTTAGTACCCAAACTACCTACCGCATATAAATTGGTCTGGTTGGCCAAATAATAATGACGAACTCCATACATACGTATGTATGTATGTATATGTCTTAAAAATTAAATTTTCGATACAATCAACTTGCCACTTAGACCGTTTTGCCCTCCAGGGGATGTCATCCCAGATATAATATAATACTTAACCGTGAGGAGGGAGGGTGATGCTGAAATTACACCAACAAGACTCTTCGTCCCCCTTCGGATCAGTCATTAAGGCACTAGTTGAAATCGACTTTGGCAATCACTTATCCCAAAACTTGCAGAATATTAATGCATCTCTACCGTCTAATAACGGCCACATTAAGAGATTATTATCGGTTTTAGTTCTGTGGGTAGATATGTATGTAGGTACTAAAAGTTTTATTTTTCGAGGGGTTTGCAACTGAGATTGATTGTTGAGCTCGTTCCGAAATATGACGTAGCGTAATTGGATTTTATCGTTCGTGGACAATTAATTTTGAGACTCGGTTCTTTAGGCACATAAAACGTGTTGCTTTTGTGTTGTTTGTTTCGTTGACTGCAAACACCCGAGAGTATTTTGACCCTATGTGAATATTATACAGAGTGATTCATCACTCGTGAAAATATTGATTCGAAAGAAATGTATCAACTGAATAACCAATCACAAATAATTTATCAACCATTATCAATGTATAGGTTTGCGGAGTCGTTCTCGAGCTACATATGTATGTATTTTGAACTGTTGCGCATTCGACTAGGATCATCCGGTGCCATCCGTCGCGATCCAAAGCATTTCTTGTGTGGGAGAATGCTTTAACAACGCTTTTATGCAAGGCATACGATTTTAATTTAACTTTACGGACTGTAACATATTTATGTAAAACAGTGGGTAGTTGGGGTGTTTGTCTCAATTTAGGTACATAAATACGTCACTTTTTATTTAAGCAGCAGTATATCTTCAATACAAGTTTGATAGGCGTTGTATTAGTTTCAAATCAATTTGAGCTTTATGTGCCATTATACAGAAGTCGCTTCTGCAGAAGTTGATCGCGTAATTAGCAATTAATTCTAGCGATTCGGTTTGCCCCCTTAATCACGGCGCCCCGAGCTATCTCACTTACGGCGAACGCGTCTTAAACCTTTTAATGTAACTGATCGATATCGCATTTTACGTCTGTGCAAACGCACATACATTCACGTGCACATACTGAGAGAGAGAGAGAGATATATGCGTATGAAAATCCATTAAAGTGTCCGTAAATGGGTATGGTGTTTATCGCGACCGCGACCCCCGCTTGATAACCGCTGCTCCCGCGCATAACGGTATTCGCGGATTATATAGTTTTGACACCGAGATACTTCTCCGGGGTGAGCCGAGGTACAATGACACTGTGAGCCGGCGATCTTTTTGTGGGAAAAATCTAAGTAAATGGAGTGAGAAAAAAATTAACAAAACACAAAAAAAAATGCAACGTGCCATTCAATTCGCCCGTTCGCGTGGACTAAATTGGACTATTACGCAACGACTATCGTTTTAATCCGTTTATCCACAATAGTTAAATTATGAGTCTTTTACGTTTATTCTCCGGATATATCGTGCTCGACGTCAATGTCGGCAACGTTCGACACGGACAATGCGTTTAAATAAACGTCGTTGCATCACAACACGACAAAATTACCCGTCATCATAACTGGCGGTAGGGTATGTCTACTGTCCGACTCGTTATTTATCTTAAAAATATAATGATAGCGTACCAGCTTATAAGATTTATTAATTTAAAAAAATCGCAGTGTGTAGCCGCTACTCACTATAGAAGTAAAATTTCTTTGCAATTTAAAGCAAGTGCAATGTTCAAGAAGGAATACAGATGTGAAAGAATTGTGTACAAAAATGTGGTTTTAAACGCTCACCCAATGACTCACTGTTCTCACTGCTACCTGACGTCTAGCCGAGGAGTGGGTTTCGTGTCGTGCCACGCTTCGATGACACGTTTTTACTAAACTGAGGGGCGGTGCGGGGCGCAGAGGGGACGCTCGAATTTTCGGGGCGAATCTCTCCCTCGCACGAACGCGAAAGAGCAAGAGAAAGGGCAATAGCCTACCTCCAAACTGGAAGAGTGGGTATATACGTGACAGCTTATCGCTCGCTCCGATTGTAGGGAACGTTGGATGAACCGTTTTTACTCTACCGAGCGAAAATAAGTTTTACTTTACAAAAACAAAACAAAAATTCCACATTACTTCGGTTCAGATTATACGTAAAATGACACGATTTGAATACGAAGATATTCAATTCACATTGTGTCAGACTGATCATTGTTTAGGTACTGTTAGCAAAATAAATGCACCAATGCTGTCATTGAAAAAACCCTCCACAGTGGGCTTAGTGCTTCGTCTTGTAAAATAGACTGTAAGGCTTAAAGCTCGTCATATCCCACGAGTGATATTATTCAAACTAATTCAGAAACAAGAAAGCTCCTCGCATAAGATCCAAGTTTCAAATTTAGAGTCTCATTAAGACTGTTTTAACGACACGCGCTAAGATAGCGAGGCTGTGAGTTGTATGTATGTATGTATGTGTAGTAGGAGCACTTCTGATCATCTTCGTCGTCTTCTTCTGCAACTGATTTCGCTGAAAATCGTCTGGTGATGGAGTCAAAGACTCTCTGACTTAACGAAGTGTGACCGGAGTCCGCTCGACCGTGAACCGAGATTCTTTTTATTACGCACTCGAGCTTTGGTCGCCGCTCGCTAAAACGGTAACTCGGCGATAGGTGATGACCCTTACTTGAAAAATGGACAATAGGAATGTTAAACAATTTCATGATTGAACTAAATCAGCTTAAATTTGGAATTGATAGAAAAAAAATCAATTTGAAGCAAATTTTTATAGTGATTTATTGGATCAATCTCCATATTATGACTTAGTATAATACAATAAATTGTATTCAAAATTCAATGTATTCAAAGTGTTCATGGCGTACACTATTCTCGATGAATACATTACGTATAAAATTTTTACACTATTATTACCGAGCCGTAGTGGGTATTACGTGCCGGATTTGTACGTAACGGTATCGGTACCTTGATGCAACTACTTATGTACATATTTTTTCCATTTTATTTTACCTCGAAATCGATACTTTATGGTCGTATATTTTCCGTGCTCGCATCACTATGATCGAAACTCATTATCGGATTTATTGAAAGTGTACACCAGTCGACACACACCCGGCAATTTCGATAGTGAATCAATCGTGAGAAAAGCGATTGTCCGCATCTTACACATTACACACATGTACCTGATGCATAGAATTGAGTTATTCCCCGAATATGGCGACTGATACTTGACAGCTCATCTTTTTCTCGACTTTGGATTCGGCTCCGTCCTCCTGTACCGACGTAGGAAATTGGTCTAGTCAATTATGCAAATGCCTGATTGGAGTTATTTCTGCTGGCAAGCCAGCGATTGCGGTCTCGGATTTCGTGCTCGGAATCCTTATTAAATGTACACACGTATACGCGCGAGGTTGTTGGCTCTTTTTTAAGAGTGCAAAAAAATTTCTCATTTTATTGCACGAGTGAAATAGATAAAGTGGAAATTGTAATATATCCTTTTCGCGTAACGGTCGACGTTAGATTGCCGAATTTGAATTCAAGCAAGATAGAAGCGGTATGTTTGAATCAATTTACGAGGATAAAAGACGCCGAACGCTTTCCACTTAAAGTCAATTCAGAAAATATATTAACTAGGCACATAATATAAAAGTAAATAAATTCAAAGGTTAAGTTGCCGTAGACTGAGATTTTATCAATTTTGACAGCCGACTCGATCAGCTCGTAGCAACGCATCGTAGCAAACATTTCTTGGCTCTACGATCGTTTCAAGCTTAAGGGTTGTTCTTCGACTGTGATTCTTGAAAATACCATTCCCATGAACCACCCCTACTCAAAAAACGTTACTGTGCGATGTGCAAGCGATGATATGTAATATTCCGTGTGGCGTGCACGTCGTGTTCAATTAGCAACCGAAAAAGATGAGTTGTTGGAAAGCAGTGGAAGGCCACACGACGACCTTGAACCGATCCACCTTCTCATCATCAGCAGAAGCAGCAATCTGTGCAAGTGCTCGCATTACCAAATCACAGTTTACAAATTAGTTACACAGTGGAGGAAATGAAATCGGACGTTTTTCTTTCCGTCTCTAAGTGTCGGCACGATTGCGTTCATTACGCCATTTTACCAGCAACGAAAATATATTAAAGTATACCTACAATATAACGGTGTGTATAAGACAGAATTCGTATACTTTAAAATAAATTTCATCACTTAATCCCCATGCTTTTGAATATGGCTTTGATCGTCATTCTTCAGCACAATATTTTGATGCAATCATAACAATTATTTCATATCTACATACATATATATGTAGTCATCATTTTCAGCCGTTCACCATCCACTGCTGGATGAACGCCTCTCCAATCCTCTTCCATTCCTGTCTGTCTTGAGCAATCTGCATCCACTTGACTCCACAAATCATTCTCAATTCATCAGCCCATCGTCCAACTCGAACCGACTTTGACATCGTGCTGCCAATCCTCTGCCATTAGCATCGTGCTGCCAATACACCGCTAAAATAATTGTTTGCTATGTTGGCAATACTAGCGTGACCGCAACGACCCCGGCAAGCAGGCAGACTAGCGAGTACCCGTTGACAGTGTAACTGGGTGGTTGCCATGTCATGAGTTTGTGTACGTTAGTGATGTTATGTAGACACGGTTGGCGCATCGCCACCCGTGTGAATTTAGGTTGTATGTTTCACCTTCCGTCTCTCCCATACAAATCGGAGTGTGACGGATGCAAATTCCTGGGCTTTTATTTATAGTCATCATCATCATTTTCAGCCCTTCACCATTCACTGTTGGATGAAGACCTCTCCAATCCTCCTCCATTCATGTCTGTCTTGAGAAATCTTCTCTTTATGTGTCCAGCTCATTGCTACTTCAACTTTGACACACGTTCCGCTATATTTACCACTTTTGTCATACTTCTTACCCACGTTTTCCCCTTACGATCTCTTCTTATTATATCACGCATACATCTTTCCATGCTTCTCTGTATGCACTGGATCTTACGTAACATTCTTGAATTCAGCATCGACGTTTCACATCCATACGTCATAACTGGCAGTACGCATTGGTCGCATACCTTCCATCTTAAGCATATCTACATACAATATAGTATGAAATAACAAATGAGTATGTGTATGTGCAATGTGTTCGTGTTTGCAGAAGAGCTTTAGCCCGTTGAACTACGGAGTGAACCCGTCTCGGTAATGAGTGCAATTGTAATAATAATGTAGATTGTTTGGCGTTTTGTAATCTCGTACTTGGCCTCTGGATGTTTGTGTAGTAAGTCCGATTCGATTATGTACGCAATGCAAAGGCCCATTAATCGTCAAACATTGAAACGAGAACGGCCCTATGTATCTAAAGTACTGCTGAAGACGACTTAAAAACCATTTTCTGGCTTAGGTCAAATACCGTTTGCGAGCAAATTGATTGCGTCTGTATTTTTTTTTTTTTTAAATCACTTAAGCCTATTCTTTTCCTGGGGGAGAAAGTTTAAATCTGACACCATAGAAGCTCGTCCATTACAATCAAAGAATTTAACAATAAATTATCACGACTTTCACTGTATTATAAATGCTTAAAATTTTTCGAGGTGATACAATTGGTATGTAAAATATAAAAATTAGTACGCGCTCAATAAAAACAGTGAAATATATTTACTGCCGTCAAATTATATTAGTTTTATCCATTATTGAGATAAGTTTAAAAACCAAAATTGATCCCTTCGGCGTTTGATAGCTTCGAGCGCTCACCATTCGATAAGCTTTCTCATTAAACGTTGCACATTTATTGCGCTTACATTAAATGCCCGAAGAAGGGTTTCAATATCAAAATTATATATATACAAATACATAAAATACGCACAAATTACCACATTTACGATAAATTTGTTGAAACGTGAAAATCGTGAAACGCCAAAAAAAATTAGCATACTCACAATCAAATCTAAATATATTATTATAATCTTTCAATTAAATTTGCACTTTGCTTGCGCGTTTTATTTCGTGTTTGCAATGAAATCATCGATTTTTACCACCGCCAAAACGAAGATCAAAGAGTGAATGACAAAAGAGTGAATATCAATATTGAATCAACACTTTAGCTAAATATAGCCAAATAAGCTAAACACAAACAATCTACGCGTAATCGTTAAGTAATCATGAATTCTTTAAACTCGCTCGTGGGGACTATTTATAGACAGAACTGGATAAAAATAATGCTTCGATATATAATTCATACGTTGTACATACATAGTAGTGTTTATCCATCCCTGCGAGAGTAAAAAGTTATATTATCCTTAGTATAACCATAGGTGGAACATTCCTTATATTAAATTGCATTACTATAACGGTTATTTTCAACACATACATACACGTATTATTATTAAGTGGTTCAAGAACGACAATAGGCAATCGGTGTTGATTGGCGAAATTTAAAACGTCTACGGCTACCCCGGAGCCATATTTCATCTTCGATTTGAAACAACGACTGCGGCTGAATGTCAGACGATGATGGCTCTTTTTCGTTTTGGTGCCACGGTGAGGTTTGTCATCGAGAGCTGATGATGCAGAGACGGCTGCTGAGGCAACCAACGGTCCATCGCAGGTGCAGAACAAATTAGATCGATCGCGAGTTCAATAAACTGCTCGTTTGGATTCATTACAGACGTTCTGGTCGTGGTAGCGGGTCTGTATTCCCATTTTTCCGATAATTATCCAATTGACATGTATATCCAAAACAAAACATCTGTCTTTATTAAGTACACTAAGGAAACTCTCAAGATACGTATTTTTAATCATTTAAATGCACAGTTAATAATTTTCCAATGAAATGTTGCAAGATATTATGTATGTGATCTTGCATACTTGTATTATACGAAACACGTGTATGAAACAGATCTGGAGCATAAAGAAGATGATCGTTTTGAACTTCTCGGGATTGTCAGCATCGTCTAATGGAATCCATATCAAATGTGATGGCAATAATTGGCATGTATAGTTTTTACAAGGGGGCGTTCCGGAAACTTATTGGCCACAGCAGAGTGTAATTGGTTGGATTATTCGCTTCGGGATAAATTTCGGGGCCGGCGATTCGATTCGAAATTGCAAAAAGGTCCATCGCCATCAGGTGTTGAATGAATGGTAACAGTACCCGGTAATGAGGTAGTGCTAAGAAGTGAAAAAAAAACGCAGAAGATGGTGAAAAAAAAAAAAGAACAGAAATGCGTCCGATGGACCCGAACCGACAAAAAACGAATCGGACAAACAGGCCGATCGACATTGATCCCATAATGACTGAGTATTTCCTGTGTACCTACTCGACTTTATTACGTTTTATTATCATTGTCTTACTTTGTGGAGTCGATACGCATTTTCGCTATAGTGTGCTCGTTTCGAATTTTATGTTATTTTTATTTATTTTTTGGCAACATTTATACGATTGGACTACTTGTACGGTCGATTTGGCAATACCGTTTTTGCACCCGCTTTTTTTTATTATAATTGAATTTTTCGACGTGAAAAAGCGTCGCGTTTTCTCCGATTCAATTATCGAAACTTTTTCAAGTCAATCCAATCAGATTTTAATCATTTATTATTATGCCCATTCGCAATCCTCGAAAAATCACCATCCCATTAAAAACTATATTGAAAATCGTCACTGAAACCACACTGAGTAAATTTTCTAGCATATTATTTCACAAAACATTATACGTACATAACTATGTATATGATTTCAGCATTTTCTCGTATCAATGACTTACAAATTGCTTCAGTGATGCGGAAACAGTGGATGACCGACAACCTTTTGCTTACAATGTATGTAGTGTTACTTGATAGGTACACATGTACATATTTTGTTCCTTTTATAACCAATGCTCGCTCATTTCAATGCACTTGTACATACATATGTACATAAATACATTGTTGCATCTCTTGCAAAATACTAAGCGATAATTTTTTTTTTTTTTTATAAATTGATATAATATTCAATATCGCAATCGTAAATCAAAAATGTTAGATAGTAGCAGTTCAAAGCGATCGCAGGAAGCACATCTTAATTTATCTCCCGTAGGCTTTCCGTATAAATCTTTCGCGGATCAGGTTTTTCAATTACACTGAATATTTAAATACCATATATGTATATATAATAACACGTTATATTGATAATTAAACGTGTGCACGCGTATACGAGCGTGTGTTGGTGCAACGTTAATCCGTTTTTTATTTCAATTTAAGAACCCATTCGGTCGGCGGCACACTGCAAAGATTTTCAATAGCACATTTTTATAGCAAATTCTACTATACACATTGTAAATATAACTTCATAACAAAAATCGAATAATGTACGATGTAATCATAAACAATTCAAGTGAATCCAAATTAAATTAATTCATATCAGTAGCACTTTCTCACGTAGAAGCCCTGCCTTACACATAAAACTATGAGTCGTATATAAATATCTGTATACTATAGAATGAATTTGTGTTTGTTATCTTTTTGACTATTTGCTCATTATAAATGTAGGTACATTCCGTAGCCATTTGATTGATCAACACCAATCTTTGCAGAGGTACTTTCTTTATGTTTCATTTATTGCCGTAGAGTGGTTGATTGCAATAGGCCATGTATGTAAATATTTAAGGTGTTCTCTTTATTCAAGATAAGTGAAATTGGTTTTGAGGGCATTCTGAATATCATAGCATTTAATTGGAGGTGGAAAATCTTCGGGAAATTCCAAATTTATCGTCTCAATCGACTGACCGACGCCGGGGCGTATCTTCGGACGCCGTTGCGGCGCCGAAGAAAAATAACAAACGTAGACAACTACGACGAAGAAGACGACGAAGAGGCAAAAGACGATGAAGACGAAGACGACAGCCACGACGAACACAAATGTACAGTTATATAACACACGAGAGAGTTAAAGATGAAGGCCGTTCAACGGCCTTACGCGGCCGCGGCCAACTGCGATACTTGCCGGAGGCTACCACCGCAAAAAAAAAACACATATACTAACAGAAAACTCGAACAACTACCGTAGCTATCCAATCATAGACCATTTCTTCCGTACTTCCGGTGTGCGAAAAGGCGACTCTTTGAATTACAAAGTTACGAGCTTAAAGCGTAAAGCTTTTCCCGTCTGACGCTCAAGGATGCTACGACAATTGACTGAACGCAACTTAGAAGTTCGATCTTGTGAATTGAATCAAACAATGTAATTTACTCTTTTGCATTAGGGCACACCGCACACCGCTGCGAACAGGTAGGAAAATATGTAGATAGGAAAATCTCAAGGGTGGTATGGTGGGGAGTTGTATCGCATAGCCGCGATTTATTCAGTTAATAAGCCAAACAGAGCGCGCGACAGCAAAGTTGGCTTTAACCGCTAAATATTCGGACATAAACGGGCGTAGGGGGTGGCGGGGGCGATTATATACGTTCATTATATATTAGTTAGCTGTTATAATAGATATATTACGTAAGGTAGTGCAAAAACAATTGATTATTAATAGAATTGAAACAAATTCGCAATAAATAATGTGAGATGCGCGTGTGTGGCATTAATGAGAGAATAGAATAACTTAATACGCGGCTACACCAAGGAGGATTTCCGGCGATTTCCGGCGATTTCGCCGATTTCGATGACGTTTGTGGAAAATTTGTATGTAAATAGCTTGAGTTGACTTGAGGTGTGTGTAAATAACTTTGACTTGAGAATCGTGAGTGAAATACAAACGTTCCGAAAGCGAGGTGACAGATGGTAGTTTGATAGCTTATGTCAGAGTGACAGAAACCGACGCTTGGTCAGGTCGGTAGACTTGCGAAATTCGCTAGGTTTGCGTAGCTAGGTTTTCATACACGATTTCATAGCGGTGTGCGGGCGCCCTTATAAAAAAAAATCATACACTTTAATATTAAAGGAATACTAAGTGAAACCTAACAGGAAAAAATCTACTCCAAGAACTATATCTCGTTGATGCAATATACCTATGTATGTATGTATGTACATATGTACATACATACATATATTTTTGATGTATGTTTTTGCTGATATGTTGTTCCATTTGACGGGGTTGATTTTTAACGGTGATTAAGCGAAGCACGCGGTAATAATGTAATTGTCACCGTTAACACTTCAGCGCATTCTTGACCCGTTACTGATTATAATAACACAAGCGCCAATCAATTAAATACAAATTATAGATTAATAATGAAAATTTTCGTGAGAAACGCGTCTTTTTACAAAATACATACTACATGCATTGTCTACATCGAAACAATTTTCACATAACTGTAAATCTGAATTCGAGAAGGTCACACATGAAGGGTATTTTGATAAGTTTGATTATTTGTATTGATAAATTGAAAGATTCGTAGCCCGTCGAAATAATAAAAAATATATTACGATCGACGATTAACTGTAAATATGCCAATTAACTAACACAATTCTGTCAATCAACACTGTATGTAAAATTTAATGCATCAAAGATGTTGTTATGTAAAAGTGTATTGCTCATTTCTTTATTACATTTTCTTTAATAAAATGTTCAATTTTAAAGATATGATATAGCTTGTAGGCGGAATAGAAAGAGCTGGTTCTCACATTACGTACAAAATCCAAAGGTGGATGTATAATAGCAAGTGGTCGGTAGCCAAAATCTGATCTTGATTAATGTCTAATTAATGGCGGCGTCTGAAAATCGCCTCTTCGGAATGCAATACAATTTTTGGTCCATCAAAATTTTTTCACGGCGCCCATACACCGACACAAAAAAAAACACATACACACACACCATAAGAAATAAATAAAACCGTGGCCGATGATTGATTGAGGCACTTCAGCTACCGCTCGGTTCGCTAACAACACCGTAGAATAAGCTGGAGTAACAGTTCCACCATTATGCCATCAATTCGATTTGATACACAATGATTTGTCGGGAAAAATGGGTCAATTGCCTAATCATTCGTACGAATCCTCCCGAGTGCAAATTTTTTAACATTTTTGCACACGCACGCCAAAAATGGCAAAAACTAATTTGCTTAACGACAACATAAATCGAGTTAATTTAGTTGTCGACCTCGTTTAACTTTACCAACTTATTTTTTCATCAGAACAGAGAGCAGAGGTGTAAAAAGAGGGGGCTTAAAGGGCTCGTTCAATTAAACTTTACGGTAAACGAGACCGCCATAAAACGCGACCGGCGAATATTATTATTCTGACCGAGCGCTTTATCAGTGTTTCGAAGATGTTAAAGCGAACACTCGAAAAAGTTTATTGGGGCTTTCGAATGTCAATAAATTCATAAAATAAACGCAGATCTCATCGACCGCTTAAACCCCCACGACCTTACGTAAAGTACTCGCCTATTTATATTGTTGTAATGGTTCGGAGATGAGAGCGATTTTCCACGCGATCGTGATTTTGTCTGTAACGACGTTGTAATTTTGATCGTGAAGTGTTTCCTCGACGGCTGTTTTAATTAATCGTCTGAATATAAATTGCTTTGTATTTAGGTAGATATTGCGGAAACGTTAACACACTAAAAACGTTTAGCACCAACAGCGGATCTAAATCATCGCGTGTACATGTGAATATCTAAACATAAGTTTAGCTATTTTAATAGGAAACATGTGGAAATTCATTCTGGTTCCAGAGACTATATTATGAACTAAGTGTTTTATGATGCTCAAAGATTAATTTCTGAATCATTGTCGAGGATGCAGATAGCGAGGAGGTTTTCACAATGTTGTCGGAGATAGTTTGCAGCATCAAAGATGCGTCTCCCGTTGGACAGGTCCTCGAAGCAGTGTCGAGTTGGCGCCAAGTGTCCCGAGTTCAAGGGCCCCACTTTCTCGGCACGTAACGGGCTGCGATTAATATTGAATAATTCGTGAGTCGTTGACCAGAAGCAGGCGGGGTGCATCATAACTGCAGCAAATTACACGCGTGGGAAATCTGTAATAGGTCGCAAGTTTCGGCAATCGTTAATGACACTGGCGCGAGGCTGAGAGACGGATGGGTGAGCGCGTGCCTATAAAATTAAATATAATGCCAATTTCCTTAGAATGAAAGTATTTGTATTCAAATAATGACGATATTTCGTTAATTTGTCGCAGAGATGTTGTGTCGAAGCTTCCGTAACCAATTCCATACAAAAAATTCGGGCGTGGTCAACCCATGACTTTATCCATATATTTGAGTAATACAAAGAGTAACAAAATTAATTTTTTAAGTACGTAACTAAATAAAACGCTTGTACACCACCACACTAACCAACATACATACATACATACATATGTACATATTATGAAATTACTGTGTTGAGTGCCCGCGCTAAAATACGATCTTCGGAATATATTCAAATAGGAAAAACTACCACTTCCGGTCGGCGGATTTTGATCAAAACCTTATTTTTATAGGGAAATTATAAATATAAATTTTAAGCTTGATCGGTTAAGTAGTTTCAGAAATATTTCGTGGTAACAGGATTTTCGACTTTTCTACAAGAAAAAAACCCAACTTCAGGTTGACTGATTTTAATGATTTATTTTTTCATAACTGGGTATTTATCTCAGAATTATAATATTACATTATTATGACGATACTACATATTAAAAAGGCCGAAAAAAAAAAAAAAAAAAAAAAAATCGTTCATGAGTAAACTGCCAATTCCGGTCGTCAGATGTTAACCAAAATCACAGTATATCTTACGACTAATGTGAAAACTATAGATATGAAATTTCGACTTGATCGCCGGGGCAGTTTCGGAAATATTCTGTGGTAACAGGATTTTTGAATTTTCTACACGAAAAAAACCCTACTTCCGGTTGACTGATGTTGACCAAATTCCTTATGTCCTTGACACCTTACGTGAAAATAATAGATATGAAATTTCAGCTTGATAGACTTGATAGTTTTGGAGAAAACACACACAGACATTTTTCAGAAATCAACGTGATCAGGGGATGACACGTTGCTTGGTATAACAAGAAGAGATCGTAAAGGGAACACGTGGGTAAGAAGTATGACTAAAGTGGTAGATATAGCGGAACGTGTGTAAAAGTTGAAGTGGCAATGGGATGGACAGCGAGAATAATGTGTGGAGTCAAGTGGATGCAGATTCAAGACAGACAGGATTATAGAAGCCTTCATCCAGCAGTGGATGGTGAACGAGTGAAAATGAGGATGATAAATCAATTACAAAGAAGTAGGTATATTATCTTGAACTTTGTTACGGAATATCAAAGTAAAGTCTTCAAATTTTAGGAATTAAAAAAATATATGAAAATATCTTGTGGCAAAAGTGTGTAGAGGACTTAAAAATATCCGATCCCGCCTCCTCCAATAATATTTTTACATTTGCGGACATTCATTATAACGTTTTCAGCTGTTCACAATCCAATTCTCTTCCATTCCAGTCTGTGTTGAACAATCTGCATCCATTTGGCTCCACACATCCTTTTTAATTCGTCAGCACATCATTCGTCTTGTATTCCTCGCTTTCTTCCACATACTCTCGAGTGCCATTCAAGTACTTCTCGCGTCCATCTCCCATTCATTCTTCTAGCTATACATACATATGTACATATATGCCACTTCAGCTATTTCACACGTTCAGCTATATCCGCCACTTTGGTCATGCTTCTCACCCACGTATTTCTCTTTCGATCCCTTATTATTATTCTGTGTGCCTGGATCTTGCGGACATTTCGCGAACACGATATGTAATGAGATAAAGATTCAAAATTTTTTTTCTCTTTGCAATATGTACCGTGATGTGTGAATCGACCTGTATAAAAAGCGTATTAATTAATATGTTAATGCGATTACATGTATTGTAGAATCGTTCCTCGTACATCACGACTGTGTCGGATTGATACCGTGATGGATTCGTTCAACGCGCATAATAATTACACCTCATTAGAATATTTGATATACATTTGTATAGCCTAATCTTTATCATTATAGCGGGTCGTTCTCACCTCTGTCGGTCCGATGTAAATTGAGGCACGTCGGTCGGCTGGGTCCATAACTGTAAAACCGTCATGTGTAAAAATGACCAATACAATACAAATCGCGTCGGTTAGTGGCGCTCGAACTGGTTAACTCGAACCGTTTCACAATGTAACGTTTCACCGCAAAACACCGGAAACCGGCGTATTATTCGAGTTTGCGAATTCGCATCGACGCCGAATCCTGAAAAATTAGTTGGAGTGACCTCCACCAGATTTTCTTGAACGGCGAGTGCATCTAATCTAGCGATACTCAGTGCGTCTCAGTTTTATAGTAGGCACTTAAAGGCTGATTGACTAATTTTCAGGTAGTAAAATATTAATACAAAACATGCCGTATACGGTATCTTCAGTATGTATAAGGAAACCTCGGAGAATTTTCCACTTTAAGTACGGTAATATTTGATCGTAAAATTGCCTTCGAAAGGAATATTAAATGAATTTGTTTATTTCCGCATAATTTTCTAGCGTTTATAACATATTTCCGTTGGACGTCAATCATTAAAGAAATAAAGCAGATTGAAATAATATACATATGTATGTATGTACTGTGCAAAATTAATAGCAATACTATATATGTATGTATATTAGCGTAAGCATCTACCTGGATCATCGTGGTCACGTTAGCACATGTGTGTCTTGGCAACAAGCCGCGGTCTGTCAAAGCTGGTTCTATGGCCATACACCCATTCAATCAACGGTACACTATACAATATTGTTTCACGTACTTTCTAACAGGCTAGGGGCTGTACTGTTATTGTACAAACTAGCGCGCATGGGTAGGGGTTGGGGGTGGGGCTTATAATCCGCCATAATGTGACGGGAAAATTGGCTAGTAATTACATACATAATTCATCAGACAATTGTTATACAAATTTGAATTAACATAAATGATCATTTAAGTTCTGCATAATCAATTGTATGCTAATCAATAGCTTTGTAGTGAATTTCGATTTATTTAATTGATTGTATGTATTAAAGAAACGTTGTTGCCATTGGCAAAATCGTGATGAAATTAAATAAAGTTTTTGAAAACGTTCAATTTTCACGGAATCGTCTTCGGTGGTCTACTCACGATTGATTATATGTCATTTTGTATTATTTTTATATAAATTTTAATTTCATCGTTTTAGTGCTACGCACGTATACATATACGCACGTATGTAGTTATAGCACGTTCATGTATTATTAATGGTACCACAAATATTTTCCGGAAAATCTGATTGTATTGTTGATTTTTAGTACACCAGATTCTCTTTTTAAATAAATAAATTAATTAATTAATTAAATAAACGGGCACGTTTATTGTCAAGTAGCGACATTGAATGAATTTATTTTTTTATATTAAATTAAATTTAAATCGAAAACCATGTCAATTAATTGTATGTATGTAACTTATGAAAATATCTTTGTACATATAAATAAAAAATAAATTCGATTTATTTTTGATTTTGAGATTTTTTTTTATCGATGTACATACATATCTTTTTTTTACACGGTATTCCCTGGAACGTATTCCCCGTGTAAAAAGAGAATTGGGTGTAATTTCTGTGTCTGCGAAATCATATTTATTTTCGTTACACAGTTTGAAACTTTGCATTTATTGAGCGTGTACAGTGAGTGTAAGCGACAAATTGCTCCAATGCTGTTCGTGCTACCAGACAGTTAGAAATTTCCGTTTTGTCGAATGGTAACGGGTCCGTTGTGCAACAAACAACCCGGGTTGTTCTTTGAATCGAAATACGTGTTGTGGTGACTGCTATCAGTGTTTACCGTGTCTATGGTGGTTATGGGGAAGTACAAGAGGAATGAAAGGGGGGAGGGCAAATCTCTCGTTAGAGAGGTTGCTGACAGGGCCCTTCGCCGTTGACGGATGCCCTTCGCCGGCGGGGGGGCCCTCGGGAGCATTCCTCAATCTAAAAATTGTAATTTCTGACCATAAAATTGCAACACGGTGTCATTTGGGCCGGTCACGCATCACGCGTGATGGATGCCCACCGTTAACGATTCACGTCCAACCATCGCCGGCTCGTTTCCAACTCCGATTTATGCGGGCGAACTCCATCCAACGACTGTAGCGATCGTCAACAACGATTACAAGGATGTGCCCAATGGATGATGAAAGCTGCCTTGTATCAGCAACCGATGACACTCGTAAATTCACGGCAATGTATTGCCGGCAAGCATTGCCGGTAATATTACTGCAATATGGTAATGTGGGCCGGAAATATAGTCCACTATTGCAGGTATGGCAGTGTGTTGGCGAGTATTGTTGACATATTGCCGATGATATCGCTCGGTATACGAAAATACGTGGCATTATATGTATCTTTCTTGCTCTCTCACATACGCGGGTCTCTGTCGCTGAAGTGCGGACACGACACGACACGAGTGTTGACCTTCGGCGA
This sequence comes from Parapsyche elsis, assembly GCA_022651745.1. NCBI lineage: Eukaryota > Metazoa > Arthropoda > Insecta > Trichoptera > Hydropsychidae > Parapsyche > Parapsyche elsis. Next base: position 436,497 of record JAGVSN010000004.1, read on the forward strand.
ATATGGGCAATAATAAAACAGCAACTACTTGCCGGCAATCATTACTGCGACACATATTGCGCATGTGATGCCGAAAATGTTGCTGGGTGGTTGACGAGCAATATTGATGAAAAATGTTGATCATTTACAGGTACCTTTACTGTGGCTAAACAAGTATGTACATGTACATAATAAAAAAACACAAATGTAGAACAAAACAAAAACAAAAATTTTGAAATATATGTACACAGATCATCCATAAAATAGTATACTAAAATCTTATATTAAAAAACACCTCAACCAACCTACAATAACTAACGTTAAATAAGTCAATGTGTATGGCAGCCTGGTTGAGTAATTGAATGGCTCTTAGCGGGAGATATGGCTAGCATGCCAGTACGAGTCATCGGAATTGATAACAAATTATGTTCTCTGAGGAACCTAAACTGACTTGGTACGTCAAAGCCCAATTCATCAAAAATTTGGGGACTATACACCAGGCCAATTAATAATTTGTGAAAATGTTTTTCCAGATAAAGCTGTCGACGTGATTCCAGAGAATTAAACCCTAACGCCCCTAGCAAAAATGTACTGGGGTAGATCCACGGATATCTCCCATACAGCCTTGCGTAAAGATATCTGTGGAACCTTTTCTGCACCCTTTCCAATTTTAAGCGGTGTGCTCTACTACTAGAAATTTCAAATTCCAGAATGCTCCGTACTAATGATTCGTAAAGAATCCTAAGCACCAAAGTACTCTGAAACGGCTTACTTACTCTTAGAATACATCCCAGCATTTTAGTCGCTCTCGAGCAGATTTATTTATTTATTACGTAACAAACAGCTTATAGTGTACAATATAAAATATAAATACAAAATAATATTAATTTCACACAATACACTACAGCCAAAATAGTTACAAATGAACAACAGATCAAAACAAGAAAGGAACTTAGGAGTTATAGGGCTGGAAAGGAACTTAAGTATTCTAAAGGGGGGCAAAGAATAGAGAAAAGGATCAATATGTGCCGGGATTTCGTTAAATGACGATCAGGATTTATAAATGAAGGAGTTTTGTAAATAATTAGTGGAACAAAGATTCAAATAAAACGATGACAGGTCTAGGGGCACAATGTAGAAGGATCCTACTTAGTAGGTAAGGGCTATCTAATAAATTATTTAAAAGTTTAAATACAAAGCAGAAATCCGAGATCGTCCTCCTGGTTGGCAGAGAGAATAATAATAATAATAATCACGGGAATTTGCAGAAGAAAGACGAAACCTGGAAATGGAGTACGTATGGAACTTCTTATTAATTTTTTCCAATTTATTAATGGAACCTTGGTAAAACGGGTTCCATATAGCACTAGCAAATTCCAGGTGACTTGAATACTCTCATTATGAATCCCAATCTCCTATGAGCCTTATTGACAGCCGCATCAATGTGGAAATTAAAAGACAATTTACTATCTAATAAGACACCTAGATAATCTCAATATGCTGACTAAATTCAAATTTGCTTGAAAAAAAGACTCCCAGATCGTTGAAGCTATCTACCGAGTTCGAATCAGTGCCATTTACATAAATATATGATAACAAGATACATAATGATTATGTGATCTACTAAAACTCAGCGAACAACATTTTTGAATATTGAGAGGCAATTTTTATGTTGGTTCAGTTTCAGTTATATCCTTATTTTGTCCAACCAGTCCATTAATTTCACTCGTAACATCGCGCAATTGAAAATAAGTTGTACACATTGTACGTATAAAATTTTCTATGATCATTTAGAAACGTCCACTTCGAAAACTTGAGTTGGGGTAGCAATTTCAAATGTCACCAATGCGGTCGTGAATCTTCAACCGCGAATATCTTTTATCTTCTCGTCGTCAGTGGCAGACCGGACAGGCAATTTACTCCTTCTTAGAATATGTACGCAATAAACCGATTCATTTTCATTGCCTTCGGCATTAATTCCCTGCACCTGCTATTTTATTGCACCGCAGCATTATTGCTTTGGTAGAGTACGCGTTCGCGAAATTCGCACATTTGTCCAATACACGCAGTGTGGACAATCTCGAAAATAGATTTGAGACGTGCGAGCGTCACAAGAAATGTGCTGAGCTTTCAGAATGTGAAAATTTTCCGATGCAAACTGTTCCGACAGGTGCCAACACAATACCGGGGAAGTGTTCTGCTTAATTGCAATTATTATCATCATCCTTATTCATAGATGTATTATTTATATGTAAGGTTGTCATGCAGATGTACGTACGATCGTGTGGGTAATTGTAAAAATATTCGCGATCGCCATGTAGGGCGTACGTTGACAAATGGCTTATATTTTATTCCTCGCGCATATATGGTTAATAAATATGTGATTTTATTAGATCATTTTCGCCGTGCGCAATTATTCCCATTCTCGTGGTGGCTTTTTATATGGCGTCATCGATCCAATTGAGCCGTAAACTTGTTATGGTGCACCAACGGAGATGGGATGTATTTATTGTCGATGCCAATAAGGAATATTTCCATCGATTTTCAGCCGCAAAAGCCTTCGACATTCCTAAACGGGGGATGAGCCGAGCGGCGAGCGATCCGTCTTCATCCGCGTCGATCTGATATCAAATTCGTTTCGGTTCATATTCTCACGCTTGTTCCAGAAAATTTACTACACGCACAAATGTACTATTGATTCAATCGGAACCCAGTTACATAATTCATCGACACAATTTATGTGCTGAAAAACCGTATCAATATTGTTTAAATTTATTTATTTACAAATTATACCATAGTGACATTACAGGTTGCCCCAATTCGTCACTATGGCGAGACATGAGAAAAAACATTATATTTATAAAAAACATTATTAAACATATTGATAGTAGAATTAAACAATTGATATTAAATGAAATATAATCAAATTACAAAAAATCAAATAATTCACAAATAAAATATTATACATACATATATGTATGTAGTATAAAAAAAACATTATTATCATTATTAAAAAGTTTCTAAAATTAAACATAATTAAACATAATGATAAAATCAAATAATAATAATAATAAGAATATAATCAAATTAAAAGTTAACATAAAATCAGCAAATCATATTAAATTTAATTATTACAAGATTATTTACATTATAAAAAAACAAAATAACATACATACATACATTTAATAAAAATTTAGAATAAAAAAAAATAAATCAATAAAAAAAATCAAGGATGGGGCAAGATGTTGAGGATTTATAACAAAAATGTCAACATCTTGCACGACGTCATTCAGTCCCTTGACGGCTCTGGCGATGGGCAAGTAAAACAGCAAAATGAATGTATTTATATGAGTGCCAAAACAGCCCAAACCACACCCGTCTTGAATAAAGCTTTATTTATCAAAACCAAGTCATTCCATATTAAATTTTCATTATTATCGGACTGATATCGTCATGAATTTGATAACTCTACTTACATAGATCGCATTTACTCGGTCGGTCTGGCACTGAGCTCCTCATATATAGTAATTTATTTTTATAAGCTCACACTACTCTAGTTGAAGAACCTTCTATTGAAAGGCTCTCATCCAACTAGCGTACACTTATGTTTTGTAAATTTGATAGGTTTTCGCGAAGCGGTTGACGATAACAAATATTTACAGTGGCATAAGAACGTCGAGAATGTCCATTGAAGTCAATTAGACCTTCTGTGTACGTTCAAGTCGAGATATCTCTCTCACTATAAAGACGCATTACAGTGTGGCTGTAAGTCACGCCACACAATAACATTATGCGCCTTACAAATGGCCTCATTGATCGTTTTATAGCCCTCGTACAGAACGTTCGCTCGCTCGCCAAAGTGAAAATGAGGCTTTTCCACGCGACTGAGCCGCTTTGACGTATCGAAATGATTTTATTATATTTTTTTTTTGACGCAGAGTGAATCCTCTGGTAACGGCACGCCAATCCGGAAGCAATAATCGTGCGACAAACGGCGTGATTGATCGTCTTACCCCAGCAGATGCTGTCGACACCCTGCCGCGCTCTGTATACATTCTATATATGGCTTCTGTTCGCTTTGCCACATATGTCCATTGTCGAGAAATGTTGCGAACGATTTCATAGAAGATGCGTGAGAAACTGATCTACTGGCAAGGTTGCGTGTCAGCATCAATGAAGTGTACTCGCGACCTAAGCCTTCGTCGCCTTGACACGACTCTAGAATCATAATTCCGCTGTTGGATGTCGAGTTTACGCACAATCAATGTCGACCTGTGTGTTTGTATATTGCCTTTTTGTGCGTAAAGATCCAAAAGTTGATCGGAAACCTGAAGACTCGACTGCGTCAAATTTTCTGAAAGCTTTCACATACGCAGACGAAAAATTCGGGGCGTGGCTGTGTCGAACACGACCGTGGGTTTTCAGTGAATACGTCTGCGTTAGCGGCTAATATTTAATTTGGAATATGAGAATGAAATGAAAGCATCAAAATGGATACATTAATATATTTTTATTTAGCATAACGAATAAAGTTTTAACTGATATTCGATTACAATTTTATTTATCATTGGCCTGTGGTAAACTGGCCGTCGAAATGCTCGCGCCGTTGTTTTCCCTGCGCGCTGTGTCGACTTTCTGATGTTACTGATCGATAGATGATTCATGATCTTTCTGATGATATGCGTTTTTTTGCATTTCCTATTGGCTTTTCGCCAAATATGGGCCGACATAGTGAAATTTTAGATTTTTTTTAGAATTGTTTTTTTTATTTTCACCAACAAATAATTTATGCAGTTCACTTTTTATGGCTTACATCGACATATCTTAAAAATATATTTCGTTTAGTAGTAAAACCATCGCGCTAGCATGTCAGAGTCGCGAGATATATTGCTTGGAAATTTACAAAAACGTCTAAAATAGCCGTTGGAAGACACGTCTCCTGCTCCGCGCCTCGCGCATGCACGGTGACGACTCAAGGTCATAAATGTATTGTAGACGTATACCCGAGCGAATAAAATAACATTCGTGTCAATCGTGCTATTAGCAACGAAGTTATAGTTTCGGAATGTATGCCCATCCAAACGTAACACCGCCGTTTCCGTACTGGTATCCCATACTGGTCCTCGTATAGACATATTCACATAAAAAATCTGATCTAATACAGTACATTCTACGATTCGTGGTTGAAGCTGCAAGGGATAATAGAGGAAAGTGGGAAAAAAAACCGTTAGACCTGAAACCTCCATCATCCCTTACGGCTTACAATATGAGTATCATGAACCGTGAATCATTCCGTATATTGCTACCATACATTATCCACTTTCATCAGCAGGTACTTCTTCAGTTCCTTTCGAGCCATATTTTACAATCAATAAGAGCAGTGTTAAAAGCGGTACGTAGTACAATTACGCCTCCTATTGATGTCACAACATTCGTGAATAATATTGTCTCCGTTTTCATTGGCTGAATTGTGTACACGTTTTGCATTACAGATGGACAAAAATTCCCAACCTTGCAACGACATTATTATATGTAAGTGCATACTGCGGCCATAATCGCATCAATATTTATCCATTGAACGCCCACACGTCGAACACCTCGCATTGTTCAATTAAAACACTTAATTGAACTGTCACAGCGGGTCGGATTTATCACAGGATTCATTACCATCGTCCCGGATGAAATCATGGTTAAAATCGCGCACTATAACAATGGAGTCGATCATCACACCATAAATCCGATAATAAGTCCTAGTTTGTCACGTAAGAAACGGTCAGCCTTGGCCAAGGATATACCCAGATGATGATGATGATCATGATGATGATGACGGCGATGATCTATCGAAGAGTGCAAGAATTTGCGGGTTGTCGTAACCAATCGTAAACATCAAACGTGAGGGCCTGTGTTTAACCGGTCGTAAAGTTATTTTATGGGGCGTAATCGTTCGATTTCAGGTGTCCGAAGTTATGAGTCGAATTTACAGGTGATTTTCATTGACTACTTGTATGGCGTTCAATTTTAACGCGAACAGTTAAATTTTACGCTTGTCGGTCGACGCTGAGAGTTGACATATAATCACGCGCGGATGATTATTATCGATCGGAACAATCACATTAATTGTAAAATGGTGCGTGATTTGTAAACAAAACCGATGTGCAATTGAATAAATTCCATATTGGAAAATCTATTTGTTTACTTCATTGCTATTTATATGGTTAACATCATCGCAGCATCACGCTGCGCCGATATGATTAGAAATAGTAGTTCGCATCTTGACTAACTCATAATAATATTACGCACAGGATGTAATAAAGAGGGTTTTAACTTTAGTAAGTGCACATTCTCATATTGCATCATTCCGTATGTGTAATACATAAAATTTGCATTAATAATATATATGCGCGCGTGCAACGAAATTATAATAGTGTTTTTCAATCGATCGCTCGGTGCGAAATTGTGACTGAAAACTCGCTTTCTCAGTACCGGTCCTAAAAACGACTCAAATTAGCTCGAACTCACCTTTCGAATTAGTACTTAAAACCACACTGGTAATTCGCTATAAATATTTAATGTTATACGTACCGGTTCCGTTAATGCGTGTTTAATTTTTTGAGCCAAAGCCTCTGATTGCTCTATCTAATTTCATTTATGCGATCCAATTTTCTATTAAGAAGTTTACTCTGCAGAAATTCAAAAAAATAAATAAATCAGTAGCAAAAAAAAACTTAAGGTAGGTAAAACTTACATTGTATTATGATATATGATGGGTTTAACGAATAATAAGGCTTTTATTATTAATTGTGTTATATTTTCCATTGAATGTCATAAATTTTAATTCATATAAATAAACTATATATGTACACACATATAAGCGTGTTCCGTATGATATGAATAATAATCACTTGTCATACATACATAGTACCTCCTTAGCGAAATCGTATAATTCATACGCGTTGACAAGAACTAACTATGAGAACACGATTTTATTTTGTATCAATCATTAACAACACCGTTATATCATTATAAATTTAAAATTTCACTAGAAAAAGCGCATTTTTCTTCACACACATTTATAATGCACAACAAGTGACTTGTGATGAATCGTCCAATAAACCGCGATTAATTAACAAGATTATCTGTGCAATTAGTGTAATTCCGTCGATTAATTACACACCCCAAGTCGATTTGCATGTGATTAATTTAAATATTCATTGGTTATTAACAACGTATATCTTCACGTGAGAAGTTCAGCGCAGTAATTACGTGCACTTGTTCACTTCCCACGCGTCATTCACTGTTCGGTGATATCACTTGCACTAGCAGCGAACAATAAACGCAAATGCTATTGAAAATTCGGCTATTATAATAGTCTTGTTTATTCAATAATGATTATTATTTAACTAACAACAACAAACAAACAAGTAAATTAATTTTCGTACATTATCTTTCTCTGTGTTTGAGATCACGTAATCGCGAAAACCTTACGTGTCAATTATGATGCGCTATTCACAACACTATGATGAATGATCGAGGATGCAGAAATAATTACCGATTGTAATTATTCTTTTTACCGCTATTTCGAAATCGTCCTTCGTGAATTGTGTACAAAAGAAATTTTGATAATTATTTTATATCGTAAAAAAATGCGTGTGTATACACGCTTGTATACATAGGAAACTATATTAGGACTCGGCACTTTATTAATTGATTATTTTTCAAACGGTAAATTTAACGAATCAATAGAGTGAATATAATTTTTATTATACTTCAACAATTACATACATATATGAGGTCATTGCCAATTTTTTATATAAATAAATAGTATGTAGATGCACGTAATTATTTCATCCGAAAAGTTCTTCTAGAAAGCCAATCTAACTGTTAGTCATTTTTTTCATCCAAGTTCATTCAAATTATGTAGGTACGATGGACAAGAAAAATAGAGACTCAAATATGATCCATGATAAATATTTTGTAAAGAAATTTGTGTAATTATTTAAAATTTTAACATTTATTTTGTTGAGCGGAAAATTAACCGACAGGTGTAAGAACACAAGAACCCAATAACAGGGTAACATAAAGAGGAATAATGGAATAAAGGAAAGTGGCAATTTTTGGTGGAACCGTCTCGCAACTAAGTTAGATAAATTGACAAATTCTAACAGGAGACGGCTGATCTGGATTTAATAATATTCAGATCTTGCCGATGACGATAATTAAGTTCGAAAAACTGCCAAGAAAATCATTTCGACACACGGGGATCAAACACCGGACCTTTGCTCAAAATACTAATTCTCTAATTATGGTGGCCATTCACGGTTCGTATTATTCGACGTACATACGGACCTATTATTTATTAAAATAGAATGTGAATGTACTAAAATGGTCGTACTGACAGTGGGAATCGGCACACTCACAATCCGTTTCAATAATACGTCCTTATGGATGTACGTCGAATAATACGGACCGTGAATGGCCACTATAACCTTTGAGCCAGCGGCCGCCAACCGGTGGTCCGCGAGAGAATTTTGGTGGTCCGCATTTTTCATAATCATCATCATATTCAGCCGTTCACTATCCACTGCTGGATAAAGGCCTCTCCAATCCTCTTCCATTCCTGCCTGTCTTGAGCAATCTGCATCCACTTGACTCCATCCATTCATCTCAATTCATCAGCCCATCTTCCACTCGTTCTACCTTGCTTTCTTTCACATCCTCTCGGATACCATTCCAGTATTTCTCGCATCCATCTGCCGTCCATTCTTTTTGCTATGTGTCCAGCCCATTGCCACTTCAACTTTTTCACACGTTCTGCTATTTCTGCCACTTTGGTCATACTTCTTACCCATGTATTCCTCTTACGATCTCTTCTTGTTATACCATATATCATTACATATAAGGTGACATCCAACTTTTTCAAATAACTTAGAGTGCAAATACAAGTGTAATTACCATTTCATATTTAGAATGTTATTTTTATGGAAAAAATCATGGTAGTGGTCCGCGTGATACGAGATTTTGAGTTTAGTGGTCCGTGAGGTCCGAAAGGTTGGCGACCGCTGACTTAATATATTTTGACATACAATATCTGTGCACTAACCCATCGATATAATATAATAATAGTAATGCAAATCATCATCAACATTTTCAGTCATTCACCATCCATTGCTGGATGAAGGCCTCTCTAATCCTCTTCCATTCCTATCTGTCTTGAGCAATCTGCATCCACTTGACTCCACACATTCTTCTCAATCCATCAGCCCATTGTCCACTCGGTCTACCTTGCTTTCTTTCACATCCTCTCGGATACCATTCCAGTATTTATAGCGTCCACCTGCCATCCCATTCTTCTCGCTATGTGTCCACTTCAACTTTTTCACACGTTCTGCTATATCTGCCACTTTGGTCATACTTCTTACTCATGCATTTATTTTGCGATCTCTTCTTGTTATACCAAGCATACATCTTTCCAATGTCTCTGTGTGCACTGGATCTTTTGATTTTAGCGTCCAAGTTTCACATCCATACGTCATAACTGGCAGTACGCATTGGTCGTATGCCTTATTTTTTAAGCATATATTCTATATACTATGCTTATATAGTCTCAGCTATACGTCTGACTAAATTTTACGTAGTACTTTCAAAATTTTCTAGTTTTGTGAACTTACTCTATGAGTGTGTTTTTTTTTTATATGTATGTATGTATGTATATATTATTATTGAAATTAAGTACATACACTTCAGAGCTTATGTGTGTATGTTAAAATTTTGCAAATTGATGAGAGCGAGTCGAGTTTTGTTGCAAACCCGACGGCGATTCGTGACTTCGGTGCACAACTAGCGCCGGCTAACCCAAATACTGCGAATACTGGCTCGACAACTAGGCTTTTGTTTTCCCATGGAACTGTCGCCCATCCTCGTTGAATTTCGATCGCCATAAAGCAACATACGGTGAATCGCCAATGATGCTCAGCGCGACACACAAACGACTACTTTCTCGCACCATAGAAACTAACGGCCGGTTGCATAATAACTTACATCAAAATGGTGCAGAATTCGACCGTATTGTAATACAAGAGAGGACCCTTCCATTTATTCGGCGCTCGTATCGACCGAATTCGATCAGAATGTTAAAATGTCTCGGGGTCCGAGTATGCGCGTCGTCGTTCGGCACCAACGCTGATTGATGCGTCGAATTCGACCGACAAAAAGCGCCATTTCGAATTCGCGATTAGAACTTGAGAACCATTAAATTGGCGGTGGCCACCGACGTTTTAAAAAAAATTCAAAGCTCTTTTTTTTTTTTGTTTTTTTTGGTAACGTTCGGCGGTAATCTAGATACTGTGTGACACCTGCTAGATAAATATACCGAGTGCGTATGCTCGGAATAAAAGTAGCAAACGATCGATGCCTTTCGCAGTGCGAGTGCGCGGATTTCAAATTGTGTTGAAAATTATGTTTCAACGGTCAACGTCACAGGGTGTACTTACATATGTATGTATGTGATCATATTAACCTCGCGTCGTTTGAAGTAGTTTAATATTTAATATTTTAAATGGAACCTTTTCTCAAACTATAGTACCTTTCAAGTTTTAAGTAAACCTTTAGTTTTTGCATAGACGGTGCGCTATAATACAACAACGTAACAATTTAGCAAAGTTGCGAACCTTTTGAGGTTTTCTATTGTCAAATTGTACCTCGTTTGGATGAATGCGTAAGCACACCCTCTTCCGAACTGGTGGTCGAATCTCGGGTTCAAATCCCACTGTTCGTGTCTTTTAATCATTTACCGAGGCGATCGTCATCAGCAGACGAACAGACAGACGGATTTGGGCTATTATATATGTATATACTAGTGTAAGCCCGTTGAATATCAACGGAGCGGTTTCTCATCACCCGTACTGAAAAATAATATTAAATTTAATAGTTTTTATAGCGCCATCTGTGGCGCGTTATAATACAACAACGTAACAATGATTAGCAAAGTCGCGAACCCTTTTACGATTTAATATTGGCCAATTATAGAACGTCCGTCATCGCCTCCGTTTGGAAGATAGTGTAAGCACGACTCGCCGACCTGGTGATCTCGGGTTCAAATCCCACTCGTGCGATGTTTTTAATTATTTACCTCAACGAGCGTTATCAGCAGACAGACACACACAGACAGAAGGATTTCGGCTATTATATATATAATATAATATGTATGTATATTAGCGTAAGCGTCTGCCTGCTTGCATGTCTGGATCGTTGCGGTCATACATTGCCAACATAACAAATAAAAAATTGTTGACCCGACTTTATGACCATACACCCATTCTAAAGTGCTACTAGATAAAAGAGGTGTTAGAAGACTCAAAAAAAAAAAGCCTAGTGATCTGACGCAATGGTTTGGAGATGACCAATGGGTCATCATCCAACACGAAGACAACTAATATAATTAAAAATAAATTGGTAGATAGTCCATGAAGACTAGTTCTAATAACAAACAATATAAAAAATACACACATTCAATCAACGTTACACTATACAATTGTTTCATATATGTATGTACTGTCAAACGGGCTAGGGGCTGTGCTGTTATTGTAAAAATGGGCAAATCAGCTACTTTAACTATAGAAAATTCTGCAGTTATACAAAACTATCATCGAGTATTGAGTTTTTTTTGTTCTAAATGTGCGTCTGAAGATTAATTTGATTGGTTGTTAAGGTATGTATGTATGTGGCACTGAATTTTCAATATTGGTACCACCAATCTAAGCCAAAGTTCAAATCTCAAGAAGTTCCTTTGGAAAAAATTTTCAAGTCTACGTGTGTCTGGGCAATCGTCGCTCGCTCACGTACCCACAGCTCGCATTAGTATGCGAATCCTCGATCAGTTTTGACTGGACTCTAACAGTTGTTTCGATATGTCGGAAATTCAGCCTATGCTCCCGAGATTTTCTCCGCTGTAATTTAGACCGGAAGTTCATGTACGTGCCATTTCCAGACGTTGTTCGCTCCCGACTAGTTTTCCCGGGGTCTTGACGTCTTCATCTCGTCGCTGTTCGCTATTAAAATGCATCGGTGAAATGACGGCGTGTTGCACCAGTAATGGACGATTACATGCTGAACGCGTCCCTAGGAGCAACATGAGACTAGCCGTGGCTACTCGCGCGGAATACCTTAACAGACACCGGACGAATATAGAAGCAAACTTGTACACATTTTTATCGGTTACGCAACGCGATTATTTAATTTTGCATTCTTCTTCTTTCGCTGTGTAATTTTCCTGAGAAGAATTTCAGCTCAGAGACTGTCAATTTGGATATGGAAGTCGCCTTCCAAGGACTTCGATCCTATCAATGGCCATTTTGATACTTTAAATAGAAAATTAATCATCCACACACATAAATATACAGTGCCTCAGACACATTATACCAAGCTTTAAGATTATCCCATACATACATACATACATACATACATATGTACCTCAATTTTCGGTTATAATATATTAAAATCGTTAACAATAGATTACTCTTCTCAGAGTCATATTTACTCGGATCAACTTTATCTTGATTAATACCATATACTATTTGAAGCACCTGTTTAACAATTACATAGTAATTAAAATAATAAACAAATTTTATGTAGATGGTTTGTATTGTGATTTTTTAACATATCCATATAATTTTTTTTTTTTTATTTGAAAAGAAATAGGCATAAAAGTATCTAGCGATGACTCTTAACATTTATTATTAAAACTTATTTTTTTAAATTAACGGTAGTAAATTGTGGCGGATAATTTAAAGTCTACAATTCGTGTTGTTTATTTATTTAGGAGAAAGAAACACAGTAGGTATATATTTTTCATCTATCTGTGGATACCTATTAATATATCTGTGGAGACCTATTATTGCCCTTCCGTTTTTATATAAGTTTCTGTTTTTGTTATATAGCTGTTGGTCTTCCATAAAATAAAAAATAAATAATAATAATAATAAGAGAAGAAAAATTAAGACTTACATACACCAAAATACGTAGTTTCTATCAATAAAATATAACATATCAGTAGTAAATATAAAGTGATAAATAATTTAAGGGAGAGAGAGAAATTTCAGGTGTGAATACATAGAATTAAGCATTAAGAAGGTGTCTGTTTACGGAGATTTTAAATGTTGAAAGATTGAAAGAGAGTGTATCGATAGAGTTTTGAATTTTGTTAAAGGCATTACATGTTCTAGAAATTAAATTAATTATGAGAGAAATTTAAAGTTGAGAACCTTTCGATTGTGCTCGGTTGGTCTTTCTTAAATTAAATTGATTGAAAAATAAATTTGGGCATTGAAAAAGCTTAGTATCGATCTGCGGAGGTTCCCAATGACCAAATTTAGATTTTTACAACGTGCCAACGTATGTGAGACACGTCGAGATTTATGTGTCAGAAAGGTTCGCGGTCACTGTACTAATGGATTACCAATGCTCGGGATGCCATCGCGCACATCGCAATCCGAAACCACGAACGCCTTCTTCGTTGCAGCAGGACACGATTACAAAGATGGCTAGTAATTAAAACGAATGCGAAAAAGGCGTAGTAATTACCGTCGCAAAATATGTACAATTATTGAATGTTGAGACGAGTGAGCGCGCGACCGTTTCGCAAGACTACAAAACGGCAAAAACTCGATCGGGTGAACCAGATCGACAAACAATGGCAGCGAAAGTCATCTCGTTTGTGGTATGAGATTATTTCAATTTTTTCTCGAGCGTATTTTCAATTTTAACACTGATCACTCTCCGCTGAAATGCGTGCAGTTGTTACATAGTGTTCGAAGTGTGACGTGATGCTATACTTAACGCACCTGTTTACGAGATGTCACCTTCGATGCGATATTCTAGATTTCCTAGTTTGCCTTTTTAGTTAGGAAAAATATGTATTGTTTCCTTTCCAAGAATTGAGGTCGCGTTTCAAGGAATCCACTGTGTCGAACGGTGGCTTTAAAGTTTGAAAGACAATTGAAAACCTAAGGATAAGTTTACGATCCAACTATTCTATCGCATCTATTGCAGCTGTAAAATGCTGCTTAAATGTCCCAACATAAATAATATACTTTAATATCTTCGTTGGATGCCTGAACTCTTCAAAATTTAATACGTAAATCATGGCTGAATGTAATAAATTTGATTTTAGTGCGCATCGGAGAATTGTCCATAAAAGTAATGCATTTGATATTAATGCGAAATAAACTGAAATGTTTACTCATTTGTTGACACATCACTTTACAACTAATTTTACTATATTGAAATGGCGTTCAGTGACATATTTAAATATTTAACTAGTTTGTAAGAGCTTAGAAAGTTCAAGAAAACTAAATACATACATATATTCAAAAAGCTTAAGAGGTAAATTTAATTACATAGTATAAATATTATTTCAAGGCACGTACGAAGAAAGTAAAAATTATCGTATTGTACACGCTTATCGTTCTCATCTTAATTTGAAAATCTTTTTTGCAAGTTTAATACATATTTTATATATGCGCATGCCATTCCGTACGATCCCTCGAATTGAATACATAAACTAAAGTTGGGTCCCAAACCCAATCCTCCCCCAAGTCACTCCTCCCATCCTATCGTACATTATTTTGTCAGATTTCTTTGTATACTTGATTTTTTTTTCATATCCTCCCATCAAATTATTGATGTCCTTAAATTTTAAAAAATGTCGAACAATGCAGCGAAACACGAAAACGGGTAATGATTCACGGCGAGAGGTATTCTTAGTTGGACATTATTACCATTTAACAAAGGATCGCGCGCGGCCAACGAACGAGAGGCTTCAGTTCAACTCGGGCCAGGACGATATGTGAGTTCTTCAGGACGACTTTTTTCCCCGACCTTTCCGACGTCCGCAGATGGGCTCAATTTTGACATTCGCAATACGACGGCTTTTTAATGCCAATTTACTAAACGCGCACTGGAATTCGCAATGCGCGCATACGTATAATATGCAAGAATCCGAAGAAAAACCACCCAACATTACATTTAAAAGTTATTGCTTTCGATACGTCCATATTGTCCATTGAGCGCGGTCTTAATTGCATACAGATCGATTTTAAATTAAATATTATACAATCACACACATGCACAAATCACATTAGAATTCTTTTCACATGCTTTTTTTACAAGAAAATTAAATGAAATATGGAAGTCATCAAAATTTTTGCAAACAGCATCAATCATCGTTTAATTGCCCTCATCGAGCGGCTTCTTCTCGATAACGTCGGTTCGGAAATCCGGTAACCACAGAGCGACCTCACCGTTGCAAGTTTCATCAAACGTACGGTTAAAGTTTAAACGTGTTAACGATGCGCATCAATCACAAAAAAATGCGTCAAGGTTTAGAGGTTAGCCTTTCGTTAATTCGATCATATCGAATTTACCGTGTTTATTATCGAATTTGCACGTTTGCAATCGGAAACTGAAATCGTTAGATACACACACGTGCAATTACCTCTACGAAGGGAGGTCAAGCAAAAGCAAACGTATAATTTCATAAATGAAACGTTAATTCGTTTATCTAAATCTTCTATATGTAATAATACCGACACTTATCATCAAATATGATAAAGGCCAAGTGATTAAAGGTTGTGCACTTTCTTTTTCGTTTTATTCTCATGATCGATAATAAAATGCGTATACATAGTACACGAATCGTGACAAACATATTCAATTATCCATCATAATGAATACGCCATTGTAGCTTTAAAATAAAATAAAAACGTGTTCATATGCGCTTTTGTCGACGTTCATCAATTCACTGGATGCAGTTTGACCTTTTTAACACTTCGTCAAGTGCTTCTTTAAACGTGTCGGTACAATCTCAACGTGTCAACGCAATCACTCATTTTTTTTCCACCTACCGATCCGTTAACAACAGTTACATATGTTATCCGCATAATATGTTTTGATCGATGGACAATATTTAACCTCCGGTCAGGTGCAATTAGTCGAGTTTATTTTCACCATCAATAATAAACGAACGTTTTGGTCCGGCGTCATTTTCGCAACAATACATCTTATTTCGATCGTATCTCTGCGTTTTATTTGCGTTGTTCGATCGCTCATTTTATTATCGAATCGATCGCTATCGATGGGAAAATCGCCGCGGCGGAAAAGCGGAAACGGAAACTAGTTCCGAGTGCGCTCGTTCGATCGTGATTATGATAATGCGAGCCAGTTCACATTAATGGATGTACAAAGCAAGAAGCGGACATCGATCAAGCGGTCGCATAAATAGTGAACCGGCGTGTAGTAATTGATCCTTGTGCGGCAAAATAAGTGTGTCTTGGTCGAAAAGATTAAGCCCCGACGAGGCACGATTTGACCCGAACACCATAAAGCAAACCATTGAATCCCATGTTCACGTATGTATGTAAGCAAAAACTGAACGAAGCACGTCTTACATCAATAGGGCTAGGCTAGAGCTGGTGGATCCATCATGCCACTGGACTGTGTTTGACTCTTTCTTATACGCGAGTCAAAATATTTCAGTATTTCGTTACTTCGTTAACGAGATCTGTTCATAAGCGTTGATTAGCTCGATGAAGCGTTTCGCGTATTTAACCGTACAACCACATATACTTTTAATGTAAAATTCCAATATCTATTGTGACTATTGTAGCCAAAACAATGAGGATGATTAATTCAAAACAATGTTGACGCGGTGCAAAAAGGTTAAAGACGTGCAATCGAGAAGGTTTTCATAGTCGAATTAAGTATAAATTTTTCGATAAATTTCAACAAATGATATCATAGCGTAGCGTGACCCATTCAATATTTCGGGTAAAGTTCGTCTGTGACGCACTATGACGCAATTAAACGTTGTAAATAATTCACACACATAAACGATGGATCGTATTTGTTCGCACAACGATGATTCGTTCATAAAAACGATAATTAAATTAATTAATTTGTGTCAAGAGTTGGGGGCAGTATAGGAAGGTACCTTTAACCGTTTTTCACAAGGCTGTGATGTCATTGCGAAACTGCTCTTCGCTGAGGTTTGTTTTTGTTTTTCACAAAGACAAACAATGTCTAGTTTTAATGTGGTGAAATTAATTCAAAACTCGTTTTCGATAGCGAAACATGGGGTTGAGATTCGACTTGTGCCACGTCCCATTGTACAATAAATCTGTTTAATTGCTTTCGTTGATACTTCTCGTGTTGGTTCCGATAACGCTCTAAACGGGTTCTGTCGCTATTTTCATAATTATCAACGAACAAAAAAATATATATTATTACCACAACAATAAATAAATAATTTGTACATGAACATCCATATAAATATTCGAATGTATCTGCTAAAAAAAATTTTAACAACTGTTAAGTTGTGGTTTATGTATGTATGTATGTACCTTCATATGCCTACGTGTAAAAAATATATAACAGTATTTTTTTTTTATTAATTTATTGATAACAATGCAACATCATTAACGGGATTTTATTTAGAGCCCTGTTCGTGTACTATTGTCAGGATTTTTTTTTTTGCTTAATATATTTTAACACAATAAATTTTGATTTGCAATACGTTTGTCCAAGTGTCGTTCGTTGTATGAACGTTTTAAAACGTTGTTTATTACTTCCTGGTGCATCTTAACTCATGTTTTTTTATCTCGCCATTGAAGTTGACCACGTCACGACAGAGCGTGACCCGACAAATGCACCGATGCAGATGTCACAATCAAAATATTTTTAAAATGTCCAAAACCAAGGCTTTCGCTGAAGGAAAATTGGCGTCGAAAGAGGAAGATTTTTACTCGAGTTCAAACCGCACTTCACGACCATTTGAGGTCTCCTCATCTGACCTCGACAGTCTGTTGTTAACAACGTTAATTGTTTTGTCGATTGCTTTTAGGATGTTGGTAATTCCAAAACGATAGTAAACATGACTTAAAGCATATGTATTTCTCATTAATCAAACAATAAATCGATTATTTCTACGTATAACATAACCAACGTAACCTATGTAGTGTGAACCTTTTTCCCATTTATTATCCATCCTAATATAATACCATATATTAGATATAATACCATATATTAGATATAAATATATATACAAGATATAAATACATTGTTTTTATATTGTACCTACATACATCTACATATACATACATATGTACGTAATGCATATTTGTTTGATTTATAATTTTTTATAGACCCATAGTGACGAATTTTTCTGGTTTTCCCTCACAAATGCATGACCTAATAATGCTGCTACATTACAATAATTAAATACACTTTCATAGTTCCGTTTTAATTCTAAATAAAAGACCCAAAACCTTACAAATCAAACAAAAAAATTCGAATTTATTTAAAATAAACATCACTATTTTATTATGTTTAATAATAGCATCGCAATTGTGCAGATCTTACGGTCAATGATACATCCTGTTTGACTCATACTATTCATTTTTTTCCACTGCATATACTCTATCAATTAAACTGAACGATGAATAGACACGATGCACTTGCGGTTTTGCATTTAATGCATTAAAGTATATAAATAAAATAATTAAATTTCCAGACCCAAGATTAGATTGTTAATTTGAGAAATCGATCACGATAATTTACAAGAAAATCGTTGTCTTTAGGATTTCAATCATTCAATCACATTTAAATATAATTCGATGGTCGTATCGTGGAGCTACATTATATGATTTTATTAATTTTATTATTATACGATGCGATGGATTGTAAAACGTCCAGCGATACTCAAATGATGTCGACATTCCTCAGCGGCCGATATTGACCGACGTACTCGAGCCGCACATAATTACTTTTACATTTACAACAGTGAGTGTTTTCAATTCACCGCTAGCTGAAATTGATGAAGAAGTGGAAGGCGAATACGATTAAAAAAAAAATGAGAAAAACTTAACGAGATGGTGACCTTGCGAATGTTTGCCGACTAACGGTAACCTGATAAACTATTTCGCGAGTCCAACTCGTTTGTTCGCACATTCAATACAGATATGTGCGATAGTATTGAGGGTAAAAACGGTGATTAATGATTCATTCAAATTCTTCAATATATTTTTATGTAGGGAAATTTTAAAAGCACATGAGATCACACGTGTAAAATTCAATTTGAAAATCAACATCTTTGACTGCTTCTCGGAAGTCGACGGTCGACCCCGCGTTTTCCCGTTCGGCTAATGAATTTATCTGGATGTGCCATCTCGAGAAGCACGTTTCATCGTGATTTCAAGATCGAATCGTCCGCGGTTTGGATCCAAGTTTTCAGGAAAGCCTCACCGCAAAAGACGAGAGATGAGATAATCTTGAGGCCTCCGGTATTGACCCAAGGAACCTTTGGTTCGCAGTATCGACGCGAGGCACGAGCGCCTCTTAAAATCACGCCTATTCTTAGATTGAGACTTCCTATTTGATGGAGGAAGTTCAACAATAACATTAAATTTTAATTTATTTAACATTAAAGAAGAAATTATATTTAAATTGCATCTACCCTGAAACTAAGCTACGTACATATGCGCATCTGATCAAAAATGTATCTTCAAATTAGTCAAATTAAATATCAAAGCTTATATCAATTAAACATAATAGAGATGACAGTAAAGTAGTGTTCATAATTCGATCAAATTAAAAAAAAAAAATTGTGTGCACATTTACTACTTAATATAATTCATTGAACATCCCACGCTTTTCAACAATCATAATGACGATTTTTTTTTTGTTTCTTGAAACGATCACAATTTGATGCGTATTTAGAATTTCGGACAAACAACTCGTCTCGATCGTTCCTCGGCATCAAGTCACGAACCAGAAGACGATGAAAATGAGTCATCGGCGTGCTGGAGATGCCATACAAAAGTGAAATTAATAAAACGCCATGAATTAGCACCGCGTCGACCAACGACAATGCCAATAACATCACCGAAAATAAATCCCGTACATAAATCCTACGATCTAACAAGAAGATATATCCTTTTATTTTCACATCACTCGAGCTTACGATGCAGTGCGATTTTCAATATTGAATTTCCTCGTATTATTTCTTTTTATACAAAGCTGCCTTATTTAATGAAAGAGTTTGAATAAATAGTGACGATATTTATTATTATTTTTGTATTGTATAAAATCAACATAAGATTTCATATAAGTATCGATTATATGTAAGTGTGTACGCAATGTCAACTTAAGAGGCCTCGTCTATCAATTGAATTGTAATATTGTTTATAGAGCGATTAAGGCTAAATTTTGCTTATAACAATGTTTACTGTTTACAAATATTTAAGTACCTGCACTTCAAATGCCACATCGTCATGTTGCACAGTAACCTTTACACGGTACAAA
Organism: Parapsyche elsis; assembly: GCA_022651745.1. NCBI lineage: Eukaryota > Metazoa > Arthropoda > Insecta > Trichoptera > Hydropsychidae > Parapsyche > Parapsyche elsis. Next base: position 456,828 of record JAGVSN010000004.1, read on the forward strand.
GCACCTTTTCTAATGTGATTATTATTTCTTAAATCCTTATTTAATGCTTTCAAACATCACGTACGGCGATCTCAACCGTATTTCATCCGACGTACCATTGGCATTGTCTCCGTTGAACTGCTGCGCTTTTTACCGTCGCGCAAAAAAAATACACATAGCGCGAACGCTCCCTAATACACGATTGTGTTTTAGCAATGCGTATACATCATGTTCGATGTGTGCGATACATCACGACATCAGATAGCAACAAATGCCATAATTCTATGGCGATCCTGTCGCTTCCCGTGGCGCCATCGTCCACCCTCAGCAATCCACTCGATGCTGGTAATCATCGCTCATCTGTCCTCGGCCACTAAGTTTTCTGCAGCTCAGACGACAACGACGTAAACCACAATACTAACGATCGTAAATTTGAGCTATTTATCGACATCGTTGGCGATAATTAACAGTTTGTGTCGCTAGCTTTGACAATGTTCGGGACTTGGGATATGAGCTTGCGGGTTTCGCGCTTCACCGACCGTTGAGCTCTCTTTTCAACGATTTTATAACTTTGACAAAATTGTTACTTTATACATATCGGATAAAGTATTGTGATTTATATTGCATCGTAACAATATTTTCGAAAACATTTCTTACTAGAATTTAATTTGTAGGTACTACTTGCAAATACTCGGTGTAACCCGGGTGAATTTCGGACTGTACATATAAACAATGAAAACAAATAAAAATCATCACCCATATTCTATCTAAGTACCTACACCCGATTCTCTTTTTGCACGGTTTTAACAATTATTTTTTTTACACTTTTTTTTTTTGTTTTAACACGGTTACAAAAAATTAAAAGAAAAAACAACAGTAAACGGGCACGTTTATTGTCAAGTAGCGACAATGAATATTTTTTTTTATATTAATTTAAATTTAAATCGAAAACCATGTCATTTTATTACTTCATTATGTATGTAACTTATGAAAATATTTTTATGTATAAATTATAATTAGCTAATTAGCTAATATTACATATATAAAATAAATTCGATTTATTTTTTATTTCGTGAATTTTTTGCACGTTTTTTTGCACGGTAGTCCCTGGAACGTATCCCCCGTGCAAAAGAGAATCGGGTGTATATATGTATGTATTTATCTGCACCCTTGCTTCAAGAGTGACACAACTCAAAAAAACGTGATTTTCGAGTTATTACCATGAAGTAAATATTACCCTATCAATCATCAAAAGCGAACTAACTTAACTTCATTATCTGATTCGTAAATAATTTTTAGCAAAATTGAAAAATTCAAACTTTACCATATTTTACAAAATTATTGAAATAGTTATACGCTGGCATTTTTTGGTTGGTTGGTTTATTCTTCAGCTATAAATTGTGATTACAATAAATTACGATAAGGTAAAATTAATTTTTTCAGCGAGTTTAGGCAAAAGGGAGGATTTACCGTCTTAAAAATAATTTGATGTGGATTTGTGTAAAAATCGTCATATCTTGAAAAATGTTCACGTTATAGGGTCAAACAAATATTCCACATCACATGTGACGTGATTGCGCGACGTGACACCGTTGTTATGACGTGAAGTGGGGTGTTGCATGTATGTGTCTACGCCATATAAAACTATAGAAATTCAAGCGTTTAGAATTTCATCAGAAGACGTGTGTGACGTAGCATGTATTAGAATTTTTTGTCTTAAACCACGTCGAAATTCTATACAGAATCAATTTTTATCATACACAAAAGGTTTCATGTGCAATGTCACGTTCTTATGGTTCATGGCTCTCTGCATGTTCGTATCATATGTCTCTCTGTATGAAATAAAATTGAATAAGGGTTGAATTTTTATTAAAATAGGTGTATGGCGTTTGTGGGAGGTCGCGTGTCGGCCACACTAAAATTCATTAGCATAATCGACGTCCACAAATCGAACATCTTAAGCCCCTTCAACTGTGGCGCGCGCGTACAAATCGCGATATCAATTACCGGCGTCCTTAATAAATACAACCACACATACACACACACAGACGGGACAGCTTAAAGCCTGCCCCATGATATATGAAAGCCTATCGGCTTGTTTTATAACCATCGCATGTCCCGCCTTATTTATTGCCATATATTAATACGTTTCGTATGCTGAATAAATGCAACTCGTAGGGCCGCGAGCGACCGTTTGTGCGCGTCTATTACTCAAAAAATTGATACGGAGGGCACAGAGTTATTTAACGATCTCGCACCCCGACACACATACACGCTCAAAAACGCGTTTGTATCCAACGTGAGGTTGCACTCTTCGACCTGAACGACCCTCGGCCGAAGAAGCCTCGACTTGTGACTCACGCCATGGGGTGGTGATGTCATCTGACAGAAATGCCTTAACACCACCGGTCTGTACGACCGCATCAACCTCACACACAGCATCCGGGTGGGTCCAAGGGATACCGTCTGAATTTTTATATCGTCATCAGGACACGCAGATCGTGCTCTGGCGTTGATCTTTTTTTCTTTTGCAAGTTTAAAAATAATAATAAAGGCGCCCGCACACCGCTGCGAATTTGTGCATGAAAACCTAGCTAGGCAAACCTAGCGAATTTCGCAAGTCTACCGGCCTGCGCAAGCGTCGGTTTCTGTCACTCAGACATAAGCTATCAAACTACCATCTGTCACCTCGCATTCGGAACGTTTGTATTTCACGCACGATTCTCAAGTCAAAGTTATTTACACTTAACTCAAGTCAACTGAAGTCGGAGACTCAATTCAGAGCTATTTACATATAACTTTTCTACGAACGTCATCGAAATCGGCGAAATCGCCGGAATTCGGCGGAAATCCTTCTTGATGTAGACGCGTATTCAGTTATTCTATTCGTGCATTAATGCCACACACGCGCATCTAACTTTATTTATTGCGAATTTGTTTCAATTCTATTAATAATCAATATGTATTATCGGCGAATTTCCTGTGCGAAGTTTCGCCGATTCGTTCGATTTTTATGACGTTTGTGAAAAAGTTGTATGTATGTAAATAACTCTGACTTGAGTCTACATACATATGTGAGTGAAGATACAAACGTTCGAAGATAGAAACCGACGCTCGCGCAGGCCGGTAGACTTGCGAAATTCGCTAAGTTTGCCTAGCTAGGTTTTCATACACGAATTCGCAGCGGTGTGCGGGCGCCTTAACGCGAAGCGCATTCGCCCGTGTGTTTGCTGGTGTGCGGTGTGTTGTGCGTTCGTAGTAAATCCGACGTTTGATCGACAAACGAACGAATGGTCGTTTCGTATTAGCGGAATTAACCTTTGACATCTCGCATCTAGTTTGTGCGTCTCGTGTGGCCAATTTGTAATTTCGCATTTGAATGTTGAGAGCTTACTGTGTCAATCAGGCTTTACCAGTTCGCCGTTCTCTATCTATCTCTCGGCTAACTCGCTTCGTTAAAGTTAACCTTTTGCATGCGTATTTGTATGTATGTATGTATGTAAATTGCTTTTCGATATGTCATAAAAACCCGCTGCTTATTTATATTCATTACTGTCCATTTATGGTGATGAATCTTAAGTCGAACACAAATTAAACTGCAACGTAAAAATATAGTAATAATTTTTAGTCCATTGATGAATTTCTTTTGATGTGGTTTGAAATATTGGACTATTTTTGCAAGTCAGTTCCTCATATTTCGATTTAATAAAATATTTTGGTAAATTATACATTAAAAAGGATTGGTTATTATATAACATTTTTCGTATAATTTTTTGTTGTTGCCGATAAACATCTTTATTACACGTAGTCTTTATTTATATACAAAAACATCGTACATATTTTTTCAAGCCATCTTTACATTTTTTTTTTCAAAAACGTGATGCTATAACACATACTTTACGACAAACTCTAGCTAATCATACTATTTATAATTTTAATCAATTGTTATAAAAGAAAAATTGTTTAATAATGTTGATCATTTGAGCGTTCAATCTTTACCAACTTTGTAATTGAGGGTCAAAAATTTAACCTTAAATTATTTTCAAGCCTGTATATTAAAATTTCAATATAATCCAAAAATTATACTTTATATTACATAGGAATATAAATAATAACTATAATATATTTAATGTACGCGTATGAACTCGTGTGTCGGTTCATTCTCTTCGTGTTAAACGCGAGTTTTATTTACGATTTCGGTTTGCCGTATTATATGTATGTACATATGTATATTGAGAGTTAACGAGCCATAATGCTCTCTGTGAAACGTCAAAATATTTAGCATTTCATTAAAAAATATTTACAATGTCGAGTTCACGGCGTTCAATTATTTGTAAGTGTCAGAGCGATTATTTATGACTTGATTTGCAAGTCTCGGTGTTAATGAAGTTATTGGTTTTGAGTCAACTCGTGTTCATTTCGAGCGTTTCATTCGTTCATTCGTTTCGAATGCAATATCGTCTGCACCTTACATTGTTGCTCTATAAGTGTTTAAAAAATTGCATTAAAATACTTTATTGCTATATATTAATGTTTCATATTATCGAAAGTATCATTAATATCAAAATATAAAAAAATTACTAGCAATAAGATGCATGTCTGTGAAAATATTCCGCAAGGACTTTCGATACATTTTTACTTATGTATTGTGTTTTCATATACGGCCTTATTAAATTTATACGCCTGTCTAATTTAACCCATTTTTATAAAAGATAACCTTTCATTTACATTCAATTAGTGAAGCATTGTTTTATGCATTAAAACACGAATAGCAAAATCTAGGACATCATGAATAGATTCTATTATGTATGTATTGATTTATATTTTCGTATAGTTTGTTTCATACATTTTAATAAATGCAATTACGTATTCATAAATGTTTTATTTAAATTTTCATTTCACTTACCGTATTTTGGATTATTTTATTTTTAATGTACATACATAGATTGAACTCTTTCATACATACATATATACTTACTATGTATAATTGTTCAAATTAATCAATGTCGAAACACCGACAAACCAAAATATAATATCTAAATCTTGGAAAAAATGTCAAAAATGTCTTCTCGGAAGGTAAATTATAGCATACCGACATATGTCTAGAATGTAAATGCATTTTCTCGCAAAAACTATGGCATGCAACATGCCGTGCGATCGATGTGTGAACAATGTAAAATGCAACCGATGCACCAGTTCGCACGCGAGCTTTGCACACATTGCAATTCGTCATTCGTGATTCGGCATGACGCATCCCACAATCGTAATCAACAAGTGACGTAAATATTCAACAAAAAAAAAACATTATCATAACCATCATAAACATAACGATCTATTTTTGACACTCGAACAGTAAAATCGACCGAGCATTAAAATAACAAACGTATTGCAATACAAGAACGGTATTTGAACGGTTTGTCAAATTAATATCTCATGTTTGACAATCGCATTGTGCTAAACGACACGGCGCGCATCCGTTCAATAAAATACATGACGATCGGGCGAAGGGGTTAAAAGTGCAAGAATTGTAACTGCACATGCGGACGTTTAATATACCCAAGTGCACTGTGCTCGCATTTGCATTACAAAGCATAATAGAATGCATATTAATATAATCGCCCATAGCGGTGCGTTCTTTATTTATTTTTTTTGCGCAAACCGACTAGGTGTACCTTATAAATATTTTACAACGCTGTAAGTGAATAAATTGTTCAGGCACACACCCCAGGGGTCCGAGTGGTGTTTCCGAGAAGATTATGCACACATACCCACGTTCCTAGATAGTTTGACGTGCCATCAAAGATGGAAAATTGATTTGGATACACGAAAACGTATCGGCGGACACGACCAAAGGGAAAAAACTGGCGCGATGAAGAAGAAGAAGAGAGGTGCACGACCTTCGAAAATAAGACGCGGCTAGAATGCCAACAAAAAATTTGGCCTTGCGAACTTGCCAAGGTCCTTGAGACGGGCCAATTTGGTTCAAATGTGTGTGTTCGTGACGAAGAAAACGCGCGTTGAATTTTCGGCTATTTTTCCTCGTGCCGCTCTTTCTTTTCGTTGCGAAACTGTTGTGTGACTTTGCCGTTGGCCGTTGAAAGGGCAGTCAGGAAACGTTTGGGATGTGACGAACTGCACGTTGCGGTCTAGCGGTGACTCCTGCTGAATACCTAATTTAGCATTTCATCAACTAAGTCAACCCATACACTATACACATTTGATTTTACAAAGAAAATAGTTTCCACTCTTTCATACCACTTAAACAACTTCAAATGTTAAAATTCGATACACCTAAATTACCTTAAAATTTGTATAAGTTCTGACGTATAAAAAAAAATCATTACAACAATACTGTATTACATACAATGTTGCAAAGAAAATTGCTGACCAAGTGTAATCTTCAAGAACACTCGTCATTTCAAAACCAGTATTGATGTATTTTAGGTACCAATTATATTTTATACAGATTGATGATTCACGCCTCACATTGTAAGGATGATAGGAAGGTCATTTTCAGAACAAAAGTCGTATTAATCGTTGTCAAGAGTTAGACATTTCCTACTTGCAAGATAAAAAAGTGTGTTCAGAAAGTTTAAAAGTTCAACAATTGCAATGTAAATAATTTCAAAACTTTACGCTTATTCGATACTCTTTATTTAGACTAGCCGGTTTGCCCGTCAAATGGTGGTGGATTCTAGCCCCACGCCCATACGTGCCGAGCACACACCCCTTCTCCTCGGTAGAACCCAAAGCCACTCTAACAGTGAAGGCAAATTATTATTTTTGAACGCGCACGAGGATCATAAGTAGGTATCACTCGTGATAGTTGAACGGCAACAAAAAAAGTTAATGAAGCTACTCGAAGCCTGAAAGGGTGACTTTCAGAGTAGAGGCCCACCAGTTACGGGTTGTTAATAGGGACATCAATAAATGTAGTTAAAAAAAAAACAACAACAAATAATTCGTATGTACATTTAACACGTGTATAGCCTTGATCCCGGGAGATTCGCCTCCACCACACACCTCTTCTCCTCTGTAGTGCCCAAAAGAGGTCACTCTAACGGAGATGGCTCTTGCAAGTAATTATTTTTTAACGCACACGAGGATCATGGGTCTCAATCACTCGTGATGGCTGTACGGCAAAAAAAAAAAAAAAGTTAATGAGGCTACGCGGAGGGAGTCCAGTCTGAAGAGGTGACATTCAGAGTGGAGGCCCTCCAGTCACGGGCTATTAGTAGGGACATTGGCGCAAAGTTATTACATAAATTGATAATGAGAACAAAAAGTAAATTAAAAATTAACGACGGCAAATTGTTCGCTAGTGTATAGTGTATCTTTGATTGGATGGGTGTATGGCCATAAAATCGTTATGTTTTGTTGGCAGTGCTAGCGTGACGGCAACGATCCAGGCAAGCAGGCACACGCTTACACATATACAGTATAATACGTACCACGAGCTTTGATTAATCCTATTGCAAAGTGCTACATATATGTACATACGTTGCAAATTGCGTTACGTGCAATCTAACGTCGAAATCGATAGGTCCAATCAATTCCCTTGACAATCCAGTTTATCAACTGTTGTTTACACTGAAAAATTCGTACTTTTTTTATTATTATTACATATATACTCGATCGTGTTACATAAAAGCCGTTTTGTTGTGCAATGTGTGTGTGGTGTGTGAGGGGTGCATTAGTCGTGTAGCACTCGGCTAGATGTTGAGGTCGGAGCTTGGGCAAGGACGTCCAAGGACTGCCATTGCCCCTGCAGGCAGTGGCGGCCAATCGGAACGCCCCGGCACGGCAATAAAATTCGCCATTAGACACCTTAATCATTGTTTTGGTCCGCGAGAGGCCAACGGCCGGCTCGACAGCCACCGTCGAGGACCGCTTCTGGAATCCAAAGCTGACGCCATAGTAATGATGATTACAACAACGACGACGATGATGATTTTAGCGGTGGCCATTAGGTGTACATATGTATGTATGTACCTATGTACACTCGCCCGAAATTGGGACGCGGATCAAATCGCAAATACATCACAATTTGGGCCCGCGAGCCACGCATTCGCGGATAACTGTTGTTTCAAGGTCATACATGTGTATAGTATCTGTCGAACGATGGCGTCCCGCCGTTGCCGGATGTCAATGTCGGATCGATATGCACGTTTCATTGTTCGTCGATACCTGCTTATTTTCGTTACCGCTGAACATTGTCAATCTATCGATACCCAATAGCTTCGACAAAAGCGTACGTTGTACCGTTTTTACTTTATCCTAATCGGATAAAGTATTGTGATCGTGCGAAAATTCGACCTCGAGATTTTGACTGATTTGTATCGAGTATCATCCCCTGATCACGTTTTCATGATTTCTAAAAAATGTCTGTATGTCTGTGTAGTTATGCGTGTGTGTGTCTGTATGTGTGTTTTCTCCGAAACTATCAAGGCTATCAAGCTGAAATTTCATATCTATTATTTTCAAGTAAGGTGTAAGAACCATAAGGAATTTGGTCAACATCAGTCAACCGGAAGTAGGGTTTTTTTCTCGTAGAAAATTCTAAAATTCTTTTACCACAGAATATTTCCGAAACGGCTCCGGGAATTTTGTCGAAATTTCATATCTATAGTTTTCACGTTAGCCTTAAGAGATACTGTGATTTTAGTCAACTTCTGACGAGCGAAAGTGGCAGTTTACTCTTGAATGATTTTTTTGTTTTTTTTTTTTTTCGGCCTTTTAAATATGTAGTATCGTCACAATATTGTTATGTTGTACTTCTGAAAGAAATTGCTTGTTACGAAAAAATAAATCATTAAAATCAGTCAACCGGAAGTAGAGTTTTTTTTTTCGTCGAAAAGTTTACCACAGAATATTTCCGAAACTGCCGTGGCGATCAAGTCGAAATTTAATATCTATAGTTTTTACGATAGCTGTAAGAGATACTGTGATTTTGGTTAACATCTGACGACCGAAAGTGGCAGTTTTTCTAATTTGAATATATGCCGAAGATCGTATTTTACATACGCGCGCGCACTCAACACAGTGATTTCATGATATGTATGTGTGTATGTATGTTGGTTGGTGTGGTGCTGTGCATGCGTTTTATTTACTTGCGTACTTAAAAAATTAATTTCGTTACTGTTTGTATTCCTCAAATATATGGATAAAGTCATGGGTTGGCCACACCCGAATTTTTTTAAATATTAACTTGAACCATTTTGAAAATAATCCCTAGTTTTTTTTTTCTGAAAATGATTTAGAAATTTTCCTATCTACGTAGATATTCCACAAGTGAGTCGTAGTCGTAGACGATTATTGGTTAAGATTAATATAAATGTGTCCCAAAATTCGTGCAAGAAGTAATATTGATAGAAAACGCAGGTTTTTAATTAAAAATTGTAATTTTTTTATTGATTCATAAAGTATACAGTATAGGGTTATGTATGGAGTAGAATACAAAAAATAAACAATTTACACATCCCGAAAGTTAATCACATTTTCTCAACTCTTGAATTGAACAAAATAAAATTGTTGCTCTGAATAGGCGAAGGTCTTTCTTTTTTATTCAAAAATTTTGCTTTGTCGTGATAATGTGCACTAGTGAGTATTTTTGAATGAATCAAATCACTGGAACTTCGCCGATACAAGCATACGGTTCGGGACAGTAGCTTACGTTCCACTGTAGGTCATTTCTTGTTGGGAATGAACCCCGATATGCTACTCCATACATAACCTTATACTGTATACTTTATGAATCAATAAAAAATTACAATATTTAATTAAAAACCTGCGTTTTATATCAAAATTACTTCTTGCGTGAATTTTGGGACACCGTTTATTTGTTCAGAGGCTGATGGCATCATTTGAGGGCAGTTGGATTGTGTCTCCTCGATGGTGGAGGTTTTAAGGATCGCACCCACTTACCACACACACCACACGTGACGTGATTGCGCAACGCGACGCCGTTCCTATGAATTGTGACGTGGGGTGGGGTGTTGCAAGTGTGTATCTACGCAATACAAAACCATAGAAATTCTTAACAATAAGATGACTGTAATGAGTGAGATTTCCTATAAATTTAGACTGATTATTATAATACTAGCCGTTTTTTCTTTCATATGACGGTGAATTCTAGCCTCAACTCCTACCTATGTGCGCTAGTTTGTACAATAAACGTACAGCCCATATCCTGTTTGACAGCACCTGGCGTACTAGCGTGACCGCAACGACCCAGGTAAGCAGACTTACGCTGTTGCACTTTTACATGTGTACCACCTAGTACCCGCTGACAGTGTCACCGAGTCGTGAGTTTATGTACGTTGGTGAGGTTATGTAGACACGGTTTGGCGCATCGCCACCCATGTGAATTTAGGTTGTGTGTTTCACCTTTCATCTCCCCCCCATACAAATCGGAACGTGACGGGGGCAGATTCCTGGGCTTTTCACATCCACACGTCATAACTGGCAGTACGCATTGGTCGTATCCCTTCTGGATGTTGGATTTAAAAACTATGTCCTGTCTTCCAAAAGTGCTCCATCCTAGTTTCTTTACATCCAGTCGTGTTCACCATTTGTCCTAGGAATAAATAATTGTCAACTATCTCTACAATATGGTTATCTACTGTGACTACGTTTTGATTATTTATAGTAATATATAGGTACATAGTAATAACATTTATGATGTATAAAAAGTTTAAGCTTAATTTAACCTAACCTAACCTAACCCAGCTTAATTTAAGTGCATTGTGTACATTTGTTCAAAACTCAATTTACATAGAACAAGACTCGAAATAATTTGACCAATAAAAACAAATGAATCATAATTTTGAAATATTTATTTTTAGATGAGACTATCGAGTTCGTTCAACTATGTATTGTCAAATAATAATTGTAGTATTGTTTTTACGTGTATCTCAATGTCGCATCGCGAACCTATGCGTTGTGTGCGGCAGTCATGCAATTTTGCATAGCGCAGATGCATTTTTAGAGGCTGGGTGCAGTGCCATTGGTTAGGTTTGCGCCCACGCGCACCGCGACCGTTCGCGTGGGTCGATCCCAAACATCGCGAATAACTTATTGCGAATCTCAGAAAACGGAAATGAACATCAAAGAATCTCCCCCCGTAGGGCTGATTTATGCACATCATTAAAATGCGCCTCATTACCGATGACTAAACTTGCATACGCTGACAACGCGGCTAGCCGTGAGCGCGCCCGTGCGTACAAAAACCACAATAAAACCGAAACCCCCCGACTGCAATAAACGTTCGCGTTTATTGCGAAACCTAAAAGAGTAGCTAACCAATATAAAATATTGTGATGTCGCATAAATTTCGCTCAGAAATAGGGTGACTTTACAGCCGTCGCATAGCGTTGATTGCAAACCGAGGAACGTAACTGCGAAAATCATCGAGTCGTTTCGATTACTCAATCTTAATTATTTAGTGCTATGATTGGTCCTTTGACTTACGATAGTTAATTTTAAAGTGGAAGCTTGAATAATAAACAATATTTCAAAATAGTTTAATAGTGTGGGATTTAATTATCGCCTTATGTTAATTATATATGTAGGTATTGTTGAAATAGTCGGTGAATCATATTTAAATTGCTAGTTAATCATGGTATGAGTTGCAGTAGTTTTATGTACCTAATAGTTTCTACGCTTTGTTGATATGCTGTGTATTTTAAAACCGTGCCTGTGTGTTTGTCTGTTGTTATTGTTGAATATTCAAATGCTTGTGCAAAAATCTGTACAAAAAATTGCGATCGGGTTTCGTTTCTTTGTTCGTCTCATATAAATCGGTGGAACGATTGCGTGAAGGCATCTCCTGAAACGTAAACAAAGCTTTTTGTTCCGTTGAGGAAAATATTTCACTATAATTGTATATAAGAAAAATAGTACAAAAAAAAGCTTAAAAGGACATCGCCGTAAATACCCATGTATAAAAGACCTCTGCGAGTTCCCTATAAAATAATATAATTTCTGAGAAAACTTAGATATCAAAGTGGGGGAGGGTAATTGGATGAAATTAAAATTCTTCAGAAATTCAATATGAGGAAAGTTTCGTCGGAAACCCTTTTCGGAAAATTGATACTTGAATGAATTATGAGAAGATGACTCGTTCTCTAAATGGCCCTTAACATTTTCCGAGACGGAAAACATCGTACGTTTACCCGTGCACCCTAAAAAAGCAATATACATTTAGTACAGAAATGAAAAATGTATATCAATATCCCCACATGTACGTTGGATTTCCATTATAATTTAAATTACGCCGCGATTCCGAAAAAATGTACAAAATTGAATTAAATCGCTACTTCCGGCCGATTGGTTGAGATCTGCTTAGACACACGGTAGATATGCCAGGCACGGCTGGTTAGTCTGTAAATAAAATTATCGTTCGAGCAATAAATGGCAGATTGCGGTAGTAGATTACATTATCAGCGATAGGCTTAAACTCGTCGGGAATGTCGATTGCTCTATCAACATTTATTACCGACGAGTGTCTCGTTCTACACACATCCTACTCCCAAACCAAACTGTCGTGATGAAAACGGAGGCCAAAGACGAAGTTGGCCGTATCATAGCGACAATGACCCTCGACAAACAGTCGAGTGACACAAAAGTGAGACAAATCCAAAAGCATCAGCCAAATTCTCATCGAACGAAGGTTGTCTAAAAGCAAGACGAAGAAAAAATACCAACTGGAGTACATGTGCGAAATGTTTGTAAACATGCTCGAGTGTTTACTCAAATTATCGTGATTATCCAGTACTAGGCGCTACCGTGTTATTGTCGAAAACGGGTTTTGGAAAGTCTAGCACTTGCTACTGCTGTGTATTTTCAAGAGAATACTTGGACTTATCGGTGAAGAAGCAACATTCATTTATTAAATAATAAATTGTTATATTCTTAAGAGCAGCTTGGCATAATTGATTCAACACTTACAGAATTGATTTTCAATATGAGATAAAAGTTGTGAGCGTTTGATGAACCAATCTAATAATATACAAAGGATTGATTTGCTATCTTCAAGATTTAAGAGGTTGGTCGGGAGCTCGAATAGATCGAAATGATTCGTTAAAAAAAATAGAAACACAATAAGAACAAACTAAGCAAGTCGACAGTGGGTAGGTATGTACGTGCATTCGTATCGGTATTGATCGGAATCGGTTAAGAAGAAAAAAATGGCAATAATGATGACCGCCTGAAGGCCGATTTCAGAACAGGTTCCCGCGCACCGGCGTGCTCAACACCTGTAATAGATAATAATTTGCAAATTTCCTCTCGAATAATCCCCTAATTGGAGGTGTATTATCTAACGAAATCGTAATAAATAACCTCGGATGTGAACCCGACCCAGAGTCGACAACCTCGGACTATATCGCGTGTGCGAAAACGACTCGTACACAAAAAACTACGGGATAAAGATATATCAGACACCACTTCATATGGTATCCACATTGTTGAGAAAATCTATGGAACATATTGTATGGTGAGTTTAAATTAAATTTAAAAAAAAGACCATCCCGCTCTCTGCCATTATACAGACTTGGAGAAAAGCGAAACATGGGAAATCCAGCAGTACGCTATATGTAGTATTCAAAAATAAAATATAATGAATTTTAAATACGAGAGATTATATGTACATACATGCACTGTACATAAAACGAACGCAGTGCATAATGGAGATACTTTTGAACCGAATAAATATTTTATGATTTCACATAATGATTCAAAATAGATTTATGATACAGAAACATCAAATTATTTATTATGTATGCATTTTTAATAAATCACTTATTAAACTCGATCGCTCGTGCATAACGGACTAAAATTTACATACATACATGTACATGTATGTACATATGTACGTTCTAGAACAGTTACTTTTAAACGAATTTTTCACACTGCAATTTCTATTTCAAACTAAAAAAAATAAAACATAACTGTGATCTTAGAGCAAATATATACACAACTGGTCAACGCCGTTTGCGAATATGTATGTACATATGTATATGCATAAATCTTTACTGCAATAATAAATAAAAAAAGTTATACATCATTTAACTAACACTGCGTATTTATCGGGATACTTGACCTTATCGTAAAACAAACACAATTATAAATGTAATAACAAAGTATATGTATTTATTATGATTCGACCGTATCGTATAATTATCAGTAGTTTAAAAATTTAAGCATCATTCGATATTTTAAAATGTAAGTTAATGGAAGATGTTAATTGATCGCGCGATATTGCGTGTTTTCTTATGAAACGTACAAATAAACGATACGTGCAAATTGTTCGATCGCTAAATTGGTCGTGTTTTCAGGGACGCGACCGAAAAAAAAAATCTATTCATTTGCGTATGTGAAAATCATTTCCTGATTTCGTTACGAAAAAATCGTGATTTCCGTTTGTGTCACAATTATCACGAAGAAAAACGCAATATCAAAACACGAAATCAAAATAAAAAAAAAAAAAAACAACAGAACACTCAAGAAGCGACTCTTCTTTCACTTGTAAGTAAAAATTATCAAGGTCGCCGTCATCATCATCATCATCATTATGAACGCATTTTTTTGTTTTAGCGAATACCTTCTGAGCCTAAAACACTGTTGGATTTGTGTATCATTTTTTTCCATCGTGTTTTTAATTTGGAACCATGCGAAAACAACCAACTTCAATTAACCGAATCTCGGAAGTTCTCGGCCTTGGTTGGCCTTGATTATATTCGATCACTGATACTTCAACATTAGATTGATGGAAAAATTGAGAGTTTCCAAATGGCAATATTAAAATTAAATTCGTCCAATCTTTATCGTGGAAATAATATAAATATAGATTTTCCAATGATATATGTATACATGTGAGTACTTCTAATTAATTATCACTTTAATATGTTCGATATCGGTCGCAATATTATCCGATTCTCAACATTTCATAAAATTTAAATTGCAATAATGTCATCTGTATATATGTACAATATACAGTTTCGCTCGCATTGAACGACTTTTAAATTTAACTAGGTATCGTCTCTTATCCGAAATAATATTTAACTGAAAAGTTTTCCATGTTAAACAAGATAATGCCATTTTAAATTTGCATACAAATAATGAATATCGGATACACACTACGGTCGATGGCAATTTCGATAAAATATTCGAGACTTTAAAAGCGTATATTGCTTTTAGACTCGCATTTTTACTTTTATACAGATGCGCTACAAATCTTGAACGTTTTAGCTTTGAATTTTAATAGTAATTCAAATGTATATGTTTATTTATATTATCAAAACAGTAAGTTGTTGATAAAATGATCACGTTTGATAGCGCACCAACTGCTTGTCGTTTCTTTGAACTGGATGACGAATCCTGAACCTTTTTCCTTGAACCGTTCTCAGCCTCAGCGATCCTCCTCTTCTTTTTTTCCTACTTCGTTTTTATTGAGGCTCATCATTTGCATCGGCGTCCGTTCGAGGTCGTTGGATCCTTGCCAAGGCCGATGCGAAGGTGAAGGACGTTCGTGGCCATGCAACTAACAACGAGCACAACACGCCAACAAACAAACGATTCAGAGTCAGAGTGACTCAAACGACCATTAGAATGCGTATACCCGCTGGAAAACCAAAGCTCTTTACATTGTTTCCCTCGCGTAATTGAATATGTAAGTGGAAAAAACGAGAAAATAGCCAGGCACAGCCACCACAGATTTTGAAATGCTAATAACATATCCGATTGCTAAGATCAATTTACTTTTATTACATTGTCGTCGATACTGCGGAACAAACACATCTTCGCCGATACGCCGGATGTTAACGATGACATCCATAATACATAGATGTGTTTAAAAGCCTTCGTGCTTTTCGCTCCTGGTCCGTGTTTATAATGTAAATTGAGCTACATTGTTGTACGCTGAGGTAACTGCTTCTAATTCTGCTAAGCAGTTGATTTTTATTTTTATTTATTTATTGCTCACAGTACATGTAGGGATCGATAGGGCGAAAAAAAGTCATATAGACATCAAGAAATGGATCGTTATCGAGTTATACCAATACATATGTATGTACATACATATGTACATATATGTAGTTCAGTAGCGTGCGGTGACTTTAAGTATAAGGGATGCTTTGAAAAGCATTTTTTTTAATACAAAACAAATATGTAAGTAAAAACAACACTTTCAATGATCTATTGACCAAGAAGAACATTAAACTTATTTCTTCGTGTTAGATTGAAATGATGAATAACAAATAACAAATGTATGTAGTCTCGACAATTAAAAGAATAAAAATTAAAACACAGTTTTGTCTTAGATATACAATAGAGATGATAAAAGCGGCCGAAGAAGCTGTGCGAAGAGCGCATCCGTTGGTCGAACAAATTATCAAAATCGATCAATCGCGATTGTTCGAGAGAGACCTAATGCGCATGTGCGAACGTATGCTTTTTCGCTACAGCATCATCGTACATCGCCACTCGACTGGTGCATTGCAACTCTGCCGTTTCGTCGTAATGGTTGTACATATTTATTTACTTGATGACTTTTTATATGAATTGGCATTTCGTATGCCTACGTTATTTAAAAACCAAAATTACTTTTTTTTTTTAAATTTATTGCTTGGTAGATATGGACACGCCACTGATACAGTTACTTAATACAGCGTTCGCCAACCTTTCGGACCTCACGGACCACTAAACTCAAAATCTTGAATCCTGCGGACCACCACCATGATTTTTTTAAAAAAAGTACCATTCTAAATATGAAATGGTAATTACACTTGTTTTTCCAAGTTATTTGCAAGAAAATGGACATCATTAATGTTACAATGATAGAAAAATTATAATAAATTCGTTCGTGTTGCGAAATAGTTTATAGGCAAATAGGCAATCCTACAAACGTAATAAGGTGAAAATTGCAAAACAAGTACAATCTGAATATACTGAAACATTTTAATAAACACGAAAATTGCAAATATATTCAAATTACTCTGCGGACCATCAAAATTCTGTCGCGGACCACCGGTTGGCGACCGCTGACTTAATGTATGTATGTAACTCTACAATTGTACATAGACGCAGTGAGTTTTATAAATATCAGTTTTATTTAGTTAGATTGAAGTCAAAATACTGTTCACATGTGTCACCTTTATTATAATAACATTTGCTGTGAATTTACCTGTATAACGAGCAACGTTGAATACATGAGATTATCATTCCAATTTCCACCTTCAACCCTTTCTATCAATATGTATATTCTGACGTGTAATAATCGCCGAGATATTGATATTTAATCGTCGACTTAACAAATCATCACGTCTCCATCAACGCACTCGTTTTGTTTCGGCGCACGCAATAAACGTCGATCGATCTTTCATTAATCACGGTCTTGTTGTACAACGTCCATTACGACACACGTAAAATTGCTCAAATTAATTTTATTCATAGCGCAATTATATTAGTGTGTGCGGCGTGTTGCGTGGCGAATTATCGCGGCTAATGGTGAAGACGTTGCACGCGATGCACTCGCACACCCCTCTCGAGTTGCATCTCTTGCATCTCTGTTGCAAATTGCAACCGAGGGGGTAGATAGGTGGTGTTTTCGTCTCGGAGATGACCCCAGCGTACAATTCATGTTTGATAATGACGTTTAAAGCGTCAAGATTCTGGTTTTATAAAGTGCAGTGTGCAATTTTAATAATAATGCGAGTGGTGAATTATTATAGTTATTCGAACTCATCAACTTAAGGCAGATATGTAGGTATCGGATGGAAACGACTGAGTGAAATATTATCCGGTTAAGTTTGCGGCAGGGTTAACACAGCGCCGAGCTTGTCAACCGTTGTGTAACTGTTATACATTTTGACATGATATATCGAATTATCGCCCGCTTGAACCCGTTTTGCAATGTTGACAATGAATCTCGACTTATGAACGCTCTCTGAGTTTCTTCAAATCACAAGAGCGCTCTCGTCGTAACTGCTGGTTTAACCTTTCGATGACGTAGAAGAACGTTCGAAGAGAACAATAAATTTCACAAACTGGATTATTGATTCTAATATACGGAAAGAATCGTGACTCGTGGTAGATATTGTTAGGGGTGATAGTCATTTGAAGAAAACGATGTTATATAAATTGACCGTCATCGAGTTACATCGAGTCTAGCTTGATAAAATTGCACTTTTTATTTTAAATTGTAATTTTTTTAAATAAAATAGCATCATACATACATATGATAATTCTTTTTGTACAAAAATTTATTACCTAATCAAATAAATACATACATACATATGTGTATAACTTGATAACGGTCAATTTTTAATATCATATTGATTCTGAAAATTGACCGTATATTACTGTCTCAATTGAGATTACACAATTACAAATGTGGTTTTTTACATTATTACTTTTCAGAATCGTGTACACTGTACAGTAAATAAAAAAAAATTATACAAGGAAAACAGTATGCTAAAAGTATTCGCTTGCTTTTTTGCGATTCAATTCTTTTCCTCGATTTGACACAGCTGTTTTTCGTTTGATGTATCGTAAATAATTGGTATTTTCTTCTTTATCCGATTTGCACAGATTATAACCACATGATAAATTGTCAAATGGTACTATGTACATATTGTACATACATATGTACGTAGACTAGAGTTTCAATCAACGTATTTAATCACGTTTTAAAAGACGGATGGTTGTGCAAAGTGCCAGCGTGAAATATTTTATGGTGGTTAATGGAGCATGCGCTCACTTTATACAGGATAGATTCTCCTGGCTGATAGATAAACCGCGACCGCGAATAATCGGGACCCTGGCTGGATTGTGGGCTGATTGATTTACATCAGAAACCAGTAGTCGACCTTCGGACACAAACCCCATCATCGATCGGCGATCGCTCCCAGCGCGCATAACTAACTTTATGGCAATACTGACCACGACATGACACTACAATAGACAGACACAACTCACAATACATCGAATCGTGAAATTCCATTGGAGATACTAACTTATCTAGGTCTATTTTTCTATGATCTTAAAGTCATCGCCGTTAAGTCATTCAAGTCAACTTTAAGGCTCCCACACACCGCTGCGAACAGGTAGGAAAATCTCAAAGGTGGTATGGTGGAGAGTTGTATCGCTTAGCCGCGATTTATTCAGTTAATGAGCCAAACAGAGAACGCGACAGTAAAGTTGGCTTTAATCGCTAAATATTAGGGCATAACCACGTGGAGAAAACTTTAGTTTGCCTTGAAACGGGCGTAGGGGGTGGCGGGGGCGATTATATACATACGTCCATTATATATTTGTTAGCTGTTATAATAGATATATTACGTAAAGTAGTGCACAAACAATTGATTATTAATAGAATTGAAACAAATTCGCAATAAATAATGGTAGATGCGCGTTTGTGGCATTAATGCACGAATAGAGTAATTGAATACGCGTCTACACCAAGAAGGATTTCCGCCAATTTTGTCGATTTCACCGATTTCGATGACGTTTGTGGAATAGTTGTATGTAAATAACTCTGACTCGAGTCTCTGACTTAAGTTGACTTGAGTTGTATGTAAATAACTCTGACTTGAGAATCGTGAGTGAAATACAAACGTTCCGAATGCGAGGTGACAGATGGTAGTTTGATAGGTTATGTCAGAGTGACAGAAACCGACGCTGCGCAGGCCGGTAGACTTGCGAAATTCGCTAGGTTTTCATACACGAATTCGCAGAGGTGTGCGGCTGCCTTTAAGTCGCCATTCAAGTCGCCATTCAAGTCGCCATTCAAGTTGCCTTCAAGTCATCGCCGTTGTACACTAAGGCCCTCCGCACACGGGGCAACTGTTTAGAAACTCGAGTTGCAAAACAGTTGAGCATGCAACTGTTTGGCGACTGCGCCCATGTACGGGAGTGTGGGTCCATACACGAGTCGACTGAAACCAAAACGATTTCAAATCAGCCAACAACTGGTCGCGTGCGATCGTTTTCTCCAGTTACAAAACAGTTGCGAAAAAATGAACATTACTTTTGTTGGAGAGGTAGAAAAGCATGAAATTCCGTATAATTAATTCAGTTGTTTTGCTGCTACAAACAGCTTTGACTTGATATTTCTCTGTATATATAGATGACACCAATATTCCCTTCTTAATGCTCTTCGTACTATGCGGAACTGATAAATAATAGGCAATTATGTCTTCTTCATCTGAACTACTACTTGACATTTTGCGAAAAACAGCTTCGTGACTACAAACTTGTAGCGAACTTTGCTCCGAATGATCCAGAATCAGTCGCGCTCGTGTGTGGTGTGTGGTTTCATTTCATTGGGTGTGTGTGTGTGTGACTAGTATGCAACCAGTTTGAAACTTGAGTTGCTAAACAGTTGCCCCGTGTGTGCGGAGGGCCTAACCGTGTATATTTTGATTGGCGCGTTGGTGCATTTTCTCTTAGTTGATGCATTTAACACCTCTCGCCGTAATCCAATAAAGCGTATTTGCATATAAAATGATAGATGTGGTGTTTGGGACGAGATGCAATGGCGACGGCGACGGCGACAGGCCGTCAGTCATTATATAATATTAACATCCGCGGGTTGGTCTTTAGCACTAAACCAGTCTCGCGTCGTTGCCGAGGACTGTCGGGCTATTTTTAGTCCACTCGCAATCTGGAGTGAGATCCTGCGAAGAGCAGGAGATGACACTTCCCGTAGCGTTCGCAATAAAACTATACGGACATGGGCTTCGGACAACGGCCTCACTGCACACTGCATTAAACATCTTACATAATATAAGTAACTAGCTATGTATAATTACCAGGCGTTGTCTGGGTGAATTTTCGATTATTAACGGTATTTTCCCTTTCTCTGAACTGGGAACACTTAATGTGTTTCGACAGTGCACTATCTGTCAGTTCAGTTTCACTTGATAAATAATTTCAGGTCAAATGGATAAATTTCACTTTTGAATCCTTCTGTATCGTTAAGCCGTTAAACCGAAAAGACGACGGCTATAAATTGAGCGAACTATAATCATCAACATTTATTATATTAAATAAGTAACCGATCCTTCAACAATGTATGAAAGTTTGCTTTTTGTATTTAAAATGCACTACTTTCAAGATATAAATTGCATCCACCAACAACTCAACTATGTATATACTAAACAATAATAGTTTTGTTCGTACTCTTTCACGAGAGGAATTGATTCAAATTAAAAACACAGCGATACTTGATTTTGATTTAATTTTTGCTCTCGTTTGAACTTCAAGTCGTTGTTACCCTCCGCGAAGATATGCATGTACATACATATGTACATATGTAGGTATACAAAACATCAATAATAATAACTCGTTAACGAACATCAATAGCACCTTAGAAATTTTGACATGTTATGTATACACGTCTTTCAATATTACGCATACATACAATCGACACTTTTGTTTGTCCAATCAAAAATTTCAATAAAATAAAACGACCTTGCAGCATCTTCTTCTAAAAAAAATGACGTAGTAATATACCAAACATCATCCACGATTAGGTAATTGCGCTATCGGGCGTCGAATTGTTAAATTTCCCTGACCGCTCGTGACGGTTTTGACATTGAAAACGTGTTGAATTATTTCGTCACATCTCTTAGTAGTCCCCCATTTCGTTTTTTGTTATTTTTTAAAATCTGAACAAAGGTTTAAAAAGCTTTAAGTTGAAATTTTTTTGAATCTGATTGATAAATTTAAAATTAGTGTTTATGCAATATTCAAAGTCGATGTTGGTTTATCAAATTTAACTCGTTTATCAAATTTAAGTTTATCTCGTCTATTTCAGAAAATGTTCTTACGCAGCTTGATCGCTTCATTTGTATCCATTATAAACGCATCAAAGAATTGCATCGCTCTTTTGTTGAATCGCATCGCCTTTTTTGACGCTAGCGTATAATCTACAAATGTGCTCAGTTGAAACGGAAATAAACGATTTGTTTAATGACGTTTCATTCGTTCCAATATGAAAATTTGCACTTTAAAGCATTACAACTTAATGAAAAAGTGGTACAGCCAGGCTTACAATTAGTGAGTAAAACGCGCATATGTAACAATAAAAAAAAATTATATTTCAATCGAATGAATATGAGAATCTTATTTTGATGTACATACATACATACATTGTATGTGCACCTAAATTAGATACCCAGACATACATACAATATACATAACATTTCTGATTATACTAAAGATATTTTTTTTAACAATGCAGGTAATAGATTCATCAGATGGCAAATTTATAGCTGTGAAATTTTATAATTTTTTGCCTGATTACATATTAATTTAATAATCATCATTAAAATTAACGAACAAACATTATAACAAAACAATACAGAAATAAGGAACAATTTTGAGATATTTTCGCCTCAAACGGCTATTTTTATATTTGACGATGATCTCATAGACGATGAGACCTGAACCCCAAGCGTGCGATTTTGAATCCAAAAAAATAACTTTTCGGTGACCTAAACGCCCAAGATAACCCCGACGGATGCTTTGTCACCCATGTTGTCTCTAAAGAAAATGCGAAGAAGCGTCGAATAAATCATTATGCAGCCGTTGAAATCGTCCATAAATTTCTCAAATTGAATCTTAATAATTAAATAAGTAATAAGTGAAAATATTTTTTAAATAAATAATTCTTAATACGACGTTCAAATTAATTTGTGACTATTATTTTTATTTATAAACTCAAATATATTGCGCAAAAGCCGTTTTTCGTTGTAGTTGAACAAAAAAATATCTTAATTTATTAGCACTCCATTGAGCGTGCTGAAAGATCGAAGTGATATCCCTCAGACACAGGAGCAAAAAGTGGTAAAGTTTTTTTGGCGTTTTATTTGATAGCGAACTAAAAAAAATAACAATTTTCGAACAGTGTTAAAAAGTGTTAAATTCCCACCGAATTAAATTGACGGTAGCACAAAAGGGTATCGATTCAAAATCAAATCTCAGACATAATTAACATTCCCATCTTAATAGAATCCTCTACTCCAATTAACAGTTTTAAATACCAGCAAAAAAAGCATTTATATTATAATTTAATGTTATCGAAGTTCTTTGAAGTGCAAAATTATATAATATGAGGTGGATATATTTAATTCATAAATTTTAATTAACACTTGATTCAATATCAATATTCAAACATTTAATCTAGATATAACTAGAGACTGCAAGGTTGCATTAAAATTTAAGCAATTTGTTTTTTTTTTTTCGTTCGGGAGAGATGTAATCAACAGATTGGTAACATTGCTAAAATTGTTTTCCAATGCAATTATTTGAGAAAAAATCCTTAGAGGTATATTAAATGCTGAATAAATAGCGTGCGACGCATCTCAGTAAATAGTTGCAGTTTCTTAGAAGCGAACAAGATAGATAAAGAAAATGAATCACGGTTCGTGAAGAGGAACCTGTTTGCGCATTGTATTCCGAGATCCTACAACCTAGTAAATTCTATGACCATGATCGAATGAATCAGATGACGTCATATCATGATCATGTCGTATCATACATAAAAATACGCAAATGCAAATATATAGTAAAATGGAAGACAGCACATTTAACCCATTAAAGAACGCTCACTTTCCCCGCATTGCGTGACCAATCAACTAACTCGAAACGTTATTTGGAAGTGTTACTCTGTCCAATTTTCGCGATCCCAATTTCGTTCTAAAGGCGATATGATAAAAAAATATATATGTATGTACATATATTGCAAATTGACACGAATGGGTTAACAAAACGCATAGACATAAAACGGTGTCACGTACGGCGCGCGCAATTTGATTTTCGTATTTTTTCGCAGATTTTATTTTTCTCCTACGCTATATGTAATACATATTAAATACGTAACTGAACGTGATCTGAGTTTTGGATCGTCGATAAATATAAGTTTAGTTCGACTTTTGCACTTACGATTACGTATATTTTCGCACGTAGAATCAAACGTGTGACATATTGCGTTCAAATATTGATTTTCTATATTTACATATTCGAACGATGAACCCTACTTCACATTATGAATCTCAATATAATTAGTGTACGGTAAAACAGTAAATCGACAAACGACTAATCTATATAAGAGACTTTGAATTGAATTGTATCTGTCAGAATTAGTTCGAGTGGACAACGCGATTTTATGGCCATACAACCATTCAATCAACGGTACACTATACAATTGTTTCACATACGTACTGTCAAGCGGGCCAGGTGGGCCGTACTGTTATTATACAAACCAACGCGCACTGGTGAAGGTTGGGGGGTGGGGTTAGAATCCACCGTCATATGGCGGGCAAACCGGCTAGTAATAAAATATCATATAACATCAACTATGCAATTATCCAATTCTCATATAAAATATCCGTCATCATCCAGTGATGAGCCGCTACAAAGAGTTTCAAGGGTGTTGCGACATTCGATGCTGCAATATCTCGTGGTCTATACGTGTTTAATTTTTTTTTGTCGATATTCCAACACATTTATTGTCCTGTTTTATAGTGTGCACGAAAAGTGTGTGTGCGCGTGCGCGCGCACTCGGCGATAAAACACGATGCAACATATATAATTTACATGTGAAAAGTCTCATGGTGGTCATAAAACATACGCAAGTGCATCGGCTCGCTGACGCCCATGCAACTTTAAAAAAAATTGTTTACACCCGAGATTCTTTTTAATTTTTCTCAAATTATACTGCCATACGTGTTATATGATAGGCGTAATAAAAATCGGATAAATATTTTCGTATTTTTTACTAGTATGTAGTTAAATTTAATACTTTGAGCTTTTGCTCGCCTCTGTGAAGCTTTTCTAATTGTGTAATGCTATTTATGTTTTTTTTTTATCATCTTACAAACATCCTTCAACATATGTATCATTAGGGTTTAGATTGCTATATAACGCGTCCCCAGAGCACAAAAGTGACACGTCCAAGATTTTGGGAAAATGAGTTATGAATGCTTTGTTCCTCAGGGCAGTCAAGTGGCACATCCGAATTATGTCACGAATTGTTTTGGTATCGCAAAGTACAAAAGTTCTACTAATATTCATGGAGCACACAACTGACAAGTCCGTACTTGTCACCAATGAACATTTGAAAAATTTATGTACTTGAAATAGCATCTAAAAATCTAGAGAACAATATGTACAATTGAGGACCGGTTTTTCAGAAGCTTTTTATTGTTTAACACAAAAATCTACGTGTATTTTTAAAATATATGATATACATTCGATAAATGAGGCGTAGATGTATGTATGTATATGTATGGTAAGGTAATAATATTGTAAAAAAATACTCTGTATTCAAAAAAGTATTTTGAAAATCGAAGGTTTTTTCAAAACTCGATAAATGCTTGGTTTTTCCATCATTTATTAAATTATCCCTCATTTTTTAATACATTAATACAAAACTTGTCATTTTGAGATTAATTGAGGAGCATTTCTTACGAAATTTACTTAATTATGGATCAAGGTATAAGCATCTACATATATTATTTCAAGGTTTATTCGCTGAAAATTTAAATTATCCCTCATTTTTTAATACATTAATACAAAACTTATCATTTTGAGATTAATTGAGGAGCATTTTTTACGAAATTTACTTAATTATGGATCAAGGTATAAGCATATACATATATTATTTCAAGGTTTATTCGCTGAAAATTTTTATGAAAATAATGAAAAAACTATATATACATAGTTATAGCGAATATATATATATATATATAGCGAATATATAACGAATATATAGCGAATAGTTACACTATTCGCCTAAAGATATCTCACTTTTTAATCACGATATCGAGTTTTGAAAAAAATTGTATCGTCACTTTGTCGAGTTTTGATAAACTGCCAATTTAAAATATTCGTCAAAATTCCATTTTTCAACTTTTGGTCACCATTTTTTTGGTGATTGATAGATCTGTAGTATTAGAATATAATTGCATTAAAAAGTCAATTTCGTAAAAAATGGATTTATCGACTTTTGAAAAAACGGTCCTCAATTACCATTTTTATATAAGCTTCCCTTGATTTATGATGACCATTTCAAACTTTAAAACTGCTGCCCTGAAAAATTTACTATTTTGTACATATACCCTTTGTGCTCTGAGGACGCAATGTATTAGCATGTGTCTACCTGCTTGGATCATTGCGGTCACGCTAGCATTGCCAACATAACAAACAAAAAAATTCTAGCGGTGTGATGGCGACAAGCCGCTGTCTGTCAAACCTGGTTTGAGTCGACAACGCGATTTTATTGGAATATACGCATTCAATCAACGGCACACTATACAATTGTTTCGCGTCCTGTCAAACGATCCAGGGACTATACTGTTATTGTGCAAACCAGTGCGCACTGTTGGAGGGGGGGGGGGTGGGGTTAGAAATTCACCGGCCATAGAAACCGGCTAGTTAGCATAGTTATACGCATTAATGATTCAAAAATTCTTCGCCATTTTCAATATCCTGAATGATATTTTAACAGTGGAATAAATTCTTTTGATTTTCAAATTTAACATTTGCAATTTGAAACTACGTATGTATGTATTTGACGTTGATATTCAAACAATTGAATTTATTACACACTAGTAAATAGTTCATGGTAAATGAGTTAGTACCATCTATGTATTTGCACACTTCAGAAGCACTCGACACACGTATAAAAACTTACAGAGTACAATAAAACTCATCGACAACTTTACTGTGCAACTCATCAACAGTTACCATGCCAAAGAAGCGAAGCTGAACCATTAATTATTATTTTTTCTTCGTCAGTACTACTTTACATGATTGGATCGTCGAATTGAGAATTTATAGGGGATGATACCTATGTAAATGATGATACCATGATGTTAGTGGAAAATAAAAAGTGTCAATCAATTTGCAAAAGGCGGAGTGGACTGTCGTTCTTATCTATTGACTACTCATCATCAATTTAAACCGTATAATAGAAGAGTGACACTCGATTGGGGTGAGTAAAAAAAACTGGATTTCTTTATTGCATCACGCTGAGCAAATCTGGAATCGAAAATCCTCACGTCGACAATAAACCGATAAATTAAATATAACGCTTGGACAGTGTCCTTGGCACCTGGACACGATGACTCGTGAGGTTGTAAAGAATTTTGCAAAGCAATCGGAGATGGTGTGATCGGAAGAACAGGACGATGAACAGACCAAGAATTCGGCCTCGTCACGGTCGGCTGTCTCCATCGCCAGCAGCGTTTAATGCACCCAACCCGAGCACAAGCTGAACGCTACCATTGTCTAAATACACTTGGTATGTAGTTTCCGATTAGTACGACTCCTCTTGTCTGTCAAAATGTACACGGTCGGCTCTTGTCTCATGATTTTGCTATCCGTGCTCTCTTATCCTCTCTCTCTTTCTGTGGGTAGTTGCATTATTAGATAAGAGAGCGTACTTGGTCGAGTACACCTGTGCCTAATGCCACTTTAATATGTGAAGTGGCCAGTTATGCTATAAACGGAGAACAATGGACGCGCCAGCACGACCGTGATGCTTGGATGCTCCGGTGGCCTCACGATAATCATTCTTGCCTTTTTTCCTCCTCTTCGTCCTCCTTGTTCTGCCTTTTTGCCTAGAAGATCCCTCTTGTCTTTTTTGAATATGCAAACTTTCGCTATAGTTCGATTCAGCATTTCACTTTTAGTGCAACAAACTAAAGAATCTTACTTTAAAGTCGGCCAAACTTTTTCATGAAAAAACTTATTTGTATTATTTAGCCAGGCGATAGCTCAGTTGTTAGAACGTTAGTCTTTTGAGAGAAGGTCTGTGATTCGATCCCCATGTGTTGAAATGATTTTCGACCTTAATTATCTTCATTGGCAAGATCTGGACATTAATTAATCCAGATCAGTCGTCTCTTGTTAGAATTTGCCAATTTATTTTAATTAGTTTTGAAACGGATCCACCAAAATTGGCACCACCTATCCATTATTCCCATGTTAACCTGTTATTGGGTCTAGATCCTAGTGTCCTTAGACCTGTTGGTTAACTTCCCCACGAATAAAATACCAAATATTATATTTATTCAAAATATATAAATGAGATTCCGCTATCAAATCGATTAGACATCTTCGTCTCGCCACCGTTTACTGCCGCACACTATTTCTACGAGTTCTCGTAAAAATAAACTTCGTTTAATTAACAATCAAAAAAGACATTTTTATTACAATAAATTTCCATACATTTCCATGTTCTTATAAGCACGATATTGTTAGAAAAACTTTTATAATAAAATCGCATCGCAATGCAATGTGACTCATTTATGCTATCTCGGGTCAATTGATGACCACACACGCTCAGTCGAAAATTAAGGCTATATAAATGAAAATGACGCTGGAATTATTTTCAGAATAACGGATAACCCTATCGTCTTTAAAATTGATGAATAAATTAACCTCGAGAAAATTCCGATAATTTATTTTTGCTTTTTCAACAATCTCGATGTCGATTTTGAATCACTTGATCTTTTAGAATTTAGATGATTTCAGAATAACCTTTGGCTTTCTTTTGAGTTAAGCCGTAGCATCTAAAATTTTATGTTTCTAGTTCATTGATCTCTCTACGATGTCCGCTTTTATCTGTTGCTTTTTAACGACATTTTTCCGAATTTTATGTCTTTGTTACTGTTCACTATCTCGACCCATTCAAAACAATCAAATTGCAAATTTTCGATCGCTCGCATCCGTTCCTCATCTACATTGTATCTTTTATATCCAAATGAAATATTATACTCTATAAATGCATGACATACATAGATATATGTAATTGCAATGGCAATAACGGTTAATTTTTTGTTTGTTTAAGAATTTCGTTTATATCGTTAGATGAATACAACTTTAATTTGCTACCAATTAATAGCGTATAGATTATCGTATCCTGTCTTTCAAAAAATACACGCTCAATTAGTTACATCATCGCATAATAATATTATTAATAAAAAAATAGTTAAATTGGAATTAATTGACTCGCTAAAATGTGCGCGTTGTTAATTGGCGACTCCTTTTGAATTTCGGACGTACATACATATGTATGTACATGTACGTACATACTCGCCATTGAAAATTGCTATTGCAAATCCGACAATAATGAACGGAGAGTATCTTTAAAAGTGCGCCGGGGTCAAAATCACCATTGTTGGTCGTCAAAACCTCGGGGGCGAAAAACACAAAAAAAAGACGCAACGGAAATCGATCGTCATTAAATAATTGCACGGCGAAAGAATACGCCCATGAGTTTCATAAATCGGTACGAGTTTTCTGTATAGACCGGGGGACGAGATTAAATGCAGATTTATCTGCGTTTTTACATGAGAAAACTTGGGTATTTACGACTCGGACGATGTAAACAACTGCCTAACGTTAAATTTCTCACACACCTTTTTGATGTGTACACGTGTGGACGAGCTTTACGACTGTAATGCATCGAAAAAATCAATCAAATTTAACGTTAGTTCGGAAATACATATACCAGTATCGCCATAGTGCATTATTGGATAAGCTGTAAGCTCTCAACATTTTTCGGGTATGAATATTACAGTTAATACCCGGTTTGCCCGTCATGTGACGGTGGATTCTAACCACCCCTCAACCAAAACCGTGCGCGCTGGTTTTTACAATAACTGTACAGCCCATAGCCCGTTAAACAGTAGGTGAAACACTTGTATAGTGTATCGTTGCTTGAATGGGTGTATGGCCATAAAATCGCATTGTAGACTCGAACCAGCTTTGACAGATAGCGGCATTTGCCAAAGCACAGCTTAAACAAAATTTGTTTTTTTTATGTTGGCAATGCTAGCGTGACCACAGTGACCCGGCCAGGCAGGCAGGCAGACGCTTATAGACGTGATCATTTTCCCGTATATTGCTTTTTCTGAACTGAAAATACTCAATCTGATTCAACTGAAACAAAAAATTGTATGGTAGTTAACTTACATAACTACCATTTTTTAAATGTGATTTTTTTTACAGATGTGTAGACAGACTTTTGATGACATTATTAACAATTACCTTGTACTTAAAGTATATTGGATGATTAAACTCAATTTTTTTTCTAAAGTGGACTTACCACTTTCAAACAATCGACGTATTTAAAGGCAACGTTCAAGAAGAAAGTCTACTGTCTTTTCTGCATATTTATTTTATTTAATTTTTTTTTTACTTTACCCATATACATACATATATGTACGTATGTACATAGATAAAGTACACCCGATTCTCTTTTTGCACGGTTTTGAAATAAGGCGGTCCAAGAAAACGGAGCAATTATTTTTTTAACACCAATTTTTTTTATTTTAAGACGGTTACAAAAAATTAAAAAGAAAAACAGCAGTAAAAGGGCACGTTTATTGTCAAGTAACGACACTTAATGAATATATTTTTTTATATAAAATTTAATTTAAATTATTACTTCATTGTGTACATACATATGTAACTTATTAAAATATTTTTATGTGTAAATAAAAAATAAATTCGATTTACTTTTGATTTCGAGAATTTTTTTTTGTCAATGTACATACATACATACATACATATGTACATACATTAGGGTGGAGCGATATTGTAAAAATTAAAAATCGGCATTGTAATACCTACCAAAAGTTTCGTTGTATCATCCGTATTCTCGTAAAAATACTGAAAAAATCTGTGAATATGTCTTCAAGCCTCTACCTGAAGGCGAAAAATGAAAATTTGCCTATTAATTTCGAAATTTAAAATTTTAGATAACATGCTCATAAAATTACCCTAACTTTCTTGAATATTATAAGTACTTTTTGTAAAAATCTAATTTATTTACGTATTCCTTGACTTATTCAAATAAGTGTGAATTTGTGAGAGCGGAGGAGGGAGACATACGAGTAAATATAAGTATATACGAGTAAAGTAAGTATGTACATATAGTAAAAATAAATACTAATTTTCCAATTAAAATTGCTATTAATAAAGATTGCAACCAATCAATTGGAAATTTTCATACAAGTAACAGTATTAAGATAAAAGTGCTGGTGGAGACCAGAAAAACTTTCTTAATTAAGCAGATTTTTTTAGACAGAAGACTACACTACTTCAAAACGAATATCCCAAAAAAAAAGTTCCATACATCGTCGCTCCACCCTAATTTACATATCTTTTTATTTTACACTATTTTTTTTTTTGCCTGGAACATATTCTACGTACAAAAAAGAGAATAGGGTGTATATTTATTTGCAACATGGTAGTTAAAATATATTGTGGTTTTTCGGTTACTGGTAAATCTGGCAGTGTGTCGGTGCAGCAGTTGTCGGTATGTGCGCTAGATGGAACAACAGTTATCCGGAGGCTGCGAACGCCGAAAAGCCTCGTCGGCTGACCTGAATTACTTGTCGTCGCGGGGAAAAACAGTTGTTTTATTTTTCCGACACCGTCACATGTCCGGCCCGGCGAGAGGAGCCTTCCAAAATAAAAGGCGCCGACAAGCGACAATGGCCCCCCTAACAGTTAGAGACCATTGTCGGGGCCTCTGGGCGCCCTCAGAACCAATCATCGAACGTCGGCCTATTCAAACCACTGGCGACAGTGGACAATGATGGCACGTCAACGTGGCCCACATAGGTGGCGAATTTGATTATTTCGGCTAACGGGGCGATCGCACAATGCGAATTTGCCGACGAGTCCCATCCCGGATGTCTACGATGATTCATTTTGCAGTTTTAAAGTCGCACACGTACTCGACGAGCATAATTCGAGTTATCGCCTTTGCGAAAGAATAAGTGCGCAAACAAAACCGAAATTACGACCTTGCATTCAAGTGTCGCTTTCCGGCGTGTTCGATCCCGTTCGAGCATTCTAGTGTATATATAATTGTTATTGTTTATTTTTCGCTAAGACAATGGGCCGATTTACTTTCGTTCGGCTTACTTTCATTGTCGCGCCGGTGCTGCTGTGAAGAGCATGAATAATGTGACTGGAATCTGGCGTGTTTACTTTCCAAACACCAGCTGATTCGCATACCTCATCGGCGATATTATTATAACCAATGTGTGGTTTTGAAAATTCGGTACGATTCGATATTCAAATGTGTCGATTTAATTTTAAAGATTCAATCGTGGAAAACCACCGAAACCGATAAGAGTTTACCAACTCGTATTTCATACACCAGTTATGACGTATGGATGTGAAACGTGGATGCTAAATTCAAGAATCTTACGCAAGATCCAGTGCACACAGAGAAGCATGAAAAGATGTATGCTCGGTATAACGAGAAGAGATCGGAAGAGGAATACATGGTTGAGAAGCATGACCAAAGTGGCAAATATTGCGGAACGGAAGAATAGATGGCAGATGGACGCGAGAAATACTGGAATGGTATCCGAGAGGATGTGAAAGAAAGCAAGTTAGACAGAGTGGAGAATGGGCTGATGAATTGACAAGAATGTGTGGATGCAGATTACTCAAGACAGACAGAAATTGAAGAGGATTGGAGAGGCCTTCATCCAGCAGTGGATGGTGAATGGCTGAAAATGATGATAATGATGATGATTTCATACAGTTTTTCTAATTTTCAATTGTTCATTCTAAATAGTCAATCCACAATGTAGCGCCTTTCAAATGAAATAAGTTATTCTCTCCTTTTCAAAGTTTGAAATGTAATGAAGGAGTTTCTTGGGAATGCTTCATAAACAACAGATACAAAACATTGTACTGATATTGGTCGATATACTTTCAGTTTCGTGGGTAATTTATGTGTGGAATTGTGCGGCGACTGGCCGGCACCGATGATGGCGCAAATTGTTTTGGTTCGGCCATGGCTACTAAACTGTGTTGGATTATTGATTTTGCCGCTTGCGCAATTATGAAATAATAACGCGGCCATTACGGGGTCTCTCAATAATATGGCCGGCCGCGGCGCGCCTCTTTGATGTGTTCGGGGGCGGACCGAGATAGATGGGGCTCGTGAACTCCAGACTCTGGCCTCACACTCCTTATCTACCCAATCGGTAAGGACGACTCTTGAGCCAGAGGACGAAGCCGATAAGGAATCTGCCAGGATGTCGAAGACGCCTCAGGTCTTCCCCCCACCCGAACCCAACTTCCGCTCCGTGAAAATCGACGATTATCTGACAATCGATGTATTGCTCCATAACAGATGCAACTTTGATGTAATCGTTTTGCTTCACTTTCCTATATATATATATATATATGTCTAACTGAGAAAAATTCCAACTAAAATATGTTTAAGTATTCCAAATCCAAAATGTAAAAGAAAACTTTCATTTAATTTTTACAATATCATATTTGAATTGTATGAAGAATTTCCATCATTAATTAGACGTAGCGTAATAACATCTCGAGAATAATTTTATTATTATACGTAGTACATTGTTATTATCATCATTAGAATATTACAATAACCGGTGAGCAATTATTTTGTTTAACTTATGCACCCATTCAACATTGATTATTCGAATGGGATAATAGTATTTTTACAATTAATTTATGAACACTTAAAGTAAATGTATAATTATACAAAATAAATAATGTACAATAAACATTCGAACGTTTTCAATTATCAAACACGTTTTGTATGCATAAATGCAGATTTTCAACGACGTTTTCAATATCAAAAACGATAAGCAATGTGCTAGCTCGGTGGTTTTGATCGAAGGGGTCTGGTTTCGATCTCCGTATGTCGAAATTATTTTTTCGACTTTAATTATCGTCATTTGGTACATTACATACTAAATCCAAATCGGGCGTTTCCTGTTAGAATTTACCAATTTATCTAACTTACATAGTCGAGAGACGATTTCGAATAAAAATTGACACCCCCTATCCATTAGTTCCATATTAACCTGTTATTAGGTCTAGATCATTGTGTTCTTTGACCAATTGGTTAACTTTCTCCCCAAAAAAATTTACATTCAATTTAAATATTTTGACGGTACATAATGTTTATTTACTGTAAAGTCTGTGAAGTTACTTTTATTATACATATGTATGTACATACCATATTAACTTAAAATATAAAAATCAGTATTCTTAATTAGAATTTCAAACAATTAGTTCCATCGCGATCGATTATATATTAAAGGTGCGTCTACAATTCGATTCGACCATCTCATTGCTTCACAAAATAACCATGAAAATCCACTTACAACCCACTTTCGAACGAACCAACCCGACGGCGATGAAACAATTGGACAAGCTTATCATCCTTCGAATTAAAAGCGCAGGAAATTAACCTTATCGCACCGTCATATATGAACATATGCAATTTATATCGCATATAAGTGGAATTTGGAAGGCACTAAGCGGGAATAATAAACGACCAGGCGTCTTATATTGAAATAAGTATCATTGCATCCATCAAACCAGACTTCACTTCAGTAAATCAATTCCGCACACCACACACACACACACATATTGAAATAAGTAATATTGCGCGTAATGATTATGCAAATAAATGGCGCAATTCCGGATAAGTTCATCGTAAACCACCTAACATGGCCTCGAGCCTCGGTCGGACTCTTTACCACCTATGACCGGCGCGCGGGCGCCGAGAGTTAAGTTTAACCGGCTCGTATACCGTTAGATTAACTTAACTGCATGTGGATATAAGGTGGCCGACGATTCCCCCCCCCCACTCCCCCCTCTTCCCCATTGCCCCTCGCGTTCTTCTTCGCACTAGTGCGGCCGTGCGAGTGCCGCACTTTTTATTTGTGTTGTTTGATTTTTGCTTTTGTGGTCGTCGTGGTCGCTTTTCGTCCGGTGGAGGAATGCGACCGCGGCGCGGCGCCAGCGACCATTCATTTTTACAATGCGTAATCGACGATTCGCCGGCAGATTCGTATCGCGCAGTGTGTGTGTGGATTGACTCTGGATTCGAGACACGACCAGATCGATCCTACGCACGCGGATCGTTCACAGTATGTACATATGTCCGATGAGAATGTTGGAGAAGGCGCGAGCCGATTGCGAGCACGACCAAAGCGAGCAACCAGTCACGCGCCAACAATCAATCTCTTGGGTTATGACCGCTAGCGCCAATGAAAACGAAAGGGTTTTTTATTCAATTAGAGCGCTTTTCTTCAAACCGCATTTTCCTCGGACATTCAAGGTCAAATACACTAGGAAAATATACGTCAACGTTGACGATATAAAATCATCGATGGAAAAGTGACACGTTTTTTTGAGAACGCCCTCATGAGTGACCGCGATTCTAAAAAATACTTGCACGAAGTCCTCTCGTTACTTTGAGTCGGTCCTTCTGGACGACTGATACATGAAAGATTATTTTCAAGTAGAGTGGTTGAAGTTTGGAATCGCCTCCCAAATCAGCTAGTAACTTCTGAAAATACTTATCTCTTTTAAAATCATCTCACAGGGAAGATGGTTTAAAAAACAAGTTTAAATAGATTTTTGTAATCCTTCAAATATAAAATATAAATAACAAAAAAATTTAAACTGTATATATAATTTATATCAGATCACTGGGTTCCATCGGTTATGCCACCTGCTGTATTTTTTAATAAATAAAAAAAATGAGACGGGGGATGTCGAGGAGGCGCAACCTCCGTGGGACATGGCTGTTATAATCATTGATAGGAATATATAAGTTTCCTACCGACAGTTTCCTATTATCAAATCAGAAACAAGTATACAACGAGCGGTTAAAACTAATACTGCATAGGTTACCAATTACTATATGCGGTGTGAGATTTATAGTAATGAAAATACAATCGAATCATTTGTATGTTTGTTTGTGCTCCTATACAAATCCACACGATCGATTATATGTGTATTTAGGTAGAGTGGCCAAGTTTGACATGTTGTTATTAATACCAATTTCAGGGCGTAAATAAGCTGCGCTTCGAACGTTATCTTATCTACGATTCAAACATAGTTTCAAAAATAACGATACAATTATTTTTTGTCGATGATAAATCCATACAATTAATTGTAGTGATTAAAGAATGCAAACGCCATCCCGAAGCGCATCGATATATTTTTTTATAAAATAAACAAAACGAAATTGACGAAGAGCGCCGCGCTGTTATTGGCGATGCCTTTGAGGCATGCAAATTAATTTCACACTAATAAAAATAATAATAATTATATAACAAAAAAATGAAACTGCAAATTTATAAATATGTGAGATAAGGCGTAACTAAACGCTAATAACTGTATACGACAATGATCGGAACAAATTTATTTCGACGAACGTTTCAATCCCTACATAATTAATTAATACGTGAAATAAGATTTACGTATTTGTTTTCGGTATCATTTAGTTACAATTTCCCACATAATACACATTAATTCCATGAATAATTACGATTTTTTTTATGGCCAAAAGAAAATTCACAAAGCTTACGTTTGGTGAGTCGTAACAAATGTGCGATTCTTAACAGTCGCCCCGTAAAAAATGGCTTGTATATAAAAATTTATGATTAACGCGTGACGAATATAAAAAAAAAGTATACGTGAGAACTCATAACGTTATCAATAATAAAAAAAAAACGAAAACCTCTCTTATCAATATTCAATTTGTGAAATGGTAAAAAAAAGACACTTAACGCTCTATCCCGTACGAATAATTCGTGTGAAATTCCACGACTGATTATTCTATACGTGTCAGTTACCTACTAAAGCTAATCAATAAAAATGATTTGCTTTAAAAATAGCCCAGATAATTTATTTTTATATCGCATATTTATGGTCCTTTTAATCTTATTTTATCGCTATCTTTATCGGTTCTTTGAGAGTTCAAATTCCACACAAAATATGTGTTAAGCTTTGCTTGAAAAGATTCGTCGACTACATCTGACCCTTTACGGTGGTTTTATTCCAATTTAATTGACAGTAAATTCTGTTATTTATACAAGTTGTTTTGTATAAAAGTAAACCAGGACATTTTTTTTACGTTTCACATAATATTTTCAGTAAAATATAAAATATCCATACTAATTGCCGACATACATAAATTTTCCAGCATTTTCCTCGAGTAAATTCGATGTGTATTCTTGTTGTATTTCATCATCTGCTCATTTTCATATAATTACTAATTATTGAATAATTTACCAAGATGCGTCTCTAATACTTATTTTTTTGTTGAAAAATATTTGGAACTTTTTGTAGTGCGTATTTATTCGTTTGAAAGCAAAAGTGCTCATTTTTTTACGTCAATTTATGATGTAATAGACGAGAATAACTCAGGCAATACTATGTATAGTGACCTCACCGAGGTCGCAACGATTTTCATTGACCGGCAGCTTCTCAAAACATACTAGTAACATATTATTGTATTGTCCAAACAAAACATCAACGTGTTGCATTGCAAAAAATATATATAAATTCACATTATTCTACAGCGGGCATCTTTGTGTCGATACGGAGCGGCGAATCAAATACAAAAAAAACATCAATAAAATCGTTATCTCAACGATGATTTACGACGTCACATCGATAAAACGTAAATCGAAATTTTTTTTATGAGTTTTTCCAATTAAAAAGTTCGCGAAGCATCCGAAAATACTGCGATAAAAGTAGAGGTGCACCCTTCGAACGGCGCTTAATTAGCAATAAATATAAATATCGCGATTAAAACACAATTTTGCTGAATGGAAAAAATCGGAGCGGAAATTTAAATTTTCGATATATACATACATATATGTATGTAGGTAGGTATGTAATTTTAAAATGCAATACACATTATAGGCAAAGTTTGATATTATTAG
This sequence comes from Parapsyche elsis, assembly GCA_022651745.1. Lineage (NCBI taxonomy): Eukaryota > Metazoa > Arthropoda > Insecta > Trichoptera > Hydropsychidae > Parapsyche > Parapsyche elsis. The sequence continues at coordinate 494,573 of JAGVSN010000004.1, forward strand.
TAAAGCACGCATTTGCATAGGAGATTGAGCAGATTATTTCATTTATAACATCGCACCGGTTTCTTAATGGCATTATATGTACATTAAACGTAAATTATTTTAACCGGCTTACAGACTTACAGACAGTAAGTGAAACCTTAAAAGTGTGCATGTTGGTATATATTTTTATGTTAGATAAGAATTTATAACCAAATTAATTCGATAAGTAAAATATACATACATAGTAATAATACTAGGGATAAGAATAAGTTAATAGTAAAGAATTTAAAATTAAGTGGATCTACATACATATGTAGAAGAAGTATCTTGTACAGGGGTGTTGTTGAATACAGTGAACTGCCAGAAGGTCTTAGAAAAATAAACCAAATTGACAGATTCCTGACAGCCTTAAAACAATACCTCTGTACAAGTGCTAATAGACAATTAAGTTACTAGGTATTTTGTTTGTAATAAGCTTTTCAAGCTATTTTAATTAAATAAAAATTGTACATAAACTTGCAAAATAAAAACGTATTATGGATATTTTAAATTCAATATCATTGTTAACAATGAATGTCGAAGACATTCATCCACCACCTGCCGTTCTAATATTAGATGTTCCATCATTAGGTCATATCGTTGGCGCCGTAGAAGTCATGCGCGGAATTAATATGATATAATGCTCCCGTGGATTTGATTACCATCAATTAAATACGATGCTCATCTTCAGAATCGTGTAAATCCAATACGATATCGTTTTTTTTTTAACAACGAGCTAAACTGTGAACATTGTACAAAAGCTCGCTTTGGGTTTTACGCTTGACCGTTCGTCGATATCTCTCAAAATTAAATGAACGTTGAATTTTCAATAGCGATTAAAATTAATGAATAATTGCACAGAAAAAAAATAGTCGCGCGTTTTAATGCGAACGAACAATGAGCAATATTTTCCAATCGTTAAATAAACGACTTGGTTTTACTATGCAACGCCGACATTCATCCTTTTATACGTTTCTTGTGTCGTTCGTTGTTCGTCCGAAGGAAATTACTTCCGCGTCTTCTTCGCCGATTCTCGACGTTGGCAAATTCTCGCCGATGTTAAATAGGTGAACACCGCAACTGCCGAGTTGCGGTTTCCGTCCGTAATGGACCCCATACTTTATAGACCCTCGGTGCCGTAAAAAATATAATGGTTACCGTATCCTCGACGACTCAAACGGAGCTTCCTCTTCAATGTCGATTAATAATTCAAAACAAAAAAAAATCGAGCTCACAGCTCAAAAATTGATACTATCTCACTGCTGGATAGCACATCCATTCCAACATTCATGTGAATTATATCTAGAATAGATCAAGCACATACGTACGTAAGAACGCGTTTAAGATGCGTCGTAATGAGATAATACGTATTATTATTGGCAACCGGATCCGGCACTGTTCCGACACTTTTTGCGTCGCACATTTAAACCGACTGACTACACCATCAGTCATACGTAGTTCTCTGTTATCATTTATCCATCATTGTGTCACATTTCTGACGATGTTTTCTTGCAAATTAAAATCTACATCCTTTGACGTTTAACGTCATTAGTGCAGTGCAATCAAAGATTACGCATTCCAAATGAGAATTGATGTAAAAGAAATACAATTTTATCGATCATCATACGTTTGAACTTTTTATGCTGATTATCAAAATGAATGACGTAGTACAAAGTATCATTTACAAAATATTACCGATGTAAGCTTTGAGTAATGAACAAAAAGGTACCGCAAAGAAAGTGGACAACGATGGATTACCATAAGGCCAGAAGTGAAACACTAGTCGGTCATTACCATCTGTTGCTATTATGTATGTATATAGAAAGATCGATAAACCTGTTATTGTTGTGATCGACGAGATATTTTATTTATTGACGAAACACAATATGTACAAAACTGCTCTGTCGTTCACACGTAAATATCAATATTAAAATTAATGGAACACGCGTTATGACGAGAAGATGAGTGTTATGAAATATTGATCTCGCTGAAATTTCTAAGTATGCAATTAAGTGCATTCAAGGTAACATTGCACAATTTTAATGATGGAAAAAAATCGTATTTACCCATCGCACGTTAAAAATTCAACGATTCTTCGTAGAATCATGACTTCTGATATTTTTTTTTCGCTTAAATAATCTTTGAAATAGACAAGTGATGAGCATTTCTAGATGTTGTACATAAATAGTGAATATTTGGTGTCCTTGTGTGTGAAAAAAATGCGCAAATATTTTTATATTTGCATGAAAAGAATTTCGTACGAAAACGAACGTGCATTTCAGCTCGTGAGACGCACTCTCGATGCGAAACCACTCAAAATGAGGAAGTATAATTTGAACACGATGTGTACATGTTTGTTTGCATAAATATGCATGCATTTAATGGTCAATCTTGATTTTAAAATATCCATGATTGTAATATGACAACAGTGCAAACTATTTTTATAACTTTGCATTGAATGTCACATTGGTTGAAGTTTAACTTTTTAATGATGAAATATTTTTTATCTCCGTCACTGTGAGTTTAATGCTATTTACGTACAATACACACCCTGTCATTAATAAGCTTATAAAAATAATCAATGCAGTAGTATGTATTTGCATTGGTATTTATTTATAAGGATTCTATACATATGTAGATACGCGTAAACTTACAATGTACATACATACATAAAATAAAACGATTGACAGATACGAATTAATGTCCAAAGTGCAAATAATCGATCAATAAAGAGACATAATACTTGCATAAACACATGTAACATGTCGCATACGATCGACCGTGTTATAAATTATGCAAAAGAAGAGTAAAATAGCTGAATAAAACTCATCGACGACGATATAATTAAAACGGTAACGTTATTGAGCGCGCGGTGCGCAACGAAAAAGTTGCGCAATTTATGCAATCGAATATAATATTATTTAATGCAGCATTCATTAAACGAAAGCACGAGGGGCAACGGGCAAGAATAGAAATGTTGCACAACTGGTTATGGGTGGCCGATGCACTGTTGCTGTTGCACTCGCTCAAGATGACTCGCACAAGATGGTCTCGTAGTGCCGAAATGACGTCATTTCACAGCAGATTAAAATATGAAAACAATATGTACTTTGCTATCGATTCTTTTCGTTGCATCTTATATGTATGTATGTATATTGTGCATTTATTGTATACGTTTTACGAACACATTGTAGCCACCCCAGCTAGATTTATAGGGCATGCTTCAAATGCAACTTTTTTTACTACAAATCCTTATTGAGATATCCCTCCGAGTCTCTTGATAGTTGAAAGTTTCTTTCTGAAAAAAAGTATTTACATTTCTTAGCACAATAAAATTTGTAAATCAAATGCTTTGCACACTTTGATATATAATTTTATGCTTAAGTTTACATACCTCTCTAAAGCGTAGTGCAAGGATATAAATTTTTATTTATTTATTTATTTACAATACATGGGCAAGCGGCATAGTCGATGGAGCCCAGGGGTCTGTCATAATTTGTACATACAATTTTTAATTATTTATATTTGAAGAATTACAAAAATCCGTGTATATTCAAAAACTTATCGAGATGATTTTTAAAGAGATTTGTATTTTCAGAAATTACTAGCTGATTTGGCAGACGGTTCCAAACTTCGACCACTCTGTTTGAAAAGAAAGAGTCTCTGACAATTTGTCTTTTAGTAGTTTCAAATTTGGATTATAAATTAAGAAATAATAATAAAAATACATAGGTATTCGATTGTTAACCTTTTTGACCTTTTTACGTGCATATTTTCACCGTTTACCCATATAAAATTGAGATTTTTTTCAGGTTCGAATGCAAGGATATGTGAAATGCTGAAAAAAATAAGAAAAAACCAAGGGAAAATGCTAGCGTTTCGTATTTGTGCAGTCGGCTTGAAAACATTGTGATTTACAAACGACCCACCCTCTCGCTGTCACAATGGGGTCGAGTTTCACATTCACTACCCTCTTATTTGAAGATCGAGCCCGGAAAAACAACAATGAGCTTTTCGAATGGGATACGGTGAACGTGACTATCTCCCACCCCATGATGTAGTGCACGTTAACAACCCGTGGAAAGGTGCAGAACGACGACCCATTTTCTACGCTATGTAGGGAAAAGGGGTTCTTCTACCCCTTCGAGAGAGAGAATAGCTTTATTTGACTCGTTATGAATGCCTTCACCGTCGCACTACACGTAGTGATTTTTATTATGATTTGAATTCGAGACAGTAATTGCTAACCTCGTGCCATAACACAATATTTATTAGCTCATATGCATGTACATAATATTTGATTTTATACATTTATTTTATATAATATTAGGCTAATTAGCTAATTTAACTTACATCTATTACATATTTATAACAACTACATAAATCTATGTAGTAGTACACATTATACACTATACTTATACATATCTACTATGTATCCCTTACAGAGGTGTCTCCTCACACTTTGCGAGAATGCATCTATGGTCTTAGAAGACCTGACGCACTCGGGGAGGGCATTATATGTACATACATATGTATGTACATTAACAAACCCCTGTGAAAAACACTACCACCTGTCTTCGTTTTCCTTACTCTACCTACAACTAAATAGTTCTTATTTCTAGTACAATAACTGTGGATATCACTATTTCTAATGATATAATTCTTAAAATAAATTGGCAACAACTTATGATCTAATTTATAAACAAAATACAATGTGCTTAACTTGAAACAATTTCTAATACTCACCCATCCCAATTCATCTAACATACTTCTGATAATTTTTTACCTACTAACATTCAAAATACCTCTCATAGCTCTATTTTGTAACCTTTGCATTTTATCTAGTTTTTGGCCACTGAGCATATTAAGTACAGTGGCACAATAAACCACGTGTGGCAAGACAATTGCATTATAGACTAAAACCTTACTTTTTCTACTTGAAATATTTCTTAACCTACCTAAAACACCAAGTATGGTCTTATGGTATAAGAAGCTTATAATTCTGGTGTAGTACTCGCGCTAAGAGATTTTCTCGCGCATATGCGCTACTCGCTAGGTCCTGACAGTTTCTAAGATAACATGCAAACGCGAGACCGAACCCCGCTGCAAAAAATGGCAAAAAGGGTAAAACACTGATCATATATCGTCGGCGGGGGCATAAAATAAAATATCAGTGGACGTTCACGATCTGGCGTCGAATCGCAACCCATTAGCACGAAAGCTTAATGGTCAAGCACGCGCAGTAAGCCCCTGTTACGGCTGCTATAAATCCGGCAAATTGTCCAACGCGAACCGATCCGCGGTTATTATTTAATCAGGCGCATCGCTCTCGTTTGTTGCAACGACCAGTTTGTCGTTGCGTGCTCGCTTCCTATTAGCGAGCTTAGGGAAGCTTAGAAAGCTCGCCAAAGCGCCTCAACACTGTCACATTGGAATCCTAGACAGTCTGCAGCCTTAGGCTGATCTTCACACCAAAGCTCGTCCACGCTGCACCAACGATGGAACACTAAATAAAAAGCCTTTATACTGTATTTCCAATTTCCCTCTAAAGGGGAAAACAGAAGGTACAGTAAATTAATTAATTAAAGCAGAAATAATATTAGAGGGTACCAATTTGCCAACCAACAATCTCAACAAAATCAAATAATACTATTGTTGCGTGGAGCGGGGGTGGAGGGACGGGCTCAGGGGAAGTAAAGATTTCAATTACTTTATTCGGCTCAACGGCCACGCCAGAACTGTCAGAATTGGTCGCTGCCTCAGTGCTGCCAACCCCATCAGAGTTGTGTTGGCACCACTGAGAACAACTTGGATTGGGGGGGGGGGGGTATCCAAACACTACACTATTAAAGCTCGAATAGATAGAATCAAAAAGTGTCGACACGCTTACAGAACAGTTCTATAAACATGAAAAATGTACAAAACAGGATGAAAAGATGTCGATACACACGAAAAACACATTGCTTGCTCAAAGCGTCGAGTATGTACCAAGCGTAATGGGTACTTTTTCTGTAGCTATTTCAATTTAAGACGATTTCGGAATTTCAAAAGGCTATCAAGAGCATTCGATACATTGGTAGTCATTTGGCTGTAAGCATTTGTGATAAGGATTCGATGAGAAATGTTGGTGCAGTGTGGATAGTGGTTGACAGTTAGCGGCGCCAACCGTTCCAGAAACAATTATCGGCGCACAGCTTCGGTCCAAGTTCAAGGATACCAACCAGCTCGACCAGAGACAGAAATAGCTTGACCACCTCCTCCTCCTACCAGAGCCTTCACCATCTATTGCCTGCACGTCTTGCACAACACCGGATAACAAACATACGCATAAAACATAAGCTAGTCTCGCTCGCTGGGGCTAAATGGGTTGTTATTCAAATTATATCATACGGCGTTCAGTCAAATCGTATTTTAATAACCGTCTAAAATTATATGTATAAACTTCTATTTGTTGATTGAAATGCACAACGCGTTTTTTTTTAATATTTTTAAAAATTGTTTTAAATTATATAACATAACCGCTCTTGGACACTTCGCTCGTTTAAATTATACTTGTTAAGATAATAATCAAGTGTAATTACCGAAAATGTTACCATTTAAAGTTGTACGCTTATTACTTTAAAAGCTTAAATTGCTCATGCATTTTTTTTTTACTTTATCCATATATGTATGTACGTAGTGCGGATAAAGTACATTTTATTTCTATCAAAATACAAAACAAAATGAAACAATCTCATCGGTAGCTAAATAACATGTTTGCACTAAATGTATATAATTTCTTGTTTTCAGATTGAAAGCGTTTTTTTATTGAAAACGCAATCAACTCGATTTACGAATACGTATTCAATTAATATTAATTAGTTGTGAGAAAAATATCTTATAATCAATTCTGAAACAGCATGTACGGATTGAAAAGGACTAGAGACGAGATCGACATTCTCGTGTCGTCACATTAGGTAACCGATGTACGAGAAAAAGTGCATCGCTCGCAAGTAAAAAAGGATCAACAATGAATCATACGAGTGCATCAACCGCGTTGCATTGCGACCAGTCGTTTTTGCCTCGTTTTTCCCCTTTTTTTTCCCCCCGAGAGCTTTTCCTCTCCGCTGCGAGACGCGCCGAATCATCGCTTCTCAATCTTGCGCTCGCGAAGATCGTTATCGGCGATATTTCATGCTCTCGTTTAAATTGAACGATTCGATCTTGACGTGACGCGGCAACGTTTCAGCCACCAAATTCTTGAACCTTTACAGTTAACTTCGATTATGTTCAAGATAACCGTATGCATTGAGTACTTGTCTTTTAAACTTGAGGGTAAAATTTGAATGAAAATCGAACGTGATCAACTTGAGTGATACATATTTACATATATATGTACGTACCTACATACATATATTGCATATTTAATAACTGGCCTTACGAGTACAAGTCACATTAGCCTTATGCATCACCATTAAAGAGTTAACCATTAACTATTGCGATAAAATACAAATTTTCATCTTGTTAGAATCGTTCAATAGATAGTTTGACATTTGATTCTTATCGTGAAAACATGCTTATAAAAACAATAAACATTTATATTCTAACGCCGACAAACCTGTCGTTGACGCAAAGCGAAAATCAGATCTAGCCATTACTAAAATGTTCACTGCGCGTGCGGTCATAAAATAAATATTTACGAGACAATAAAATAATTTGCATATTCTCTTGCATCGAATTCGATCGGTCAGATTTTATTGCCGACTTCTGGATGATGCTCATTGATACCCCGAACAATGCGAACTGGTCGAGTTTATCGTTAATAGAACACCTGTCTCGCGGCAGATAGATGGATACATTTTACAAAGCTTGCGCGTAGAATCGAGAAACCTTAACGAGATTTTGATCTGATACTTCAAATTGAGATTTCGACCGACCTTCACCTCGACAAATAGCGCTGTCAGCATCCGCTTATCTGCGGAATCGTATCTGAATTGAATAAAAAAGCAAAACGAGGTACATTTCAATTAATGCGAAACGATCTCGAACTTATGGCGATTTTAACTTATACGTGACGAACGCACTTCTGAGAATGTTCGTAAAATTGCAACAAACTAATGCGTAATCTGCATTGGCCGCACATTACACAGCCAATGCATGAATGCGAATTTTCCGCGGAAAATCCTTCCGCACAATGCGTCGTTCCAAGATCGCGATTAGTACAATGAGGAAGTTGCAACCGGAGAAGGGGGAAAAACCAGCACCATCACGGCAAAACACACCAGTGGGCATTCCAAGGGAATTCAAGCGAAACTATTGTACTTACAATGACAGATTTATTGCGCTTACCGAGAATGGCAAACGAACTGGAGATAATCGAAGCTAAAATTTTACAAAGTTAAACATTCGAGTAACTACAGCGATAACGGGTAGAGCAATAGACTCATGAAAAGGAAAGGAAGGCTCATGGCTGACGATAGAGTCGAAAGATTTTGACGGCGGTAGCTACGTATGTATGTATGTATAATGTACATATGTACAATGTACTGGAAAGGTTTTAGTTTTATAAAATACAAATCAGCCGTCTTCTGTAAGGTACAATTATTTATTGTCACTTTCTGTCTCCTCCAGAAAGCAGTGGGAGACAACTTTTCCCAAGACACTGACTATGAATAGATTAAAACAATTCATCAGAAATCGAAGCAGCTAGCTACACTTAAAATCAAGTGCCCATAAAAAAAAAAATTCCAAAGAAAAGTCAAAATGAGGTGACTTACGAGGGGAAGTACCACTTCTGGTTAACGAAAATTTTTGAAAACCTTATGAATTATGACGGCCAGCACTAAACTTATAAATATGAAGATTCAGGTGTTATAGGCTTAACGGATTTTGTGATATAGCGACATATGTATGTATATACATATACATTTTCCAATCATGAAAATGTGCTAAAGGACGATACCGAATACATACATATGTAGATATCATTCAAAATCTCAAGGTTGAATTTTCGCACAATCACAACACACCCGATTGCCTTTTTGCACGGGGGATACGTTCCAGGGACTACCGTACCAAAAAAAATCGTGTAAAAAAGATATGTATGTATGTACATCGACAAAATATATTTTTTATTTATACATATAAATATTTTCATAAGTTACATACATAATGAAGTAATAAATTGACATGATTTTCGATTTTAATTTAATTTAATATAAAAATATATATATTCATTCGGTGTCGCTACTTGACAATAAACGTGCCCGTTTACTGCCGTTTTCCTTTTTATTTTTTTTGTAACCGTGTTGAAACAAAAAAAATCAGTGTAAATGGTCCGTTTTCCCGGACCGTGTTATTTCAAAACCATGCAAAAAGAGAATCGGGTGTACATTATCTATGTATGTACATACATATACTACGTACACATATATGTACATATATAGGTAAAGTAAAAATATATTCTGAATAATGAGGAAAATTTGTATTGACAAGACAACTTCAGGCAACGAAAGGGTTAGTTAGTGCCTTCGGAAAATGGCTACTGGCTAGAAGTGGAAGCCACCTGTGCGCTCCACGACCGGATCGGACCCGACCGGTTGCATTATGCATTTCGGGCGACAATGCCCCTCTTCGGTTTTTTAGCAGTGCACCGCGACCAGAGCGCATTCCCTCTGAGTCATAAATTATGTATGAATCATCCGGAGGGGTCGAATCCGGGAGCCGGGACACCATTAGACCACACTGGCCGGCGTGTTATCAATTAAAAGAGCCGAGGCCGCAGGAAATGCCAATCAAATGTCCAATCCCGATAATGATCGATACCTTGGCCGCTCTATGTCAGCGGTGTTAATTCGTATCAAACGCTGCGTCGACTCGCCGGACCACTTACTATAATGTAGAAAAAATCTGGAAAATCGACTTCAGAGTTTATAACCAAATCGAGCGTTTTACACCCAAGTGTATAAATGGATAGATGAGAGAGTAAAATCATGAACAAATAAAGATGCGAAGTCGCACAGATACAACTTGCTCGAAATATAAATAAGTGGAAGTTTATATGTACATACATATGTAGGTATATTCTGTATTAAAACATGATGCATTGAATTCCTACTTTGGGTTACAAAACATTTGATAAATTAATATTATTTTAAAAGATGTTATTGCGCAATAAAATTAAATATATTGTCTTGGTTGACTCAACGTCGCATTACACCACGAAAGCCTTAAGATATTCATCTTTTGTAATAGTTTATTTTGTAATTAACTTCAAGTCCTAAGCGCTGTACTAGCGTTATTTATCAGCATATGAGTTTTCCGATTACTTAATACCAAAATATATGGCAGTGTTTAATTTTAATTGTTGTCTGTAATTCATTTAAATTTTATAAGCTTGAGGTATGAATTGAAAGAAATGTCAGTCTGAAAAATGATATTCCAGATATGTTAATGTTGCAGTCAGGTGACAATGTCTGATGCAGATCAGTCAAAATTACAATGTTGAGTTTTTTCAACAAAATAAAAACAAAGTAGAAGTGTTCAAAGCCCTGATATGATTTAACGTGTCAAGAAAGAATATAAGCCTAAATTATAAACGCAAATATTAAAATAACAAAAAAAACTTGCCAACAACACGAGAGAGCTTTTACGAAAGCTCTCTCGCGTTGTCGAATTATTATTAAACCCGTTACACTCGTAAAGAATGCCGTACGAAAATGACCTTTTTTGTTGGTCGTAATGGAACCGCCTTAGGGATCTTTCGACTGATTTGTTGTCGATAATGGAGCCGTTTTACAACACCCAAAAACACGTAACACTGCAACACCAGCTATGTATGTACAATGTACATTTTCATACACCATAGCGCGCAGCATCTGCATACTCATCAGCATAAAAGCTCTCCAGTCTTGTATCTATTATTATTGTATTTTTTTTATTAATTTGTTTTTTTATGTATGTACGTTTTGTTTTTGTCGTGCATAGACAGACGCCTACGCTGCGAAATCGTAGATATGGCACACGTACGAGATGATAAAATAACGGCGTAAACCCGTTTCGACCGTATCGATTTAACAACACGCCAATAAACGCATTAGAACGCTAATTTTGTCCATTTCGGCAAGACAATACTACCTATAAAAAAAAAAACTGTATGTGTATCTCGGCTCGTTTGAGCCTTATTTTACATAAGACAGTTATGGCCAATACACTTAAAATAATGTAACAATTAGAGACACCTTAATGTAAACTTGTAACGCACATATTTAAGTACAAAATTAGGTAAAATATTCAGATGCCAATCTAAAGCTCGATCTATTTTTACATTTGGTTCATTTTGCACTAAAAAGTTCATATTAACAATTTGTCGGAAGGCCCTTATCGTCGTCGAAAATTGAGAGAAAATCGTTAACGATACGATTATTGCTGACATGAGAGGATATCATGCAATAAAACTACTTTTATTGAAACTGTTAGCAACGCTATTGAGGCCTCACGCTGTAAAACAATTAAACTGTCCTCAACTCGTCGATGACTTTATTGCTTTGTAAAGAAGATATTTTAATTAGGCAAGGAAAATTTATAGGAAATGATTCCAAAATGCTCTCACATAACAGACTAATGTTTATTGATTTCGGAAGGCACAAAACGAAAATAATTTCCATAGAATTGTCGTATTGTGTAGTTTATCGGGACGAGGTCCGTTTACGGTCAAAATCGCGACAGTTTGTTGCGGTGAAAAAAAATGGCGACGTACGAGCCGAATGCAAATTGAACGAGGCGGTGCAATTTGGGCTTTGATTGAAAAATACGTTTCGGGACCCGGGTGTGCGTGAAGGGCCCCAAACACGACCACGGTTAATTGGGGCCCCCGTCGGTCGACTGTTATTACGGGGACCCGCGAGTTATTACGTACGCGCGATGGGACGCGACGCGAATGCACATTGCACATGCACTGCGACGCATAATCACACCATTGCATTGCATCGGTGGCTAAATGGCAAAAAATTAAGTTTGCCAATACGTGCGAATCGACAGTGCATCTTTGTGCATTTTTCAACAATGCTAAAAAAATAATATAAATAATCCCAACGACGAAGACGACAACAGTTCTCAAAGTGCATACTTGGTTCGCTTCACAGAAGAGATACACACATACATTCCTGATAAATTTTCCGTAAGTTGAACCAAATTTTAAATAAGCGTTTTGATATCCTTCTAACCGTCAAATTTAAAGTAAAACAGATCCAAGGGTGTTCAACCTTTTTCAGTCTACTTTTTTTTTTTTTTATTTGCATGGCGATCGACTTCCATGCATGAATTTAGGGAGAGGGAGTCTTTGTAAATAAATAAATAATAATACTAATAAATTCTTGTAAACTTTTTTTAATTTTTCATTGCTAAAATATGCGATATAAATGCGATGAAAATATAAATCTATTTTCAAATAATTAGGTTTGTAACTACTTGTAGCAAAACGCAAATAGTCATCAAGGTTACCATCGGTCAAACGTGTCCGCATTGTTAAATGCAGTTGTTTAAATATAGTTTCTCATAAGAATATATGAGTATTATATATGAGTATATGAGTATATACTCATATATTATATATTAATATACGAGTATATAAGAAGATAGGAGTATTTTGTTACATAAATTATATAAGCTAGGAATAAGTGGTTTAGTTTTAGATTGGTTTAAGTGTTATTTGAGTAATAGACGGCAATTGGTTTTAATTGATAAGGTGTTGTCTGGTGAGCTAGAAACACCTTATGGAGTACCGCAAGGTTCTAAATTGGGACCCTTATTATTTATATTATATATTAATGATATTGTTAGGGTAGTTGATAAGTGTAAAGTTCATATTTTTGCAGATGACACTTTAATATATGTGATAGGTAATGATGTTGATGAGATGGCTAATATTTTAAATATAGAATTTTTTTTATTTTATTTATTTATTTAAAAACGTCCTGCAAGACATTACAGATATAAATCCAGATCGTCATGCAGGGAAAACAATATATACATGTACATATATATGTAGTATCCTAAAACCACAATAAAAACTTAGAAACATTAGATAGATGTGTGTACATAGAATATAAACATAGCATATAATATAATTATACAAAAAATATTTAAAAAAAAAGTTAGATAAAATATGTGAAGAAATTAAATTATATAAGTGATTGGTTGTGTGAAAATAAATTAAAACTAAATGTGAATAAAACAAAAATGATGTGGTTGAATAGTAAAAATGTGTTGAAAGAAGTTAGGATTAATGATACAATTATTGAAATAGTTGATAATTTAAAATATTTGGGAATTCATATTGACTCCAAACTGAACTTTAAGGTACATGCTGAATATATTATTAAAAAAATGGCTAGAAAAGTTGGTGTTTTGTGTAGGTTAAGAAATATTTTAAGTAGAAAAAGTAAGGTCTTAGTCTATAATACAATTGTTTTGCCACATCTGGTTTATTGTGCCACTGTACTTAATATGTTCAGTGGCCAAGATTTAGATAAAATTCAAAGGTTGCAAAATAGAGCTATGAGAGGTATTTTGAATGTTGGTAGGCTAAAAAGTATTAGAAGTATGTTAGATGAATTGGGATGGATGAGTATTAGAAATTGTTTAAAATTAAGCACATTGTCTTTTGTTTATAAGTTAGATCATAAGTTATTGCCAAGTTATTTTAAGAACTTTATAATTAGAAATAGGGATATTCATAGTTATTCTACTAGAAATAAAAACCAACTAGTTGTAGGTAGAGTAAGGAAATCAAAGACAGCTGGTGGTGTTTTTCACAGGGGTGTATTAATGTATAATGCCCTCCCGGAGTGCATCAAGTCTGCTAAGACAATAGATGCATTTTTGAAGTGTGAGGAGACACCTCTGTGAGAGATAGTAGTTACATATGTATAAGTATAGTGTATAATGTGTAATAGATTTAAATAGTTGTTATTAATAGATGTAAGTTAAATTAGCTAATTTAGCTAATATTATATAAAATAAATAAATAAGAGCACGTGTTTTGGATTAGCAATTTAGAGTGTGTAAATTAGCAATGTATGCGTTATTCTAATAGAGCAGATGTCTAAAGTTCCAAGAAATCCTCTTGACCTTTTTTGACAAATTAGCTATTTCACCAATGATTAAACAAATGTATACCACGAAAAACTAACGTTCCCTTCTTTTGACCATTAATCCTTTTCGTTAACAGATAAACACGAGTCCGGGAAGACCGTTTAGACATTGGCCGGAACTTGTTGAACCATTGCAGAAAATTTGAAAAACGGAAAGCAATATTCATTTCAAAATTCACAAAGCAAAATCGTATTTGGGATCGACTAAATATTGCTTCGCGATCGACCGGTCGCGCGCCCATTGGATCAATTCCATTACAGAAAAATGTCATACTCAAAGCAGTAATGAAATAATCTAAATACAGTAAAAATACATGTATACGAACTTTAGAACAGTAAAAAAATTAACAGAATCGTGTCACATTCACAAGCGTACAAACGAGCCCACCTTACAAATCTCTTAATTTCCATACAAATTCCGCAAATTGGTCGACATGCCGATTCGTTCACGCACTTGCTATAAAAATTGCATAGCGCATCGCGATCAAAACTGCTACCTTTTTTTTTATTGTTTTTTTGCGCCAAAACAATTTGAACAACACTTGTCTACGCGCGCGTCCGATTCCGAGAATTTTACACTTGTCGAATTTACTGCGGGAAACCCTCGAAAACAAGGAAAAATTCCTCGGTTGCGAATCATACACAAGAACGTTATTATGTGGAACCGTTTCGGATAATGCGTTTACTTGCAATTAACGCACATATACGTAGAATCGTTCGGACCACCTATGTAAGTATAATATGTATGTATGTACATACATATGTGCGCTATCGATTGAATAGTAAGTTTCACTCCTGGAAAGGTTACACAAGTGACAGACCAAAGATTCCGATCTGATGTTAAAATTGCAGTCACAGGTAAGATGTCTGTTAGCAATGGCCGTCTGCAGGAGATGCGGATCAGCGACATGCGTGCGAACAGATTAAAGCAAGCCACGCATAAATAAATAGTTTAGCAGACTAGGAAGTCGCTAATCGCTAAGAAGTTGGTGAATTTACACCCCCTTTCTCTCAGGAAAAAGACCTCCACCCTCCAGGAGAGCCTCCATTTTCGCAGGGTAGTCAATAAAATGGCGTTTGATCCGCATTTGACCCCGTTCATTAGCGGCCGGTGTCTGGTGACCCCGAGCTGGCGCCACTCCGTGTAACCTGCAGCCAGATAATACACCCTGACCAAAAAGATATTATACCCGTTGGGTATTTTATTGGAATTGTTTTTCAATTGTGCACGCATACCGTTGCCAATTTAATCCATTCATTTTAAAAATGTGAATAAATAAAAGACAATTGTACATTAATGCGTGACTTTGGGGTGTGCATCTCGGCGCACCACATTGTAATATTGGCAGTATTTTCGTCCATTCCAGTTTATTCGAGTCGCCTTCACATGCAAATTGCACATCGTTAAATGTAATTATAACCAATTGTGCGTTCGCGTTCCCTTCCTGTAAATATTACAATTCATTATCATAGAGTTTCTAAAAAAACTTTAAGGCGCGACACTCCCAGGCGAAAATTTTCGCCTCTATCGTCGTCCCACTCGCACCGATATAATTCGCATTGGTGCGACGATAGAGCGCGAAAATTTTCGCAAGCGATTTCGCTTTGGTATACTCGGGCCTTTGAGGTTTCGCTCAAAATAAACTTCGAAAATGAAAAGGAAAAATATTTATTATCGTTAGCCGTTTTCAACCTACCTACATATGTACATACATATGTATCGATCTTATCCTGAAAGGAGAAAATCTAGGAAATGTTCATAGATTAAGTTTATTATATATATTAGCGTAAATTCTGCTTACATGTCTGGGTCGTTGCGACAAGCCGCCATCTTTCGAAGCTGGTTCAAGTCGAAAACGCGATTTTATAGCCATACACCCATTCAATCAACGGTACACTATACAATTGTTTTACGTACTGTCAAACGGACTATGGGCTGTTGAGTTTTATTGTTCTCATAATATAGTATTGGGTTGCCTTTGCTGTCTACTTTTTAAAAACGAGTGAATTCATAAAATTGTTTTCTCATGTTTATGGGTCGTTCTGTATCAGCCACAAAATCCCCTCCTCTTCCCCATGATAGGTTGGTAGCGAAGTCCTAAGAACGAGTAATTAGAACGAGTAACCGGTACTACACCTGATGGTTGATAACGCACGTACCACAGCGGCAACGGGAAAAATGCGTAAACACACCAAGGGAGGCAAGCAGAGCCAGAAGAAGGGAATGTTCCCATGGAGTATTTGAACCGCGAACGACATGAAATCCATCGTCGGTCGAGTTTTTATCTGAAATCTGCCACGACAATAATCCCCCATATCGTAGAGTTCATCATCGCGCCGACGTTGGTCAGTTACCCCAATTATCTGATTTTCCGGGGCAGTAACCTTCCGAAGCAGCGCACGCACCGAAATAACTTGCCATAATTAAAATAACTGTAACACGCATAATTTCATGCAATGCTCCAATCGTTGCCCAACACTTTACTTGAGAAACCTAAACAATCCAAAAATGCCATGTACATATGTATCATAAGCCAACAGTATCTTCCGAGGACAACATTCACCGTGTCATCAAAAATAAATTATAGGGTCAGGTCAATAAAAAAACAATTTTATGAAAAAATTAAACAAATTTATTGTTGCAATTTCATATTTGGTATATAATAAACCAAGAGAATTTGAAGATCGTCTGTCGCGCTTTGAAATCAATTTCGCGCCAACAACGCAACTACACTAACAATAATCACACAAAATATAATATCACATTATGTGGATAGTATATTTTATTATTTTTTATTTTATTATTTATTTAAATATAATAATTCATTACAAACGAAGCAGTCGATTTAAAATGGCGCACAAATATAGAGAAAAAAACTGTTCAATAAGTACTCTATTACTTCTAGTTCTATTTTATGTTTTTTGTATGTATGATGTATGATGTATAAAAAAAAAAGAGTTTTGTAAAACAATATAGCGTGAGTGAACTTGCAAATACTCCCAGCTCATTTTGGCGTACTTTTTAGGAGAAAGAAAAAACTTGATAGATATACCTACCACAAATTTTAAATAATTTGGTTAAAATTTTTTTTAGCCATTTTCCGATTTCTGGTTGTTGTAAGTTTCACATCAATGGGATATTGCGCAAACCGGTGCAAAATAATGAGAAGATTTGCAAATTCAATGATGATAAAATATGTCACAGTTCTATTTAGGGTGAATTTGATTTAATATGTCAATAAATATGTAATAATATGTGTAAAAAGTAAATATGTATGTATATAATTAATATGAACAAAAATAAATTTCAAGACTAACAAAATAAAATAAAATACATCATAAACACATTGTAGTACCTACAAGAAAATGAAAATATAGGTATTTCTGGATAGTAAATACATTATCGTGAAATTGTATTTTTATCATCTAAAAGCTACACACGAAAATAGCTAATCTATTACTGTAATACACGACATGTTAATGCATGCACAATAATAAACGTCATAATGAACATTAAAAAATAAACATTAAGTGATCTAGCCTCATCTAGCTTAAAAATAGGATAATTACATCAAACTATTTTTAGTAGTATGTATTGATCAATGCCCAGTTCAATTCAATTACGATAAAATGATTTATCACAAATCCTGCTAAATACTAAATATATCCACTTGTACAAACATTTAAATTCGTGATAAACTAAATATCTTCAATAAAAAATAAATAAAAATATTTGAGCATGTAGATCCTAAGTAGCAAGCAGTTGATAAAAATTGATCAATAAAAAAATTAAAACAAAACGATAAGCCCTATAAGATATAAAATTCGACATGAATCTGTAATTTACTCTTACATGACAAAGGGTATGCAGAGATTCAAAATGTAATGAAAAGAAGAAAATACAACAGCATACACTTTTGAAAATTGTGTATAGTGCACATTACAAATACTCGATCTAGTAAAAGTCTACTTAAGAATTTTTCATATTTGAAGAATTAATGGTGCTGCTTGATTAACAATCGTCTAAAAACGGTTTTTTTATTACTTATTTATTTACAACACACTGAGTTAAGCAATGTAACAATTAAACTAACTACAATACACTCGAATGAATCTTAAGTAAAAGAAAACATACTGAAAAAAAGGTGAAGTTTAATTTCCACTTCATCGATTTTCATCACTATATACTTCGTACATTTTCATAATTACCCAACACTACGAGTATAATTCAATATTTATTAATTATCGCTATATAAAAATTTATCATCTCCACATTCATATTATTTGTTGATAGATCGATAAAACAAAAAAAAATTAAACTTTTTCAAAATCACAAAAAAAAACCCAATAAATTCGTAATTGCACAATTTTCAAAAAGCAAAATATTACGGTGGCACACCCAAGAATAATTTCATAGGTGCATTGGTATAAAATTTTAAAAACACTTGAAAATTTATTCACAAATTTTAAAAAACAAATTTATTCACATGATATTAAATTTGAGCTCAATACGAAAAAACTAGAGAAAAATTGCAATCCATTTTAATCGCAAAATACGTATATTGCTATAACCAACTAATTCATACATATTTATTTGTTTATAATTTTATTCGGCTCGATAAGACAAAATTGATAACACCAAACGTATACATAATAAAAACATGCATTTTAAAAAATCGACTCAGTATAAAATGTTTAAATACAATAATTTCATAACTATTCAATATGTATAATAATAATAATAATAATAATAATCATAATGAACAGCAGCATTTGTTATTAGTAAGTACCTAATCCTACAATATTACAATGCAGTGATTAATATAATAATGACAAAGAAAACTGCGGATTTTTCAATCACTATGCCGCATTGTTTGGAAAATCGTATCACAATCGGCGAAAAAAAATTACAAATCTTCCGTCTTATATAAAAAGATTCTATTAATCCTAAATTGTAAATATATTATTCTCTGTATAACAGGGAACGCTATTCTGTACGAAAACGTATTTAAAATAAAAAAAATAATTAAAAAAATAAAAGAATCAAAAAATATAGTAGTAATCCGTGTATAAATTAAGACTACTTCGAGAGATCTGTGTATTTACTAAATATGAACAATAACAGTATCGATTGTTAACAATTAACTATTTAGTCTCCGTCGAATCGGAACGTGTCGTATACGTTTGAGCTCGGTCAGCGAAGCGATCGCGCCATGCGCCGAAACGTGGGAGCAGGCGACTGCGCTTATGGAGTTATCGGTTATGGGGGTGGGCGAAACGCACCCCATTCAGGGACAACGACATTATCTCACTCGTCAGCATCGTCAATCGAAAGGAGGTAGCAAGTGTGACTTAGCCATCATCATAGTCGCCCGCTGGTACGACTTGCGTGCGATCAAAGCTTCGCTGAGCGCCAATCCGAGCCGCGGACAAAAACCGACCACCGACACGAGACCGCGACAAAGCGTTCTGAAAAAACCGCAGCAGACAAAAATGATGTGCACACACTTTCAAAAAAGCTTAAAAACCTTATAATTTACAATCTTTACTTTTTATTCATATATTTATGTATTTTTTTATGTTATTTTTTTGATGAGACGTGAGACGATGTGTGTCGGACGTTTTAACACTGTTGAACACGCGGGTATTGCGATTCATCGGCCGCCCTGGTGTGAACATCGTAGATGTGATGTCCGGCGAATATTTCAAATTCTTCAAGTCTGCAAAACATCGCGCAAATAATCATGTTAATCAAACAACACCACACACAACGATTCGCGGCTTATGGTGCATCATTCATTGCAGGGAGTGATAATTAACTATACATTTCGTAAAGCTTGTTCGCGTTAGCTTGGCAATTTTTCTTAGTAAAAAAAAATTCGCTCACATGCCTTAGCGAAATGGCTGCGTCAAACTGACGCCCTCTATCGTCGTTGGTTCGCACCAATGCGAATAAAACGACGATGGGGGCGTCAGTTTGACGCAGCGATTTCGCTGAGGTGTGTGAGCGAATCAAGAGACGCTAACGTATGGCTACAAATATAGTCGTACGAAAGATAGTGCGAATTTTCGAAAACAGTGAGAGCGAGTGAAACATTATATGTACCTCTTCGTCTCACTGGCTCTAAAGATAAGAACGCACTAGGCGGAACTGCACTGCGCGACAAATACTGTTTGTATGAGATTGTCGCACTTGAAACGCAGTTGTAGTGCGGTCTATCTCATACAATTTCATACAAACCATATTTTGGCCACGCCGTGTCGCGCAGTGCAGTTCCGCCTAGTGCGGTCCCGCCTTGAGTGTTTTTACGTCATAGTCTCGCGCACTCGCTCTTTGTCGCGCTACTATATTTTCGGCCTAGCAGTCGCTGCTTTGCGATTAGTTGACACGCGAGCGCACATTGGCCAAAAACCTTTGTATGACGTTCTCACACTAAGAAAAATTGCAAAGCTAACGTCGACAAGCTCTACTAGCAGGTACTATTTAAACTATTTTCAAAAGGTTAGTTCCGTGCTCAGTTCAACCATAAACATGTACCATTGCTGCGAATCCCTTTCTGTGTAATAAGATTTCAAAGTTTCATTGACGTTTATTGTAGAATGACAATTTACCTATAGAAAACATCCGTTTCATTCGATGGCTGCCCATCGCATGAAGGCTGGCAAGTCTCGCACGGGCAAGTCCCTGGCAAGAGCTTTGACGCGCAGATTTCTATCGTCAGTCAATAGGACGACTTCTCTTACCAGTCTGCGTACACCGTCCGAGCCAATTTCACCACTATGGTTGGCGGCGCCATTGGTGTTTGCAACATTCTCGACAGCAATGCTCGATGACCCATCTAAACATCAAATGATGAATGTCAACGCTGAAGACGAAAAGGCAAAATAAGTCGGTTGGTTTTATGTAGGTTACCTTTGTTGTCGGCTTGGTGTTGTTGGTGGACTGCGGGAATGGGCCGACACAAGCTGAGCGAGGCAGTTAGAATGCGATCGTCGTTGGTGAGGGATGCATCCGTGTCTTGTTCAGCAGTGAAGGTAGCAGTACCCAGTAAGTTTCCTCGAGTTGTGGCAAAGCGCAGTGCTGGTCTGCGCACGCGAAGTACTTCTAGTGCAGCTTGTGCTGCTTCGCCCACGCGTACCGCACGCGTCAAACCCTCCAGCTCAGAGACCACTAGCAAAATAATTAATTAATAAAACCATTGTACAGCTCGTAACACTGAAAAAAGTAAGCCGGGCACATTCATATCGGGGTTAAAGCTAAGAAAACATCAGAACACCTGTGCAATGCGGTATTGTCAGAAATGGCTACAAGCGCACAAGCTTTTCGTGGTGGTACAACAAGGTTGCACATTGCAAGTTGTATAGCGCAATGCAAACTCGCAGTATTCAGCAAAATATTATTAATTTATATGCTTCTTGTCCAATACACAACTGTGCAATGTCTTAAGGACCCATTCGCGTTGCGTTTTTTCGTACGACTCCTGTTCCGACCAGCGATTCGGAAGTAAAATCGTTACGTGTGTGCAAAATCTAATCCAATCGGCGAGATCGGACGACAAGTCGGGCACCGCCTGACTTTCGTACGATTTACTTCTCCGATTCAAATATGGAAGCTAAAATCGTTACGTGTGTTGGTGAAGTACTGTTCATGTTGGATAAAACTGTGGTTTATTTACGACAAAAATCGTTTCGATCGACTGAAGATTGTGGATAAAACTGTGGTTTATTTAAAAATCGTTTCAGACTTATGAGAAATCGAAACAAATTTGAAAGTATGTGGGCACGACACGACACGAATCGAAAATCGAAACGATTTAATTTTACTGTTGGAAAAATCGTATCGTACTAAGTACAGTCGCAAAAAAAGGCAACGTGAATTCGGCCCCTTAGAAGATAACAAAAATCGATTTAAACCAATTTATTGAAATACGCAGAAAAATTTTACCATATATGTATGTACTAAAACGGGAAAACAAGTTTCCAAAGTGCATAGATCGTTTGCGTATAATAAAACAATACAATTTGAATAATGTGATACTTTGCGTTGTGGTCTTTTTATAATAGATACAATGAATATGTTTAATTTTAGATATAGGTCAATTTAGGTCATATAAATAGTTGAAACTAATAATTTTCGCTGAATCGATATTGCCATCCGTGGCACTAATAGAGCGAAGTGTACCTTACACGCAGTGGGGGGAAGACATTAAAACGCGGACCATATCTCCATCAGTGTGGCTCGCGTGCAAGTGCAATTAATGCAACACCACAGAATACGGGCATAAGACCCGATGTCTTGGCGAAACATCAGAACGTGGCCGCGAACATACAAAACGCGCTGCGATAACGATCGCGGCGACCTACGCAATGCAAACTTCGCTAAAAGTCCCCTTATTAATCTCGTTTTCAACGTGAGCTGTGTACCAGCGATGAAAGCGATGACGACGTCGACATCGACATTGGGACGAGCTGAATATCTATCCGTGTTCAGAAACCGGCTGAAAGTGGATTCCGGAACCGATTGTGACACGTGATAGGTACCCAGCTGTGAAACATATGAGATTGTTGGGTAACAAAGGGCGAGAAGAACAGGGGGCTGTTAGCAAAGGCGCCCACGTCTAAAACAAGACCAGAACCAGCGATTGATGTCGACAACTAGAGTGAAGATTGCGTGTACGAAACGCACAAATTTACAAGAGGTAATTGTAAGTACGAGCCCAACATTCATGATTGCTTACATCCCGTCTCGCAGGTGAAGAAGTTGACCAATTAGCAATTTGTCAGAAAACTATTAATAGAAATTGAAAACGGTACACGTATGTATTTCCATCTCACAGCAACGTACATATGTATGTGTGTATGTATGTATGTACATATGTACATTATACAACATTTACGCGAGCTTAATATCAATCAATCGCATAATTCTTGTATGGGAGTCGGCGAAAATGTTCGATGCGAAAGCGAATATTTATTTGCACTGACAATGGCAATTGCGAGATGCATTTTGAAGCACAAGACCAGATTCGAAACCGCCGTTTGCCGCTGGCAAACATCACACAATGGTGGTGCATAGGTACAAACATAGTGTGAGAAAGCAAACAGGCGGCTAGCACTGTACAAATTTTCAAATTACTACGATAAACAGACTAAAATGCAACCTGCAAGCGCGCTCATTTATCTGACGATACGTCCGAAAAAAAAATCTATACAAATCAACCGTTAAACGAAGGTCTGCATTAATATTCAGCGATTCTCGTTCGTTAAAATAAGCAGATTAACGTTTCTAATCAGCGGAAAATACAGTTTCTGAAAAAAAAAATATAGGTATATACTTGATATTTTTGCATACAAATGGATGCGAGAATTTGCATCGGAAACTAATTTATCAGAAGTTCGCATTATTCAAACTTACTATTTCGACATTTGACTTATCTATTCAAAGGTCAGATGCTACTTTTTTTTCCTCCCGATACCTATTAGTGGCAGCGTCGATCTAATAGAATACGGCTGATTATGCAATAAATTAACGATCAAATTTATCAGTTTGAATGGAAGCGATGTTTGAGCACTTGGCCCCCATATACGGTTGGGTAACGGGACCCGCGAGTGACCTCTGACCCCGAGAGCCTGCGCCCCTCATCTTCCTCATTGTGGAATACGCCCGAAGCCCTATTAAACTCACACAACAAGATCGCCAACGTGTTATTAACGCCGTTTATTCATATCCGCACACGATGCATTCACTAGTCGATCGAATGCCAGGTGAGAGGACGACGAGCGGGGAAGAGGAGGAAGGTAGAAATGCACATCATATATGTATGCGGAATTTTAAACGTGACGATCTTGCGAATTGCACTGGGGGTTATGGGGATAACTCGACTAACTGCGCCGCGTGTCGCGAGCCCGAGTGCATTAAGATAAGTTTAGATGCGACAAGGGATCTAAACATGTCGCGATACCAATCTAAACAAGAAGACAAAGGCTATCTAACCGACATAATTTACCACACATTATGTCCGAGATGCACGCGTATGAAAACCTGAAGCGCAAACAGAACCAACGCGAAAGTGAAGACATTTCGCATACGTGTAACAGGACTCGCAAGTACGCTTGAATGCCACGAGAGATGACCGGTTCGATAAAGAAGTTAAATTTAGAAGACGAGGTACGCTCGATTAATTTTCGGGTAAAGTGGGTTTATATGTATGTATGTATAAAAAGTTACATAAGATTTGCTGCCTCCATAATCTCGCGATATATGGGATAAGTTTCGCAAATATACAGCGGGGTTGTCCCAATAAAAAGCGTGTGCAACGGTGTATAAATTACACGGAACATCCCCTACAATTTAACGGGAGATATACGAACACAAAAGCGTAATAAGTTTGCAAACGACCAACGTTTAAAATATGCAAATGCTCATTCGAAAGATTAATTTTCACAGTTTACAAACTTTAGATTAGCACAAAGTACAATGCATAATATAAATTGTAATGTGTGAAGGGGTTAATGAACCGCGGCATATATTAAACAACATTCTCAATTACCAGTCTATTCACCAACAGTTAATTTTCTAAGCTTAATAAATTGGCGCTACTCAATTTCGGATGAATCATTCGTCAATATACATTAGATTGGATACGCTCACCTAACGTGAATTGTCAATATAATTAACTCGTTGCCCACTGTGCTAATTGCAATCGTCGATACGAATCATGCGCGAATCGCGCGAGTGAAAAATAAACAGATTTATGGTAAAATTTCCGGAATGAATGAGTGCTTTGTAAATTTGCTGAAAACGCACAGTATGCAGACGGCTAATGTTTTGCGCAATCGACTATTCCACCAGCGTATTTCACGTGGAGTATTTAGAATTCCTCGCGGATAAATGTTTGTATGGTGGTGCACAGACAAAGCGATCCATCCGAAGTGGAATTTAGAAGCCAACGGTAGGTTGCTCAACGTCTCGGGAGGATAATCCTCCGGTTCGATCTGATTGTATCCGAATGTTAAATAAACGGTAAAAACGTCAGATAGCACTTTTTTATTGCAGCTTAGACAAATTTCATAAATCAAAATGCTTTTCAGTGTTGCACGAGGTAAACATACATACGTTTACGTATAACATTCAGATATATGCGCAAAGTCAACACGAAGATTAGTATGAAAAGTGGACAACATTACACGCAAACGAGGGGGACAAGTTTCAATTCTGAACGTCGTCACTGTGACTGCATAATGCAATATGAATGCGTTGAATAAAACTGTGCACTTTACACAGACGGCACGGCATATCTTCGCAAACTCAAAAGCGGTATAATTATAATAATATGTACTCACCGACTAAGGGTACGACGAGGATGTATGACGTGTTAGCTTCGGGAGCAATCAACCTCTGCAATCGCGGCAAATGATCTATGAAGCAGTTGGTGTCCGGAACTAAATATCGCGGACGTACTTCCAACTCGACAGATATCTGTCCCTTTCTCAATAGTGCCTGAAACAATACAAAATCACATGTTATAGACATTTAATTATCAATGCTCCCCCGCGCGCATCATGGATAACTTTGGATGTGTTTCTGTATTTATAGTTGTTTCCAACATTGCGACTCGCGAAGGTCAACTAAAAGTGGCCAGCCCTCGGCATATATATATATGTGAGTACATAGAATTAGATAAAAAGGAAAACAGTTAGATTTTGCGCTTGTTTCGAGCGACACGATGCGCATGCGAAGCATGTTCTGTCTTAAAGCGCTTCGACCCAATTACACGAAAACCAAACATAAGTCAAGTGGCGAAAAATTCCAAAAATGCGGATCCGAACGAACGGAGCTCGGGCCGATGCCGTTTCTGTATTAGACGGAATAGGTGGCAGGTTAACTGTTAAGTTGCCAATGCGTTTTGTCATGCAATAGGCAGTGTGCGCCACAGCGGCAATTATAATCAGGCGCCGAAAGACAAATAGCCACAGCCACACCGGAATAAAAAGACTACCTCAACCAACACTAGCTATTCTGAAATCGTAGCAGAATATCTGGTACATCAATCGGACGTCAGATTCGATACATACATATACATATATATGATGGATAAGCGATCAAACGACTCGGAAGTGGTACATTTACACCGTACAGGAGATCCGAAGGTTCCTTTTACCAATTTTCAAAGAAAACATACGTTGCAATTCATTCATACGTTTTCACGTGTCCAAAGCCCCATAAATCAGACGCGTGAGCCGAGATCAATTTTATTGTCGGTGCTGGCGATGTTATAGGGCGCGGGTCGCCGGTCTATTTTGCATTCCTAGACAGACGGCATAAATCATAAGTGAATTGGTCTCGATCTGTACGTATATCGGCGGTATCGGATCGCAGAGTGGCCTCCGCACTGGCTGCACCGCAGAACAGTGTGGGACGAGCGAGGCTGCTGCAGCGGTAGCTGAAAATATCGACTGGATGCATCATGCATGTGTGCATGTGCAACGTGCTATCAGCACGCTACGCTGCACACGGACGGACCCAGACGGCTGTGACAGCTCGCGTATGATTAATTTCCAATCGATGCATGTCCAGTGAATGTGACCGATCCTCCGTTGAATACTTGTCGAATAAAATTTCGTAATAAAAAAATAAAGTAAAAAACAAAAACGTTTCATTCGTATGTCGCAGAGGCCGTTGGCGTTGATCTGGCACGAGAAGGAGTCCATGCGAGACTCATTATTCATACGGGAGATATAGGAATCGGTGAACCGAGGGCGGTTGTTTATGTATGGCCAACTCTAATCTGATACATCATAATCAAGTTACCCAAGGGCCATTGTGAATATAAATAAACCTGGCGACGAAAGGCAATACGGTACATATCGTTGATGGAGGGCATGTGAATCTGCACCGCTCGCAGAACGCAGCGGTAAACATTTATTTTTTGGTTGCATTTGCATATCAACGCGTCTTAATTGGAAACAATGTAAACCTTTTTTATATCTTTTTGCGCGAAAAGAGTGAGAATTGCACGCGAATTAATTCAACCCAATGGTAATCGAGTTGATTGTGCTGAGCACTGTACATTGCCGCATGACACTCGCACTGATACAAAAGAATAACGGTCGCGTCGAATCCGCACGACGTCGATTACAACGAGATGATTATCATCACTGACGTATTCCTGCCAAATTGTATGTAAGAGAAGATGGGCAAATTCGACGACATTATCGACACATCGTGGAGGCCGACATCTGCGTTGCCGGCTGTGCCCGCTGCAAAGCACGATTCGTATGTTAAGTCCAATTAAGTTATGCCATACATTGTTATTTCCGCGTGATGTGGAGCTTACGCTCCAAGGAGATCATTAACAATTATCTCACGGCCGATAGTGGTACCGCGCGGACCATAAATGTTAGCCGATAACCTCTTCCACACACGTCCTGCGACTTAAATTGGACCTGAAACGGATATCTGCAGCTAGACAACGCACTATCCTCTAATAAACATCGCTCTATATATGCACATTGCGAAGAGCGTTGTTTTAATCGCAGACATTTCAAGAAACACACTCACTAAATTGCCGCGCTTCAGATCCGTATCCACAAAGCTACATGCAATAAAAACATCCGCAGTGCACTTCTACAATTTACAGAAAACAACCCTCGGGAAATAAAACCCAACACAAAAAAAAAAAAACATTTGATACCAAACCACACAATAGTATTTCTCAGTAATGAAAATTTCCGAAAACTTTGATCGATTGCACAACCATTCGTCTAAAAACAATTGAATGGTTTGTTTTTGTGTGGGACGAACGATACAACAATGACAAAAACACGTTCCGGCACTTTGAGGTGTATTAATAATGCCTTGTCCATATCAAATAGACCTATCTCCGATTTCCGATACAAATAGACCTGTTTCCGATACATAAACGACGAGAAAAATCGTACTTTTTTTTTTAATACGAAAATCAAACATTCAATTTTTCTTATATTTAATGTATTCCTCTTCATTTCGTTCGAACGCCAAAAGGAAAACTATAAAAGTTTTCCACTATCCCACGAACGACTCGACCCGGTTACGAATCAAACATTTTACATATTTATATGTTTTGCGTAATAAAATGTCAAACCTAGAACGACCGCGACAAGAAAATAAATACGAGGTTTTTTTCCGTTTTCGGCCCAAATTGTACCGCAATGAAATCCCTCATTCCGTATAAAGTATTAACGGGTCAGACGGGGGGGAACGTAGAGGGAGTCCGCCTGGCAAAAAATACCCCACCGATGAATAAATAAAACGGTCCAAAAATAAATGGAACCGATCAATACCCGGCGGCTGGGCGCTGAGAGAAGAGCATACATCAAAAGCGGAGAGCGAAATAGAACTGAAATCTATTCGATTAATGTTTCAGTGCGATAAAGCGCAAGGGTTCGCCGAAAAATAAACGAGAACGTTCCGTGCGATTAAACGACCCCCCTACGAATGCATTTCATTGATTAGGAATTTTTCACCGTAAAGATAAGACGGCGTGATAAATAGCAAGAATGTGAGTATATACATACATATCGATGGGTTAGTGCACAGATAATGTACATATGTCCAGTTTTGTTTTAAAATATTTTAAGTCACATACATACATATGTGACTTAAATCTCTTTTGCATGAAAACTATGGACGAAATGGACATATTATATTATATATTTGAATAAGGCAATATCTTCTCAAATACATATACTATTTGGATATACAAAACATGAAGTTTTGATGCAGAGGGACGTTTTGTGTATGATAATATTATTTTTTTTAAACTGGACATACAATATCTCTGTCCACTAACTAAACCCATCGATATATGTATTTTATTTCGACATCAGATATTTTATTCGACTTTACAATAGAGTTACGACGATACTATTAATAGATCGCAAATAAAATTTTCATTGAATTATATAGTCTGATATAAAAAATGTAATGTATAGTGACAGTCCTTTACAAAAAGGGGGACTGTAAAAATCGATTACATTCGTCGAAAAAGAAGCAAAATTGAATGTGTACGACAAAAACGATAATCGGCTAATATGAAGCGAGGTCCGAATTTTCACAAGCACAATGCGAAAGGATAGAGATGACCAAGCGTGGCATCTCGCGTCCAACCGAGCGGATCACATCAATTTGTGTAGGAATCCGTGATCCACCTGCGCGCGAGGATACCACCAACACCTTCTAACGTTACTTGCATTTTATACGCACTGATTCTCCCGAATGCAAAAACCCCAACGGCCGTGGAATGTCCTAGCTCGACGCGAAAACAAATGCAACAAAAATCGGAAACCATTCCGGGATCAGTGGCCTCTTGTCTCCCATTTTTCTCGCAAATTCCACAGGCCGGGTGGGGTTGACGAATCACCACGATTATCCATGCATTCTTGTCGATTGTTCGAACGTTTCGCTATTACTTTGAACGGCGTCATAATATGTACATATAGTAAGACCTCAACCTTTGATTTGACTGATGTAAACAAAATGCCCTTTACCTGCATTCGAACGCGTCGCTTTTCCAAATCCCTACGACGATGTTCCAATTGTCCACGTCGTCGCAGAAGTTTCATCGTCTGTTCATCGTTGGGCTCTTCGGCTGCCCAGTTGGTTTTGCTGACGACTGCCTCTTCAACTTCTGCCGCACTTTCCTCCTCTTCGCTGAGGCTCACCTCCATTATGTCCGAATCGCCGCTGGACTGCAAAAAGAAATACCGAAACGTTAAAAAAAAGAGAACTAAAATACTATTAGATATTTAATTACCGACAGCGGTACTCGGCGTAATAATAACACGTTTTCAATTCGCCGTTTATTTAATCGTTTCGGCGTACGTATACATTTCGAATTCAATGCGAAAATGGTCCCCGTGCAAAATGAGACCACGTATCGAGGAGCCCCGGGTCCTCTCTTTGGCGATACAGTTACCGGGGGCCTATTCATTCGACATCAATGGGGTCCCATGACTTGGCTAAAATCGGCGGGCAGCCATTGTGGAGACTGAGAGGATAAAATTCGAAATTTGCTCGCGCTGCATCGCTGCCGTGCTGTGCTGTCTCTACTGACGCCGACTTCCTGTGGCCAACGACCACGATTTCAGACAAGATTTCAGGTTCAGTGAACTCAATGTTTAGGGGTGTACTTTCAAGTGCAAAATACATTTTAAGATAAAATCGATTGAAGACCATAAGTTGTGCAGCACAACAGCAAAACAGCATACACTGGATACTAAAATTGCAATTAGGATTAACTTTTTTTACAAATGCATGTGAACGGTTTAACGTTCTAAAGATGTAAGTAATTGAAAATTTTTACAAATGAGCTGTTATTTTAATTTTTTTTTTTTTTAACGAATTCGTCAAAAATAAATATATCATATCTGCTGCTAATAATATGTATATCAAAACTATCATTAACTCACAATTGGACTAACACCACCTTCAAAAATAACGGCTCATTGCTTAAATTAACGCACCAGTAACCATATAAATATTAAGTTGGAACAACCTTCTCATATACATACCTATAAATAAAACATCAGTATAAAATTTATATTCCACTGAAAAAAAAATTAAGAAACTCAGTCATTGAATGGGGATATGCATCGCATCTTTTCCGTTGAATAAATGCCATAATTAAAGATTGAAATCATTTTCGATAAGCAAAAAATTTTATGTAATTTCTTTTCTATTAGTGATATTAAACGTCATTGTACAGCATACAAATAACTTTTTTGTATCAATGTAATTTAAATTTTACAAATTGCATGCTAAAAATATATAGTATTAAGAATTCCATTCGTTCGCAAATTATGCATGATTGTACATTATTATAGTTTGAACAAACAAACAAAAAATTATTTTGATTACGATGATACAAACAATACCGTATTTTAAAAAAAAATCATTCGACCTTTACACTAATGGAAAATACAAATATGAAAACTGCATTGATTGTTTAAAACGAAGGAAATTACAAAAAGGTTAAGGTTAAATAGTTCACAGTGGTCATCAATCTGATGGATATCATTCTCAACGTCGGCCGAAGCTCTTGCAGTCGTTAAGTAGAACATTTTCCGATCCGTATTTCATCCAGTGAATGGTCTGCTCTAGTATTTTAGTTCGATGTTTATGAAATGGGTCAGTAATTGATCGATACTTACGTCACGACGTTCACGAACATTTCCACCGACATCATCGGGTTGTCTTCGGCGAACGACCGATACGTATTCAGCATGGCCGGGGGCTGCCAGCCGACGTTCAATGGCGGGAGGGTCCAGTCCACACAAATAGACGGTGCCGAAGAAGAGCAACCTTCGAGCCCTCACCGCAAGTTTTGCAGCTTCAGGGTCCAACGTTCGTGGAGCATATACCACCTCGGGAACACAATACATCAACGGAGTGAAACCGGCCAATTGAGTGTCCTCGGGCAATCGAACGACATCGTCATCTGCAATCATTAAAAAATCAACAGTCAAATACCAACTGCATACACAAATAACACTGGTGAGAGAGCTCAACGAGCGGATAATGAAGAAACCCGCACTAAACAAAAAAGCACTCGCATAAATGACATGGCTATAAATGTTATGACACATAAACCGCAAAGCGTTTAAAACTTGCGGAATGCGAAATTTTAAAACGCAACCTTAACCGCCATGAGAATGGTCTAGCGATGCAAAGGCTGCAGTTTCTGAGGTGCACCTCTGCGCCGTTTCTCCGAAAATCCACGTGTGAGTGATCCAGAGCCTTGATAATGTTAACAATGCACTACATAAGGTTTCTGTATCACGTACAAACTCTGGCTGGAAAATCTATCATAGGTTAGCCTCGTGAGAGGTGCTAGTTACGAGACCATCTTGGTGGACGGCAGCGCGTGATGCTACTCACCTAACCCGGCTTGCCAGAGGTCACTGGGTGTACAATAGCACTATGTGAAAATAATAGCCGGTCACACAGCAATCACCGGCCAGAGGTTGTAAAATATCGATCGTGATGATATATAAACGGCGTAATAAAATTTGCGTTTTAGCATCAAACACATCGGCCTGCATGTTACATATAATTTCACTGTTGAGATTTCGACCACAAATCAATGATAAAAGCTCTCGCGAATGATTTAAAAAGCTCGACGATTCCGCCCGGTGAAATCATACATACAATGGCAGAAAATTCAATTAAAATGTTGAGGTAACAACTAACAACTTGTACGTATGCCGTTCAATACCGCTGCGAAGAACACTGTCTGCACAATGGATGCGGGCAGGCATACTTCTCTCTCGATTTTTTCTCCTCATTTAGAAGCACAGCATCCGAGATAATATCTAGGTTCAAACGATGGCCGGCTGCTATTTAATATGCTGCGAGATTTGCGGTGCACTTGACCGAGCCAGCCGGTTCGATTGTGTGCAGTGTGCAATTTATGCCCATTGTTTTTGTCCTACTAAAAAACACGCGACCGACTTGTCGACGAGATAAATTCGAATATCAATTATTTCGCAGAATACATTGCATACAGATTTTTTCCGCCGCAAATATGTGCGTAATACGAAGGTGAACACGTTGCATAACGTGGGGGAAAAAAAATGGTGAAAAAATAAAGCGATGATATTTATTGTAGCGAGCAAACGACATCAACGGGGAGAGAAATAAGCAAACACGTCCAATGCGAAATTCACTGTAAACGACCGACATAAATTCTAACGTTTACATGTATAAAACGCTAACAATTGGCGCGTTAGATCCATTGATTGTTTTCACTGGAGTTATAACGGTGAACATGGAACGCCATGGTACAAAACACCGTAGGTACAATTGACGCCATAGATCATCCTATGGCGAAGGGCCAACTTAGCGTCAGGTCAGGGAGTGCTTCACCCACTTCCCAGAAGACTAGACCAAAGAGTTCAACGGTTAATCTGCACTACTCTATATGGTCAGTACGGCCAATATTCTCGGCTTTTGCATTATACGTACAGCAAAACACTATGATTGATCAGTGGAGTATTTATCGGTGCCGGATAGTATGAGCTGGATTTCCTGAGGTATTTTGAAAATGTTCCCAGGATGATCAGGTGTGATAGATGGCGTTATTGATATTCCTCGCGGACATTCGATTCGGAGAAGCAGCAGCACCCATCGACAATGGCTATATTGGCGCCGAGACTAGCGGTAGTTGACACTTTCGCACCAAAGACGCTTTTAATGTTCAGATCACGGCCCCACCGTGATCAACAATCAGCGAATCCTAGTCCTTTAGTGACACGTGAGAAACTACTATGCAACGAGATAAGGGGGACGCATCGTGTGCACAAATATGTTAATAACGAACGGCAGTAAAAGGGTCATTCGTCGCCCTGACATGCTGTCTGAAAAACAAGAAGCGTAGAGACCACCAAGAATCAAATATCTGAAACCCATCACGTTCAGCAATAAAATAAATCTATTTACTTACCTTGAAATCGATAAATGTACGTACAGGAATAGGGCGATTCGTGTAACAGGATATGCGAGCACACTGTCCATTAAACGTTAGAACGAAATAAACTGCACAACAAATCACACCAAATAGTAAAAGTGTCAAGAAGATGCAAGACGTTAAAGGCCAGAGTAAATCAGTATAAAGTTTATCTTTCCATTTATGATCCCGTCAATTAATCCTGAGTAGGTACAAACCTGATGTCGGTTCCGATTTAAGCAGATCACGCTGAAGGTCCAGCGGTTCCAGCAAATTCATCAACTTGGCGAGCTTCACCCACGGATCTGATTCACCTCTGCAAACATTACATAAACGTTATTTACATGACATGCATTGGAAGAAATTCAACAAATCGTCGGACCGTTCTTTCAAAAGGTTCATGTTGCAATCGAAAATACCGCACAACAGAAAAACACACACATGCACATGGTTAATGAGAACGTTATAAACAATGTAAAAAAGTTTGTAGGGCCAGCCATTTCCTAGAAAAGCGTTCAAATTCGCTCCTACGCCCAAAATTGACTGACAAAACACGAACAGGCCGTGGAAAAAACGCAAAACTCATCTCGCGGACGTGCGCCGTCAGCATATAACCCACTCGCGTCAATCATCATTTGTAATAAAAAAAAAAATGAATAACGGTTCAAAAGTTTTACTTAATATCATCGAACAACCTGCGATGGAAAACAATATCAGACCCTTCGGACGCTAAAGAATGCAAGTGGGTCAAATCAATACCAAACTAAATTTGTACCTATCTAATGCCGAACGCTGAGTAAAATAAGCATAGATATACATATGTACATGTTTATTCGTACACTGCGATGAGCATTTTAGCTTTACGTCTATTCTTTTTCTCCAATTTGCAACTGTCAATATAACGGAATGTCGGCTTTAAGGCCCAATATTTTCTATCGGATAAAATCTTCAAGTGACTTTTTATTTAAACAAGCCAAAATAAAATTAATTAAGTAAAGAAGCAAATAAACAGTTTTATAAATGATCTAATCTGCATATCTTGTCTGATCTTGAATTCACAATGTTTATAACATAACAAGCACATAAATAACATACATAACTAGATTTTTCAACCGGAAAAAATCCTAAAATTATAACATTCGGTGAAATTAAAATATTTTATAATGAAACTCATCAAGCAGGTCAAGTTACGTATACATAGGGCAAAAAGAAACATTGAAGATCCAACAGCAATTGACAATTTCATTAAATAAATTACATCAGAAATTGCAAACACAAGAGCTGCATTCGACGATGCTTCGCATCTATGCATAATCCCTTTAATTTTTTTGTGTAAATTTTCTTATTGCACAAGAGAGCGATTTAAATAATGACCGAATTACTAAATAGGATTATCTTTACGGATGATGATTTTATACTACCGGTTTCGACAATAAAAACCGCGAGAGAAATGTTGTCGTACCTTTTGGTGCGTTAACCTCTACAGGAGCCCAACAGTACCCAGAATAATTAGCGGCGAGAATAAATGCAATATTTTATAAAACATAAAACAAGGCACGCCCGCAAATCGTTGACGCACAATTTAAAACTGTATTATAATTAATTAATACGTGAAAGCATAAACAAAAATGGAACGGAAGAAGACTATAAAATTTTCGGTAAATAATGGCGAGGTTATGAATTGTTAATTTCAGATTGGTTGGGCGTCCCTGAAAGTAGAGTTCTTATCTGCAATGATGACCGGTCCATTATTACGCCTTATGGATATTGGACACTTATTGACAGGAAATCCACAATCTTTCTTATTAGTGCGTGAATATTACGCACAACGTTGCAATGCCTGCTATTTATGCAGAGAAGATTACGCGAGATAAAAGACCCGATAGATTATGGACAAAAATGATTAATCTTTGAAACTTGAACTGTCATGAGAACGGATCTGGATGAAAGTTCACATATGCGCTCGCGAACAAATCTAAACTCAGCGACACGAATCCGATAACCGCGAACCAATTGAACGCTTCGACACAATATCACCGTCGCATCACGATGTGATTCAACGGTAATGTGGAAAAAAAGAATCAATTCGTAATATCGTGAGAGATCATTTAAACCGAAAGCGCCATAATCTAATAAGTCCCCAGTTCACAATAGACTGTCGATGTCGTGGAATGAATGGCGGCGGACAAATCTGATTCGGGAGCTCGACGCAATGAAAAGGCGGTGACTAATATGCATAATCAATTTTCAACAAGCCGTTGCACCGAATCTGTCTCCCGAGTGTAGAACCACAGTACAATTTCAACGCGATAAGATTGTACAACGCGTCTGAGATGAGCTGGTGAATAAAATGGGTGAATAGTGTAACCCGGCCGGCG
This sequence comes from Parapsyche elsis, assembly GCA_022651745.1. Taxonomy (NCBI): domain Eukaryota; kingdom Metazoa; phylum Arthropoda; class Insecta; order Trichoptera; family Hydropsychidae; genus Parapsyche; species Parapsyche elsis. Next base: position 530,585 of record JAGVSN010000004.1, read on the forward strand.
AGAGATTCCCGAAGATACGTTTACAGCGAATTCGCTGTAAAATATCACATTAGAGATTTGGTTGTCGGATCTCGGAGAAGTTGAACGAACTGGCCTAACGGACCAATTTTTTCCGCCGAATCCGCGAATCTAAATTAAAAACCCTCGACACGGTGTCATTGCTCCACGGGACGAGACGCGCAATGCGGCCCCGCGCACGATACGACTCTTTCAAAAGTTAAGAGAAACAGCGTCTTCAAATCTGACAACATAATTATACTTAACACGAAACTCTTAATATACAAGTAAACTATTCTGAAATAATAGAAAATGGTTATTATTTAAAGCAGAACACGGGGAGTCTCATTAACGTGAATGGAATTTAAATGCACAATAGGACTACGCATTGGTGACGAAAAGTGGCACCGCTCATTAACGAAAGTGTAAAAATGGTTGGGAAAGATTCTTTTAGTGTGTAAGGTTCACAATAATCGAATCAGAACTGATCAAGACCACAAAACGAGCTCATTATAAATTTCCCGCTGGTGGGGCGTGAAAAAAATATTGAATTACCAGATTCAAAGGATATTGACGCGTGATGAAGATTGATGCTCAGCGAAATCGCTACCATGCGCCCGTTTTATATTACACAGCCTCGCCAACATAAATAAAATAATTTCAATTAATAACAAGGAAAATTTTGCGGAAGCTTTTCACACTCACCCAGCGTCAAAGTCGTCACAAGGAGGCGGTGGGTTCCATACGTTTCTGTGAATCAACATCCACTCACACCACACCTGAAAGCAAAGTAAAATTTATACGTGCACTTTTTTACTTCGATCCATGTTACTTATTAGCGTGTTATACGTTTGCGCCATTAACTCGACGCACTCGCGTTTTTTTTTTCCCTCCACTCTAAGGTTCCGGTAATTGTTTTCCGAGCCACGCCCAAAAACGTCTGTCAAATCAAAGTCATCTATTTCGCCCGTAATACTTACTGCACGCATCGCGCGGTAACGAGTAACCGATCCGTTTTTTTACACGCATTCTACAAAGATAATCTTCAATTTATTGCGGCGCTCGAAAATCGCAGCCGTGTACCGCCACATCCAACTTCCGAGAACTCGAACGGAACAAAACGCGAAAGGCGAACTTTCGCCGATATCACCTTATCGACAAAATCGAACACCAACAATGTCGACATTAGATTGTAGTAATTAGACATTAGAGTGTTGGCAATTTGCGTTTCCAAGCTGAGAAATAGGTAGATACATATATCTATGTATGTATTGTACATCGTACTTATAACCAACGCAGCGTCGAATCATGACTTCGAGGCGAACAGTTACGAAGAATTCGCAATGCGATTCGATCCGGTCAGCATCATGTGCAAATCCAAAGGCGATATTATTAAATGATGATCCTATAAAAAAGACTGGGCGGGCAAAAAAACAAGAGTGGCGCCAAACTTTTGCTGACAAAACCGTTTCTAATGGAGGCGTGACGTGGGAAATTTTCTTCGGGAATGCTGCAAGTTCAAAAATACATACCTTAATTGCTGGCAACATGACTATGACGTCATCGTGGACAGGAAGTCTAGGCCTAGACGTGGGTGTAGGTGCCAACAGCAGGGTGCAACACCTTTCAAGTAATGCACCGAACATCCTTAAGGAAACGGCCAAAGCTCTCTCCTGCACCTCGCTGCGATAGCCACCGCCGACGATCGAAGTCGTGGTATCTTCAAAAGTTAAATAATGTCATTAGTTCGTGGTGAAGAAAATGCCCGGTGCAGAGACAGGACGGCACTATTGAAGAGCACTCGTAAGGCTTTCAATTAATTCCGCACATATTTGTCCATGAAGTATGTGCCTACTCCGCATTGCACTCCTGCATAGGACTCTGGCAATAATATGCACTCCGTCTGGCTTATTTGTAAATGTAATCCAACCACGAAGTACATAGTAATATTGCCAAGTTCACCAAGAGAGCTAAGCATGTTTGATCAAGTGTTTATGTATATGTACATACATACATCGTAGCCAACTCACGACAGTAAAAATGCGAATTTGTACAACATAACATTTTTTAATACTAAGAAAAATAACAAAATTTAGTACAAAAAAAAACCACCACTTCCGGTTGTCGGATTTGAATCAAAAACCTTATCGACTTCGACATCTTACATGTAAACAATAAACATAAATTTTCAACGCGATACACTTGATGGTTTCGGAAAAATGCTTAACTTACTCCAAACAAAAGTAAACTAACAATTTCCGGTTGATAAAAATATTAAACTTTAGTACACACGCGCGTATGTACCTAGGTACATAGGAAAAGCATATCAGTCATTACACTCATTAGCTTACACAATACAATTTTGACAAAAACGAGATTTACATTTCATTGTGTTCCTTTTTCCTAATTGGTTGTTCCCTAATGCCTGGACCAATCAATATTTATTTGACGTATTTATAAAAAATATATATCGCTCATGGAGCTACAATAGTAGCAAAACTCAAAAAATACGATTTTGGAGTTAGTAGTAGTCCCAACATAGCAAACTGGTCCTCTTTCCAGCAGCAACACAGACACATCTGTTAATTCAATATTGGTTAATAAATGCATTAGTTAATGCCTAATCTTTATACCATTAATTCATAGCATGCTGTATGTGTTTCAATAATAACGGAAACTTTAAACCCATGTGTGACCAAACCAAAACAAGTGATTTTTTGAGTTGTGCCACTATTGTACATACATATACATATGTACATAAGTATGGGGTGTATACATATCTATGTATACACCCGATTATCTTTTTGCACAGTTTTGAAATAACACGGTCCAGGAAAACGGACCAATTATTTTTGAATTGTACTGTGGTTCTACACTCGGGAGACAGATTCGGTGCAACGGCTTGTTGAAAATTGATTGTTGACAAATTGTTGATTGACAAATCATATATAATATGTATGTATGTACATACATACATATTATATATGACATGAATTCGGTTTTTTTTGTCTCCTGAAAAGTCGATATCTAAATATGTGTGTAGCAGTTAGGCAGCGTTGCATGCCGACCGACGATATGCAGTTTCAGATCAGTTGTCCTAATAATTTTTGACACTCATAGATACATTACATTCATTAGAATTAGGATCATTTTCAGTCGATCACTGCTGGATGAAGAACTCTACCACCCTCTTCCATTCCTGTCGGTCTCTAACAATCTGCATCCACTTGACTCCACACATTCTTCTCAATTCATCAGCCCATCGTCCACTCGGTCTACCTTGCTTTCTTTCACATCCTCTCGGATACCATTCCAGTATTTCTCGCATCCATCTGCCCATCCATTCTTCTCGCTCGCTCATGTGTGGGATATCATTCCAAAAATGAACATGTATTCATTCAAAATCTCGAGATCGAATTTTTGCATGCCTACTAACATCCCTTTATAGAATTCCATTTACTATGGTGCTTCAACGAAGTTTCTGCCGCACGTTGCCAATTTCAACCAAGCCATGGATTTTCAATACCTTCGACGACCTCAGTCTTGAGCCACTACCGAATCGAACTTTTTTTCGATCTGGCACATTGAGGAGCGCTGATGCGTCTTGGGTCGACTGGTTTGGATATAGCACGGCTAGGGCACATCGCAATAGCAAATAAGTGGCAATCGCATTAGCTCAAGAGCAACATCCGCTGTGGGGGGACATCCGGTGGGGGCGATGACGGCCTTGAAGCAACCTTGCTGGTTGAGGGTCACTGCCCCACCTTCTCCTCTTCCCTCCCCCCGGCCACCAGCCAACCTGGGTACACCGCAAAGCACGTAGGAAGCTCCCGCATGCAGATAATGCATCCACACTACCACGACCGCATCACCCTATAAATACCATAGATCGATTTCGATTCATGCATTGCTCCGGTTGAAATGAATCTTGAATTTTAGTGAAAAATTCAAGTTCGAATGAGTTACATTCCTCCGGTCGGGGTGACTCTCAAAAGTGCTCTCGATTGCGAAAGATGTGCGTCTGTGCACAGGATTGAGTAATTACTCTTACTTACTTACGAAGAAGCAGCTACACACAGACGTAACAACTTCATAATGTATGGTAATTTGAAGGATAAACGATCGTGTTTCTTTCGTTATGTAGTAGTATGCCATCCTCTATTACTTACTCACGTACGTGAAATGTTAAATTTACGAGGGAGTTCGTACGAAATACATACATACACACACACACATTCACGCAGAAAAAATAAAATTGAATTTTTAGTCATTAAAATCTGATTGCAAAAGAAAATAGTTTTTTTTACTTTATAGATTTCACTGTGTTAAAATGTACGTAAAGCTCATAAGAGTCTAATCGACGATGCCGATAAATTAATATTATGCGTGAAAATATTATCATCAGTATGAATATGAGGGGGTACTTAAAAATTTTCGCACGATTTCCACGGTCAATGTGAATATAATGGTCCATACACGGTGATGTGTAATTGATATAATCGACACAACAATGTTGTCGATTAAGCGCGCCTAATATGTATGTCTACAGTGTCGCGATTTGAATAAAAGCGATAATATTTTAATAGATAAAGCGCCCGCTAGTTGTTTATTACCGTTTACCGCATATTTACATACATTTAATGCGCATATATATTAACGAAAAGACGCGCGCGCAGTGGACCCCCGCTATTTTTCTTTTTGTTCATTTTCCGCTTTTGCAGTCACCGTAAAACGCATGTACCTACATATGTATGTAAGCGCAAACCAGAACAAAATTTATGGCTAAGTGAGATTCGCTCTATAAATAGACCAGAGTGCGTGATAAAAACACGCTCTTAAAGTTTAACCCTAATCGATAAATAAGAAAACGCCACTGCGTACGGAAAAATTAGCATTTTCAAAGAAAAACTTACGTTCAATGTTGTTCTGAAATTTCTACAGAGCGATTCGATGAAACGAGGTGGAAATAAAAAATGTCGTGCAATTTTCTGCAAACACCGCATTCGATTAATCTTTGACAAACGCACTACGGGTACTAGGGGAATTTTTATAATATAATAAATCCACTATCGTTTGGCGGCAAAACTGCGACAGTTTGAGATTAGCCAAGCTGATATAATAATTATAAATGGATATATAACTGTGAGTTAGTCAAAAGTCACACCAACAACGCACACAACTGTAGAAAATCTAAAGGGATTCAAGAACACGGTAAAAGCTTTTCCATTAAAACATTTTTTTACTTTGACGTTCTTATCATAATTTCATCATACTTTACCCCTTCATATTCAACAGCTTTACGGCTCAAATTCGCGCTCCACGCATTTGGAAAATCCACACAAAAGCCGAACCCAAGCCTTTGGATTTCACACAGGCGACTGTATAACATAAAATATCACACTATGACAAACTCGGATAAAAAGTTTCTCCGAGTTTCCTGGAAATTTCCAAACTAACGACAACAACAACCGAGAGATTGAAAAAACAAAATGTCAGCAAGAAGCCGACAATGAAATGAGCAAACGTAAAGAATCTGGCGTGTGTGTTGGAAGCAGGAGCGGTTCTATTGGCGTCGCCAGGTCGCCGATAACAGACGCCATCCATGGCGCCGGCCATTTAAAATTAACGTCGGCAAAGGAAAGGACGCGTGTGCGGAAACCGCACATAATTGCAACCGTCATACTATCGTAGTAGGAAAGCGACATTACAGTAAGATTTTAAGGTCGTCGAAAGCACAATCAAATGCCAAAACGAATGCTTACGAGGGCCCTATCTATGGCGCCTGGTACGAAGCCTCTGGCGCTACGATTAAATCGTGTTGTAAGGGCGCGTTTAATCACGCCTCGTGAGGACTATGATAAATTGAGACGGCAGTCTCAGCGGGTCGCCAAACCAGAACCGATACGAGATCGCTGCAGAGACGCCACTTCCGACGGTACAACTTGTTTCATAAAGTTGTCGAGTATCGACTCGATGCCATAACCAATGGTGACGCTCGCTAAGCTCCACACATATTCCTCTAAATTTATAATTGTACATACATAAGATCACAAGCACACAGAGAAGCATGGAAAGATGTATGCTCGGTATAACAAGAAGAGATCGTAAGAGGAATACATGGGTAAGAAAGCATGACACAAAGTGGCAGATAGAAGTGGACACATAGCGAGAAGAATGGGTGGTGGATGGACGCGAGAAATACTGGAATGGTATCCGAGAGGATGTGTAAGATGGCAAGGCAGGAGTAGACGATGGGCTGATGAATTGAGAATAATGTGTGGAGTCAACTGGATGCAGATTGCTCAAGACAGACAGGAATGGAAGAGGATTGGAGAGGCCTTCATTCAGCAGTGGATGGTGAACAGCTGAAAATCATGAATTATAATACATACATATGTATATATGCAAGTTAAAGAAAAAATGTGCGTATTAGTGTCTAAAGGGAGTTCTTCCACTCTGTTGTAAGAGTGGATCTCTGTGATGTTACCACATTTAATAATGATGAGGATGCAGAGAATTCCTATAGTTAGGTGTGCACTCAGTGGTGTAGAATTCAGCTAAAACGCAGAGGGGTGCGGGCAATGCACGCGGATAATGGTTTGGTTTCGCAGGAATGGAAGAGGGTTGGAGAAGCCATCATCCAGCAGTGGATGGTGAACGGCTGAAAATGACGATGATGAAGATCACAAAATCCAATAAATCTATGAATTGCAAATATGCAATGAAGGCGATACCGCAAAAAAGTTAAACCACCGATATAAAGCAAAAATTTTATCGGCCAACGATCCTACATAAATGCTACGGATTTAATTACACGCATAATTGAAATTTACGACCAACGTAAAACCATGTTACGAGTAAATATTGAAAAAGCTATGTATATCAAATGTGATTTATAGGTGAAAAATAAAATAATTAAAACAGCAGTACACACCGGTATGATCGCCGATTAACGATAACAATTTCTATTCAATCAAAATAAATCTGAGCACTAGCGCACACACACATACACCTACTTAAAGTGGAAAACATTTACAAAACGAAAACAAAGCACGTAAAAGAAAAATAAACCTTAATATATCAATCAAAACCGTCCGAACCATCTGCTTCGTTACAGAACAGCGCATCGACCTAACGGTCATGATAATTATCTTGCAAAATAAATTTAAATAAATCGAGCGATACGCTCAAAGAATTGTAAAAGACATCCTTATTGGAGTCAAGTCCGAAAAAAAAAAAAAAAAGAATGAACGAAAATATGTGAAAATTTTTCAATCGACCGCTCACTGGTTTCAAATTCAAAATGATGAACGCAATCGAATATATTGTCGTTTCGTGGTTCATTTCAGCGTTGATGGTGATATTTTCGACTGCAGTTAAAATGTGCATCCGTCGGCATACACTTCATAATATCGAGGCGAAACGTGAGCAATTTTGACGAAGAAAAGGCAGTACGCGCTGAAAAACATGGTCGAGAGCGGTCCGCAAAGTTCCCATGAGGGTCACAGTCGGGGTCGATACGCCTAATGATACGTTATTGCCGAAATCAGAATCGGCTACAGCTAGGATGACTGTCATCAGCCATGGGAAGACAGCAGACGACAAAAAAAAAAGGAAAAAAGGAACTCCGGTCGGTCGATCTATTTTCGCGTTGCATCATAAACACGCGTAATTTAACGCTGGCCATTATTGCGCAGGAGTGCAATTGATTGCCGTGCACTCCCCGATGATCGTGGTGCACAATAATAATCTGCACTATAAACGAGGACGCTGACTGCGAAAAACAAAACCTAGTGGAAAAATAAGCGAAATATGATACGGCCAGCGTCGTATATTGTGAAACCGACCACGTTGGTGGTGGTGTATGGATATAATGAGAGAGATTTTCGAAAATAATACTAATAAAAAAAAAGTAAAATGAAACTATGCTGTGCGCCGCTTTGAGAGGCTTTTGCGGTTGTTTGTCTGCATTATGAGCGGAATTCGATTAAAAAAGAATAACGAGCAGATATGCGCGAGCTAAAATTAGACGCTCGCTGCAACAAACACGCACCACAAGGTGCATACGTTCATATATCAAAAGCCAATTTATGTTCTCAGCGAGGGTGAAACAGCCAAGGATGAAAGATTTACTTCAGCTGTGAGATTTCCGAATCGCCGCATGCGCGCTACCCACAAACAGGGTAGTTGTTCAGATTTTAACTTGAGTTAATAAATAATAACAAGACATACCTTTCAGTTGTGCTGTTTCAATGGCGAACATGTTGAGGGCTGTGAGCTGCAAAAGTCTACCACAGTTGATCGGCAATGGCGAGAGTCGCAGCAGAGCGCGGAATTGACGCAGCATCAGCGTTGCACTCTCCGACAACGTTTCCATGCTATACAATGCAAAAACAGTGCGAAATTATAGAAATATCCATACTATTACAAGCAGTAAATATTCCGTATGAGACGACACCACGGGCAAACTCATTAGAATAACAAATATGGTTAAAGTAGGTGTGGCTGCAGCATAGAAGCCGCGTCTACATAAGGTTCCGGATTACATACATATATCGGCAGTATTGTTTTAGAAATAGGAGTTGTTGAATGAAAATTACATTTTAGAACTGGCACTATCAAACACCTTTATAAGTATCTTCGTACTTTGATAAAGAGTAAAATCCGTATGTACGTGTCCATTTAAAAAAAGTTTAAGCTTGATGAAAGTATTAATATTTTTTCAAAAGTCTGAAACCTGAAAAAATGCAAAATAGAAGGCATAATTGTAGAGCCCGGCAGGCTGACCATTACCGCAATTTCGGTGCATAAATATTCTTCGTAATCGCTGGACGATTTGTACCCCCAAGGTACCGAGAGAAAAATAACCAAGGGGTACAGCAGTCGATCACGCTTCCCCAAAACCTGAGGAGAATAAGCGATGGATCGAATAAAAAGTAATGTACATACGTACATATATTGGTAGAGAAAGGGTATTTTATATCAGTTAAGAAAATTTACCCTGGAAATCTCACATACCTAAGATTTTATTGAAATGTAAACATAAAATTTATCGATGAACTAATTAGAATACAGATGTTGGTGTACTAGGCCGATAAAATAAAGCGGATGTTGATTTCCCGGTTTGAGCAGATTATCACATCAAAATTTGCATTGAACATCAGGTTCAACCTAGTAGAATACGCACACATTTCTCTATGGTTTCGTATAATATGCGAGTTATACATGGTTGCGTAAATAAATCTCGGTAAATTTATTTCACATAACTCGAACAGGTCAATAGCTGCATTCCAAAACAACAACAAATATCAGCGTGGAATACTCTTCTCCAGCATGAGGAAAAAGTTATGGTCACATACACGGGAGGATAATGGAGGCAACAGACAAAGTGGAGGTTGTAAACTTTTTTTTAAGAATGCAGTAATTTGACGGTGTAATTTAAGTATTCAGGAAGAAGCCGGTTGATTTGCATATATGTATGTACGTCGGTATAATTACTCCAACGTTACAGGAAGAACGCAATATTTGGCAATATATGTACAGTCAATTATTTATTGAAGAAGTTATGCTCAAAAAGTGATTTGCATAAATGCATACACAAACAAACCAGAAAAATACTTGTTTATCAAAGTAAAATTTATGTCTGAAAATCTGATCGGAGATAATATGTACGAGTTTGAGTCTACATAAGTATACATATTTTTGATTTGAAATTAAGTAAAAAAAATGTTAAAGGATATATAACCGAGAAGACATTTTCATGTATTACAGTAATATGTATTAAAAATTAACTTACCCAATTTTAGTAATGAGCTTGCCATGCACGTGTAAATAACTGATAACAAATCGTTTATTAAGCTGAAAAATAAAGGAAAGAAAATATTAAAAACAATGCTTTATATACAACTATGTGTCTGTATTACATATTATGAGAAGATCACCTCTATACTAGTCATTGAGGCCAACTCCTCATCATCACTCAAAGCGGCACGAGCAGCTAAACGATCAGCTTGAAGTAATGTTGTAGTTCGTCTACCACCCGGTTTCATCCAAACTTCTCTCCTAAGACCTCGTGCGCCACTTACAACCTCAACAGCTCGCTGACGCTCAGCTTGTCGTTTTCGTTCATTAGCCTCGTACTAAACAAATACAAAAAAAATTTAAAACCACGTATTCGTACAATTTTATTGATGTACCTTATAACTCTAGCAGTGTTAAATCATAATAAAATTCAACTACACAATACTTACACTGCCGTAATTCTGATACTGCAGCACAAATACAAAAACAAATAGCGTTAAAAACAAACATGACGATAAACTATTATAGCAGGTATAACCAAAATGCACATGAATGGTACAAAACGCTGACTAAAAAATGAAATGCAAAGTTATTAATGAAATAGCATACCTTTTTTCTAAATTCGTCAAATAGATTAATTAAACTTTCTCTAGCCGATGGATAAGGATTGGAACTCATAAGACTGCGCATGTAAAAATAAACAGCATCCAACTTCCTTCTCTGTAATATTATATAAAATATTGTAGATCACTACATGTATGTAACTTTGCTTCACATAAAATAATATAAATTTTAGTAATCTTACCGACATATTGGATAAAATGGCTAATTTCTGATATGGACGACCATTTTTTGGGTTGATTTGATTTGCTTTAGTATACCAATTTTTACTTTTGGCGTAATTACTCGTATCATTAATCAATTCTTTATACCGAGCTAAATCACCTAAGAAGATATAAATTTTCTGTGCAGATACTAAAGCTAAGCCAATAAATTCCAAGCCTCGTGGTGGAGATACATAGTGAGCATTGAGATAGCCATCCAATTGAAAACTATAAGTTTTCTGTAAAAGATCTAACAACCCTTCAAAAAATAAATTTCCATCCTTTATTAAATTATTGATCTTTTCTGAATAATAAGTCTTGGTTGAGTCATCTTGTGTCATGCATTTACGCATTACTTCGATAAAATTATAATATATCATCTTCCAAAAATGATTTTCAATGTTTTCTGTTACACAAAATTTAATATCAGTAGCAAGTAACTGACGCAGTACACGTTGGAGGAAATCCCTGCAAAATAAATAATAATTTATAATCATCAAAATGAAAAAATAAAAATATCCCCCAATTATCAAGATCGCCCTTCATTTACCGTAATTCCATTACTTTATTCCAGTCACTCTCTATAGTTCCATTTTTAAACATCCATTGGAGTTGTATGTCTACTTTTTCAATCTGTCTTAAAATATCTTGGTTATGAGAAGTTTTAAAATTGTCAGAATTAGAATCATAATATAGAAGGCGGCCTCCACTGTGTGATTCAGAAGGGCGATGTGGAACCGTTTGAGATTCTTGTAAATTACTTGACGTAGGAGCAGCTTGCAAAACTACAATGGGTTTATTTGGATGACGCCAATCGTAAAGTGATCTCTGAATCATTGGATTTTGTGGACTTGTAGCGGTACCAGTACTAGGATTCCTAAAAAATATATTATTAACAAATTTATTATTTAAGTTAAAAATAAATACACTCGAGCACTTTACATACCCTCTACTTTGATGCTGAGATATTGGTGTTGGTGCTGAGATATTTCTAACATTATCAGATAAACCTCCAGGTATCACTAATATTCCAGGAGCAAGACCTTTACCTGCAGTATTGCTTACATTATCGTGTCTTTTATCTGGTACAATCAAAGCTTTTGGTTCACTTCTTCTAGTTTCAGTGTTTCTTCTAGTTTCTCCATCAAATCTGAAAGAAAAATATTATTGAAGTAAAAATATTTTTTAATATAATAAACTATTAAATTAATAATATGTACATTGTTGTAGGATAGTAAAAATTACTTAAGTTACCTGTCATTTATTGGTTGCATTTCTTCTCTCCAATTAGTAGAGGACGATAGACCACCAGTATGACGAAGACTATCAGAATCTTTTCTTCGTCGTCGGCGTCCTGCTCCTCCACCAGCACCACCACCTCCTCGCGTTGGTGAAATACCAGCTTCACCGACACTTTCAACACTAGCATGTCGTGAACCTTTACCTGAATAACTATCTCGTCGACTCTATCATAAAAAAATAATAATTTATAAGCACAGTTAGTCGATTAATTTGAATAAAAAGTTCATTGAAATAGACAAAATACCTGATTTCTCGAATTGCGAGCAATTGGAGGAGGTGGTGGTGGTAACTTTATATTTTCCGGATCAATTCTAGTCATAGGAGCATTTCTTGTTAGAGGCTGTTGAGATCCATAACGAATTCTGTCACGACTGTTAGGTCTACTTCCAGGTCCTCCACGATCACCACTGCTTGTGCGGGAGAAACATCTCCTAGAATAAATAGCAATACATGTATATATATTTGGATAATTCCAAAAAATTTACGAAGAAAACGAGGCCATCACACTGGTGGCCTCAAAAATTAATATGGCCTAGGTCTCTCTCATCCTCTGAAAGGTCCTTATAAACTATCGAATAAAGAAACAATAGACAGATACCTATCTCGGCTATTTTCTCTGCTATAGAGATTTTGATGCCTTTGGTGACTAGAAGATCTGCCAACATCGTTGTGATCACCTTTGATGTATCCTCGACCATCAGAATCTTTAAAATCTCTATTGAGACCTTGACTGTGAGGTGATCTCTCAGATCTCCTTCGACCATTATTATCACAGCTTGGTTCTCTTATTTGACTTCCTCTACTGGAACTTCTGCTGCAAATATATTTATCAATTTATTTATAATAATGAAAACAATTTGAATGAAGACACAAAATAAAACTAAATTTACACGAATTAGCAAACAATAAAACATTAATTTTCTATGAAATCTTACCGGATTCCAGGATTTTTTTTTCGGACACCTTGACTGTAATGCAAATGAAAATAAAGAAGTGATATTAGTACTGTTAATTATCATAGCATTAATTAGAAAAAAACTGATTAACATTTTCAATAATATTTTTAAAAATCCTAAAATAACTGTTTTCAGCTGATATTGAAAATGTTATGAGAATCGAATTTACCTCATTCAGTTGGGGAGGCAATAAATGTTAGAGCAAAGATACAATGAGTTAAATTATGAATATGCATTAATTAATTATTAATATGTACCAAATTTCCAATCCATTATTAAAAACAACGTTGGGTAAACCATAGATGAACAAGTATGTAATAGAAATAAAAAGAAACATCAATCAAATATGCAACAAGACTATAAATTATTAAATGAATAAATAATATAGATAATAGCGAAAAAGATGTGATTGACCATTGATTGACATTTCAAAATTATTTTTTTAATTTTAAATAATCTGTATTGAGATTTGTATCAACTTGTATAATATAAACATATGTATTAAGCGTTTTATACCATATGTCTGAATAAGGAATAAAGCACACACGTAACAAAAAAATATGGATTATTTCTAAAGTTAATATTATGAAAAATAAAAAAAAAAAAACATCCCATATTCACAATCAGTTCGAAACACAGTAGTAATGAAATGCCATCAATTCGAGCAGATAAATCATTATTTTATGTGACTAAAATTAATGTAACATAATTTAAGTTGGAATGGTTAGAATTGAATCATATTTAATTACCACCATTTTCGAACAGTATAAATGCAATGCAAGACACAAAACAAAAAATTATAATTTCGTACCGCTTTTTAGTTTTACGAGCATTTTTTCTACCCTCTCCTGTTTTTTGTTCAGAGCCTCCACCTTGCCTGCCACCCGAACCCCGTCCATGTTTGCTATCGCCACCCCCACCTTGTCTGGGGTCTTGCCTTGTTTGCTTCAAATCATTATTTATGGAAAAAATAGCATTTGACGTGGCAATCTTCAAACTGTCTAATCTATCATCGTTGAGTTCTTCTAAACTGCTCGACTTATCCATCTGTGTCCAATCCTAATTTTACAAAAGCACACATTTCCCAAATAAGCACTTAAAAGCCTAGCCTTTTATTCATTTACCAAAATTGCTAAATAATTAAATTTATCGATAATATCTGTACAATATGGGGTACTCAGGTGGTGATGTACAAAAGCCTCATATTGTTCAAATGGTTAATATAACACGATTTACAAACGTACGAAATGTGATTTTTCAATCTTTATTCGATAAATTAATTGAAAAGCTTACAATTCTTGCAGGTTCCGCAGGCGGGCATATTGAAGAAGGAGGAGATGCGATGACTTCCGGTTTATCAGAATTTTCCTTTTCACTATTCTTCGATGTGCGATCTGGGGAAATATTTTTCACGGCGAATTTAGGCGTAGCATTCTCTCTCGGATTCGTGTGAATTTCGTCCGATTGATCCGAAACCCAAGAATGACCATTCCCTTGGCTAATACCGGTCAAGGACTGAGACATCGGATCACTATCGCACTGAATGCGATCGTGAACATTCGAGTGGGATTTGTAAGGTGGATCGGTGTATTTGATTTCTGCAATTATAGTTTATCATTTTAATCGCAAGTTAAAAAAAAAGTATGTATTGCGTAATTTTAAAAACAATAAGAATGTACATATTACATACATAGATACATTTTAAGTAAATTAAATGAAAATTATAATTACCTAAGGGAACATTGATTTTATTTAAGAGTGGTACAGCAACAAACGAGGTATGAGGCGTCGATGATCTCGAATCACTTCCTGATTCAAAATTTTGAGCAAAACTATTTGGAACTTGCTTTGATTTTTCGAAATCATCTTCTCTGAGACGACCTCTGCCTCTTGCTGGTACTGTCTGAGACCAAGATTGAGGAGGATGGTTAGGAGTATAGTGATAATTAGAAGACCCTTGAAAGACCATACTATTTCCATCCCATGTGGCTTGAGAAGCTTCGTCGTTATTCAATAAACCACTTTCAGCTAAGAATTTCTTTCTAAACCTAGGTGGCATGGATTCCAAGTTTTGCTGATTATACCAATTGAGCTTATTACCTTCGGCACCAGGTGGAAGTGTAGAATTTCTTCTTCCACTTGGTGGCTTACCACCATTGGAATGATGCATATATCTGGGAGCAGAAGATTCCATACTACGAGTGTCACGGTTTCTAGGTGTGGATTGACCCTCAACTGAACTTTTTCTCGATGGGGATATATTTCTAGGTTCTGAATTTTGTCTATTATCAAGCCTCCGTACAGTTTCCGCATCTCGTCGAGACGGATCATTCATATCGTGAATATGTCGTCTGTTGCCTGAATACCGCTTAATTCGGCCGTCGTGATTGTTTTGCTGATCGACAAAATCGGGCTGCAGCCTCTCCGACAGCGCATTCTGTTCAATAAATCTAATATTACCAGTACTTCTGGACATTCCCTCCGAAATGTGCATGTCTAAAAATGCAGGACTTCTATTATTCTCCTCCCTTTCGGACACAGTTCTGTTTTTTGGCACGTATATTTGCTGTTCGGGTTTTCTCTGTCTGTACATTTTCTTTTGGTCGTCGTTGTGCGAAATGGACATGGAGGACAATTTGTCTAGCAGATCGTCATTGTGACGATTCGGATCCTTGTTGTTGAAGTGACCGCGACCACCTCGGTTTCTACCGTGGCCTCTTTTAGGAGCATCGTTGGTGTTATTATGCAGCTCCAATTTCGCACGCTCTATATCGTCTTGACTTTTCTTTAGAGGTCCACTTCCAGGCCGGTAAAACTGCTGTTGAGGTTTTCCTCTTCTGGGCCCTTTAAAATCATCATCCATACTTTAACCAACCTGAAATCCGCCAATGAATGACACTTTAAAATTAAAATAATACGAATAATTATACGATGACGATACACATCGATAAAGAAAATTGATTCGTTGAATATAAATATCAACATAGCCTTTAAATACTTCAATGCAGTATGAATCACTGATAACATACTGAATGGAATTGTTTTATCGTGTTTGATATCGTTGGATTACTATGTACATAGATTAAGAAATATACTAATATTTTTGTATACAAACATTTTGTATTAATTTATAATGGAATTGCTCATCCTCATTTTATATATGAGTCGTATAAATGAACCACAGTATGTGCATATATAAATGAAAGTGGTTTAAGTCCAATTTTGAAAAAAAATGAGAATGATAGTTTTCGCTACAAACATATTATGTGATCAATTTAATCAATACCTCAAAATAAAAAAAGGACTTTTTAAACCACTTTCATTTATATCGGCACATACTGTGGTTCATTTTTAAATTTAGTAAATAGGGTAATTAAAGATAGGTTGCAAAAATTGCAAAATAAAGCTATGCGGAATATTTTAAATGTAAATATGTAGATATACATATGTTGAACGAATTGAATTGGAAGAATGTAAATGAAACCTTAAAAGTGTGGTGTTAGTACATGTTTTTAAATTACATAGATAAGAATTTATTACCAAGATATTTTAATAAGTATTTATAATGTACATAGTCATAATACTAGGGGTAAGAATAAGTTAATAGTTAAGAATTTAAAATTAAGTAGATCTAGGAGAAGTATCTTGTACAGGGGTGCTGTTGAATACAATGGACTGCCAGAAGATCTCAGAAATTTACACAATATTGGCAGCAATTTTACAAATATTGGCAATTTACATAATATTGGCATTAGCACTTATACCTCTGTATAATTGCTAATAAATAATTAAGTTTATTTTTTAATTTTATCTTTAATTCATTTTAAAGTTACTGTTTGTTTGTAATTAGCTTCTTGAATAAATAAATAAATAAAATAAAATAAAAGTTAAGATAAACTGTTTGATTATAGTGAATTTAATAAGCAAAGGGGGAAATGTCCTAATTTTTTAATTGTAATTTCAAAATATGTATCACTGATAAGATTATTGACATTATTGTGATTGGACTATATCTAGACACTGCACATATGTACATATGTACGTGAAAAAAACAAAATCAAAATTTTAAAAACTTTCCCACATTGAGCGTAAAAATGAAAACATGGGAATACGTGCGCGATTAACTCTAAAAATAAAAAGCTATTTCAATACGTGACAATCTTAGGTTAGAATTTTATTTGCGCAATCGGCCGATTCGAAAAGGCATCCGCAACCAAAGTCGAAAACGTCACACGGAGATTGCACAATCGATACAAAAACAACAAGAATTGCACGAAAACAACCGATCGAAAAACGTCACGCATAACAATGCGAATTTTTACATACGTATGAAAAAAACCACCACAAGATAAGCATCGTTCGTAACCGAAAAATTGAATTCAAATAAACAAACGAACAAAACAAAAGAATTTTAATTTAACGCGCTCTGATTGGTCGAAACAGCGAGAACAAAAGCAAAACTGACAGTTGAAGGTTAAGACCGACCATCGAACGATTGCCGAGATTCGATCACAATACATGCACATTGCATCGAGGAAAACGACTCGATGTTTACATTTATAGGTTATGTTTGATGGGGGGGGAGGCGGGCGTGGGGGGAAAGTAAGAAAGATTGTACATTCGAGGATTGCGGTTACGGTGGATAAAATGGCGCAATAAATCTACGGTGTATAGTACTGTGAACGGCGAGTACCGGTCGTTTGATGGTGAATGGCGAGACCAGGAGTCGTGAAGAGTGAAGAGTGAGGAGTGAGGAGTTAGCAGATAGCAGATAGCAGATATCTGGTGGACGTTCGCCGAACGGGCTTTGGGCTGAGCTTCTTTTTTCGGCCTCAAGTTCGCTCGCCTCAAACACCGACCATAACCTAGCGGCATGTGCGCGAGCACGTACTCATCGACGCCATGTTAAATCATTAAATCGTTCTAATTTTGCCTATTTCGTCATCTAGCGTGATCGCTTCGTTGTTTATTTTATTTATCGTGTTTGTAGGAGTTCCCTCCTCGCGTATTATTCACAATGGCAACATCTCCAAAGGCAGATTGGGGGGGGGAGCACCCTTAAGTACCAGCGTATTATTAATTTTATTAATTTATTACCGCGGAATAATGATCGAGAGATACATAATAACAATAAATAATAATGAAAAAAAAACAGATAATTTATTATTATTGATGACACGGCGAGTCGGTGGCTGTAGCGTTTAGCAATTGTGAACAAACACTGGCGCACGCTATTGTTCGAGAGCTTCTTACAGCAGCCGATTCTGCTATATCTGCCACTTTGGTTAAGATAAACGATCTGTCGTCAAAAAAAAATTCTCAACGTACTTGCAGTTTAGTAAAGTTTACTTAATAGACAGTAGATTCAACACCACGACATAATAATATGATCCACTGGTCAACATGTAATCGTTTGATGATTTTTAGATTTTCTCCTTGTTTTATTTAACTTCTCTGGGTTGACCTGTTCGCAAATTTAATTTCGACGCATTCCCTCACTTAATTTCGTCTCAATCAATTTTTTAAATGATAATTTAACATTTGTTTTTTGTTTGCTCTTCTGAAGTAATGTCTCATTTGCTTACGTAAAACAAAACTTAAGAATTTGTTCATATGAGCAATAGAAAGATTATGCCATTTCTCACATTCGTCTATACGTTTTCAAAAATTTAGTACAGTACATCCATCCATATTGAAAATTTTAATATAATTTGACTCTAGATAGTCAACTGCAGTTTAATCAAAAAATTTCAACTACCATTTGAATTTTTACTTACCTTTCTAGTAATTCATATTTGTTGTCATTTCAATTTCATAATGAACACCACGCAACAACCGTTTCTCTAAAAAGGATATACCTGTATGTAGATATGTATGTTGTTATGTTATTTTGAATAATTTTCTTTATTCTACATCAGAGATCAGAGATGAGGAGAACCTTAGTCGAAGTACATAAAGTGGGTAAAATTAATAGCAAAATAAAAAATATCACAACACATTTGCAAGAATTTATATTTTGTTCAAATCACACAAAGAAATTCCAACCGAACATGTAATACTGTAAATAATTTACATTTCATAAAGTTTTCATCAATTAATTTATTGTAAAAAATGCAGCATTATATTTTCAATAGCACCTCAGTCTATTATAGAATTTCTTTTATTGCTAATATCATTATTTGCATTGTCAATGACACAAATACGTTTTTATAAAATTTGTAAATGAATAACAGAACAAAAATAAATAAATAAACAATAATTACATTTATATACTTCAATAAACAGAATAACAATACCGATAAAAATGTATAACAAATGGATACAGTTGTAACAAACACCTTTAAAATATTATTCACGAAATAGCGTTATATCTTATATTAAGCCTTTATATAACTTTCACAACACGCACACGCACACACAAAGTTACCTTTGCTAAATATATTGTATATATATAATATTTATATATATCAGACCATGTATTTGAGTGCCAGTGCATTCAAGTACAAGAAACAAATTTCTCAAAATGATGAAATAAATAAATAAAATTCAATGTACTCATCCCACTATGAACAAACTGCAAATCGCAAAACAACCACCACTCTAATATTATAGTCATCATTGTTCTCCAACCTCAAAAACATTTATATATGTATATAATAATATAAAATTCTTAACAATGCACGCGAGATAATTATTTAAACAGAAAATATTCACATGACGTATAAATATCATTCAACAATGTCAATTTTTCTATCTCATACAAATAAATATATAAATATAACCATCTCAATAAATAGATTTCAACAAAAAAAAACATAAATGAAGATTAAAAGAAATCGCCAAAGGCGCAAGTAGTAATATCACGAGAGATGCTGATGCGAAGATATTTGTAATTGATTCCATTGACTGGAAGGACCTTGGAAACTCCCCCGGTGTAACCAGGGGAAGTAATTATTGTTACTATAAGAATTGTTGGAAAAACTACTCGGTTGATTATTAATATTGTAGTTTCCCGGTTCCGTACCCGATGGTAGATTGTTAAAATTACCCCAAATATTTTGATTCAGTACAGGAGTTATGGTCCTATCAACGGTTGCAAACTTATTATAAGACACATTGGTATTCTGACTTCTATCTACGTAATCTTGACTACCTAACGTTAGACCTTGAAAATTTAACATATCGACATTCAAATTGTGATCATTTTGCAACGTATCAATGTGATGCCTTTGCTCTCTGAATGAATTCTCTTTGTAGTCGTTAGGTACAAAATTTTGATTTATTTGATTATTATAATTACGATTCTGATGATGTCTAGGCGAAGCGATGGAAACGTTGACAGCGACACCTTTGATCGCGTGATTCTCCTCGCAAACGCTCTGCGCCATCTCAGGATCGAGAAAAGTTACAAAACTAAACGGTCTAAAGGGTTTAGGTACAAAGACATCGGTTACCTCTCCATATTTATAGAAATAATCACGCAAATCATCCGCCGTTATATCTTCCGTACATCCTCCCACAAATACTTTGAAAGGTAATCCTTTTTTAGAATGAGGTATCAACACATCGCACCGCCTTCCATCTATCGTATGTTTCTTGGTCAATACGCGCATCTGGGTGTAATAATTTGCAAATCGAATAAATGCAAAGCCTTTCGATTGACCTTTGGCGTCCCTCTTCAACCAAACTTTCCTGACTTTGCCGAAATTTTCGAAATACTCTCGCACGGTTTGTTCTGTGGTCTTCCACGGTAATCCTAATACTATCAGATCTGTGGCATCTTTTTGCATCATTTTATTGATAGAATTTTCTACGGCATTCTCTTTCGGGAAACTGCATAGATATTTATAGCAGCCCCATCCTTCACTGGGTGGGTAAAGACAGCCATCTTTCAACCTTAATCCACGTGTCGTATCAGTTTCAGGATGTATAAATGTAAGACCGCAGCAACCTAAAACAATAAAAAAAAAAATTAACTTACAAAATCTATTTCACATACATATTATAAGCTATTGACGACTTTAAATTTTCTTAATATTGGAACCAGCCTTATTGACATTGAAGATTAGTACTCTTCACAAGTGCCCCGGCATTATATACATACACACATGTGAATGTATGTATGCTGTGGATGATGTATGTATGTGTATAATCGATCGTTGTTTTCTGTACTTCAAAGAAGTGTATCCATTCCGTTTCCAAATACAACCTAGACAATTATGATGAAGACTCATAATGCTATACAGTCGAATTACAGGAGAATTGTAATTCTTCTTCTTCTGTAATCAAGGATAAATCCTTGTTTGTAGAATCAGAGCGTTCTACTATCCGGTTCTTAATTGTGCAACCATATTTGTTCAATTTACAACATGAAATACAATACTATACACATAGATATAGAATATATAGATAGGGCATGTCTAACCTTTTTGCTTAAAGAAAGCGTCCTAAGCAACGGGGGTGTTGCGGGGGGGAGAGAATTTACCAGAAAAAATCGACGGATCTACCTACCTACTCGCTAGAAGTCAAGCAAGCATTGCATTAGGTGCATTAGATATTTTCCGGATACTTCTCGGGCGTTAGGGCCCATCTATGTTATTCTATATCTACATATGACTATACATAAGTCTGTGTATCAGGATTTACAATGGAATTGTTTCCGAATTATCAACGCAGTGCACTTGTTTATTGCCATTGAAAATTTGAGCTATTAATTTTTTTTCGTAGCCCATACCTCGGTTACTGCTATTGTTAGTACAATCGTCAACGGGCAATACTCTCGTAATACATAACTTTAGGAATATGCCTGACCGACCAGCTGGGTAGTCTAGTCGCGGAACGTTCCCATACCATGTGCATATGCGCTCATTTACTCATACACATACGCACGACACGGGCTGCACGCAGCGCTATAATACACAACCTCACTAGCTCACACAAACACTCGTGGCACAGTAACCAACCGCTGACAATGTCAACGGGCAGATAGCCTTGATCCCAGGAGATTCGCCTCCACCACACACCCCTTCTCCTCTGTAGTGCCCAAAAGAGGTCACTCTAACGGAGAAGTAATTATTTTTTAACGCGCACGAGGATCATGGGTCTCAATCACTCGTTTTTAGTTTTTAGGCAGATACCACTTATTATGTAAAAATATAAAATCGCAAGAATGTAAGTATTCCATTCGTCGAAGTTTTCCGTTAGGCAACTTTCTTCCTTATTCACTAGGTAGGAAGTTAGTAAATTGCTTAATATTATTCAGTATTCCATTTGTCAGTCGAAGTTTCCGTTAAGCAACTTTCTTACTTATGTACTAGGTAGGAAGGTAGTAAATTGTTTAATAGTATTCCATTTGTTTGTCGAAGTTTTTCATTAGGCAACTTTGTTCCTTATGTAGTGAATTGTTTAATAGTATTCAGTATTTCATTTGTCAGTCAAAGTTCTCTGTTAAGCAACTTTATCCTTACGCACTAGGTAGGAAGGTAGTGAATTGGTTAACAGTATTTCATACGTTGGTCGAAGTTTTCCGTCAAGCAACTTTCTTCCTTATGCACTGGGTAGGAAGGTAGTAAATTGCTTGATTAATTCAAAGTTTCAATATTATATCAAAGCAAAATTTAAACGTTCATTTGTTTATATTATGCATCCAATTAATAGGCGGCTGGATGGATTTATTCAACAGTCGATTTTTGAATAAAACTTAACACTCACAAAACCGGCGACGACCTCATTTCATTCACTTTCGAATTTTATATATTATAATTCAAACAGCCCAATCGTCGAACGCGAACAGCACGATAACCATCGAATATCGACCCAATCGGCGACCTGTCACCGATACCTAGAAACCACGTAGAACCTCGACGGAAATGGCAACGGCGAATCAAATCGCAAAACGTACATGAGTACATAATCCACGACCACTTGTGTCTGGGTCGCGAGTTATATTTGCAGCATCAGGGCAGCCAACTGCTACATTACCACAATACACACACACACACATACAGAAACACACATGCAATCCTGTCCCTCGTTTCTGATTCCAATAAATTGGTACGTGCGGGTGAGGTTATGTGTGGGTGTGGATATGTGTGTATCAGTACCTGGGAAGTTGTCCTGCAAGGTTTTGAGGGGCAGCGAGCCGTCATGGTCGGTGGGTAAACGGCGTGGAGCGGCACAAGGAGATCCCGAAACGGAGATCAGCTCGACGGGCATCTCGACACAACAAATAGACGATGGCTTGTCCCAGCATCGGCATTAGCGATAGTCCCTACTGAGTCCCGAGTGGAGGAATTCCCGAACGCCGCACGCCGCAGCCTCACGACCCGCCCCCGCTCGCCCCGCCCCTCCACACAAACTCATAACACTCTCGATCACGGCCATGGACCCGATCCGTACGGCTAAATCTAATTTTCCTTTTTAAACGGTTGTACAATGTTCCGTTGTGCTTCTAAAATCGTTGGCAAATTTAATTACGAGTTCTTTCATTTTTTGGTGTGCTATTTTTTAGATTTTGTGTCGGTCGGAATTTTCCCTTTTTGGTTTGTTAGTGTTTGGTGATTTTTGACGCGTTGCGGTACTTTATTTTGATGATTTTACATTGTACGTATTTACAAAGTATAATTTTAATAAATTTTGTACGCAAAATGTAGTCACGGTAGATAATCATATTGGGGCATGTTACACTATCAATATTACCACGCGATACTCGCGTATAATGATACACAAAGTAGAAATATTGATGGTATTGATGGTATCGTGGCGAGTATCCGAACTGTTTTGAATTCCGCGATACCAGGGGGCGTAGCTACGTGGAGTAGAGTGGATACAGATTGCTCAATACAGACAGGAATGGAAGAGGCAATGGATGATGAACGACTGAAAATGATGAATTCTAATATGTAAGTTGAAGAAAAAGTGTGTGTGAGCTTAAATGTGCTATCGAGCAATTGTGTGTGTTCAGTCAAAGTGTTGTCAAAGTGCATCTCTGTGATGTTACCATATTTAATAACGATAAGAAGTGCGAGAATTCCTAGTTAGGTGTGTACTCAGTGGTGTAGAATTCAGCTAAAACGCAGGGGTGGTGCGGGCAATGCACGCGAATAAAGGTTTGGTTTCGCAAGTAGCCGCGGCTTGGCTGACTTGGGTGTTTTCAGGCATCTGTCAAATTCTATACAAAAAAAAAGCCACGGAGTTGGCCGTTTTCCCGCACTCCTCGTGCGGCGTTGGACACAACAGCCAAGACCTACCTGGTTTTTTTTTATATAGCATTTGAAAATGGCCTTTTAAGTGGAAAATTTAGCATGCCGGGAAAGTGGCCGCGGTCACAACAGCCAAGTCGGTCAGGCCGCGTCCACTTGCGAAACCATGCCTTGAGGGGCCGTCTTCAAGCTCAACCTATTTTATTTTTTTACACATAAATACACAATATATGTAAGCTAATTCATTCACTGGCCTACAAATTTCGCAGGTATTTTTTTTTATTTTTTGTAAACTTAAGTTTACATAATCCAATAAATGGCGCAGTCCCTTTTAATCGACAATTTTCAGGAACAAATTCGAGAGGGGAAAAAAAAGAACAAGAATAATGGTGAAAACAACAACCAGTTTATTTTCAAAGCAAAATCATATCAATACTTTATACAAACTATAGTACAAAAATTTACATTAATCACAATAATACACACAAGCCGGGACTAAATTTCTGAGCAGCATCAAATGGGACGATCGACGAAACCGGCTTTTCGTTAAAAATAATATACATGTAACTTCTTTCGCTTAAATTCGTTAACTAAAAATTACATTCCTATTATACACTTACTCCATAATGGTTTACTGGTCAAATAATAATTAGAGAAATTATTCATAGGATTCTTTACTTATGCAACAAATTCAACATCCTAATTCATAATTTGATTTGCAGTGTATGTTCGTCACATTTACTGCTATGCAGCATTAGCAATAATTGTCAATTAGCAATGCACAAATGAAGTAGCAAGCCGATTTCAAATTCTGATTGAACCTTGAGCTTTACATTTTTTAAAAATCATGAGCAATTTTTTTTTTAAATGATTTAAATAATCGATAAAAGTATTAGTAATTAGATAAATAAATAAACAAGTATGTTAAACGTAGTTCATAAAATAGTAATTTTGTAAAGCATCAAAGTTAGAATCGTACATAAAATTTGAAATAGCTTGTAAAATTTCTGCTATTTCTGTAAGATATCGTAAATAGAATTAAATAGTACTCCAGTTCCATTAACGAAATCTGCTTTTGAGTGTTCATTACAACTATATTTAATAATATTAATATTTATTTCAAATGCACAAATAAGCAGAACACTACTTCCGATGACAAGCCGCTTTTCACAATCACGTTTCACAAAGAATCAATTCGATTCCAACAAATAAAAATAAAGTAAGAAAATATTGGCAATTAAAAAAATTGGGCTGCAACATTTACACATACAAATAGACTAGATTTTTCGACAGCCATTATCAAAACTAAAAAAATATACATTTCTCAATGTTAATCATTGACTTACTTACAATAGGATACAAAATTATTAAATAAAAAATATTAAATTGGATTTCATATTATTTTTTGGTATAGGCTCTTTCTCGTTTAAAACAACGTTAATATGGTCGTTTAAAAAAAATATATGCTTTCATCAATTATTTTACAGCAAAATATGAATATGGTTTCAACGTTGATTTTATAATATTAAATATATTTATTTATTTAGAAAATCGTGGGATATTCATTGAAAATATTAGACTTAACACATTGCGTGTTAACCTTGTTAAAGTGACAAAAATTATGTACATACAAATTAAAAAAGTCAACTTGCGTTGAATAGAATACATATTGCGGTTTACGCGCTACGTGTTATAAATACATATAACATAGAATACATGTTCAAACGGTAATTAAAAGTATGAAATATTCTTCTCAAAATACATATTCTGCCATTTCGACGCATTCAGAGTTGTCTACAAATTACAAAAAGTATTATTTAAATACTCTACAAAGAACACGGCATGGTCTATGAACACAAGACATTCACATTGCTCTTGAATTACTGAACACTTGTCAACACAACAAAGGATATCTCATTGGCATTACACATTATACTGTACTGAAATTCCAATAAATTTAATTATACATCTTATTCCTTTTTGATAGTGTCTATGTATGTATGTATGTATGAATTTCAACATTGAATATGTAGTATCAATATTAAAATCCATTAAATTTACTGCAAATGCAGTGCCTATTAATACATCAGAAGAATAACACGAAAAACTATGTATGTATGTATGTATATCAAAGGTTTGCTTGTAAAAATGTTGAAAAACTGATGAAACATTATTTTAGAAGAGGCACAGAATTGAATGTTGAAATAATGATGTGAAATGTTCACATAGTGTTATAGACAGTGTTAGTGCATCTGTTTGTTGCATGACTTTTGTTGAAGCTCAACCTTGTCAATGGATGCGTTTTGCCATGCTGCAATTGCTTCTTCTGAGGCTTGTTTATCATAGATATACTGTTTGGATAAGTACTAGCAGACATGGCAACCACCGTAGGCGCTACGGGTGGCCTCAACGCAACAGCCGAAGAATTCTTTAAAGTGCCACATACTGAATTTCTTGAAAATGGAATTGTTTGTTGTTTTTGTGCTTTATTGTCTATATCACGATTTAAACTAGATTTTCTTAAAGGAACAGGCGGTTCACTCAAACTAATTTTATTATTGAATTGTTGACTTTTAGGTCTGTCATACTTTCCAACCAACACTTTAACAGACAAGTCTTCTAGAGAAGTAGTTTGCCCTACATTATTTACATTTGACTCGTGCTCCAACTGACTCTGCTTATCAATATGAACACTAACAGGCGACGATGGAAGACTTCGACCTTTATTATTATTTGAGTTTGTACAACTATTTTGGGTACCAATATCAACGTTTGATGCATTTTTGAGATCAGTTTTTGCATTTGAATTGGCCTCAAACTTATTTTTTAAATTCATTACTTTACCAGAAATATTTTTATTAATTGCTATGGTGTTATCCATTTTTAGCCAATTGTTTTTGTGCTTTGGCATTTGGAAAACAGAAGAATTTATCGCATCGATTGGCTTAATTGTAGTTAAATTTCCAACAGAACTAGAAGATGAATTAAATGAATGCCTATCTAATATATTTATGCATGACGCAACTGGAGCACTCGCAGAAAGTGGAGAATATAAAGAGCCACGCTTTTGAATGCAATATAAATCATCCGCGCTATTTAAATCCAGTTCCTTTAATATGGCACTCATTTTATCATTTTTTTGCTTATTAACAGTTACAACACTATCACTATTGCCATTAGCACTTTTAAGGAATTTAAGCGATTTATTACAAATTTGTTCATGGTTTTCATTAATAATGTCTAAATCACAGGTGGGAGCTACAAGTTTGTGCACCAAAATATTGTTCACTGCTTCATTGACACCATTGCAGGTTATAACATCTGCATCAGGACAAATTCGCTTTGTTGAACAACCTTCTTCAAGTTTTTGCTTAGTGCGTTTAACAGTTCCCAAATGCCAAGGTTCATCATAAGAACCCCACGAAGAATTTCTTGATGGCTTTGTGTCATATGAACCCCAAGAAGAATGACGAGAAAGTTTTTCTATAACTACTGCACTATCACAAGAACTTATGGAACTTTGTCGGCTAAGTGGAGAACCATTTTGTTCCATATTTTCTGATCCATGTTGTTGCTCTTCTTTATCAAATACACGATCCACTTGCTTTGAAAAAAGGTCGATAGATTGTCTAGGTTTGGCACGCAAGTCTAATACACCACTATCACATTTAATAATTTCATTCACATCTTTATTGTCACTGTGTTCATCATCATAACAAAGTTTATTGGAGTCAAAACCATTCTCTCCGGGATCCCATGTTTCTGTTTTGCCCATAATTTGCCTCGATTGCATGATATTTTGAATAGAATCACCGTGATATGAAGATTCAAACCGGAAATTTGATTCACTTATCTCTGATGATTTGTCACTATTTTTAGTATCTGAACCATTACAAGATCCATCACCTATTGAAAATCTAATGAAATCTTGATTATGATTATTTAAATTTAATTTTAAATTACTTCGAACTTTTGGATTTCTTTTCTCGTTGGTAGCTTGAGATTCCAATTCATTAACAATATGCTTCACGTTGGGAATGCCGTCACCTTTGATACGCATTATTCGATTTTGCGACACGCTGTAACTTCCGTTCGCACACGGCATTAACACATTGCGAGACTCTTGTGCTAAATTCTCTAATGATACAGATGTAGGAGGAAGAAGTTGAGAAGCCAATCTTGTATCTGGTGACCACGATCTAGGTCTTCCTCTGCAACGACCCGATAAAGCTTGAATTAATGGCGTCGGTTCCATGATTCGTGAGCCCGTTTTCGAAACTAATCCAGGAGACTTGAGATTTGTTTCAGATTTTGACCTTTGCAGTTTTTCTTTATTCTTCATTGCATCTAAAATACCTTGATATGTTTCCAGTTGAGATACAAAACTAGTGTTGGGTTTAATGCACGTTCGTTTCCCTTTGACATGTTTCATTGCTTTGTCGAAATTCCAATCAAACGCTTTCATAGCGTAAGCAATTACGACGGATGCAGACCGGCTGACACCCATTTTACAATGAACTAACACTTTGGAACCATCATCTTTAGCTCTACTGATATATTTAAATGTATTATCCCAATGCTTGAGAAGATCAGTTTTTTCATCATCGTATACACGAATGTTGAGGTAATCAAAAGTACCAGGAAAGAAATTGTCGATCTCCCTCGTCACATTTAATATATGACGTACCCTGCAATAATTCAAAATAAGTTTCAATTAGTCTTCAAAATATAAATTGGATCATCAATATTTTAAAAATCCGGTTTGAAATATAATATAACTTACCCATTTTTTTGCAACTCTTCCAAATTGCTAGCATTCCATTCGGAACCCAAATAGACATGGTCGAATATCTCTGTTGGAGCATCCATTTGACCCATAATAGTGATTATTTCTCCATCAATGAAAGGTTTATACTCCCCGAGATCCATGTCTAAATCCTCTTCAAGCCGACCTCTGATTACTTTACTCGTAACTTCATCGAGGTCTACACTCATCATTATTTCTTTGAGAGTGGACCTGATAACGTGCTCGGTTTCCTCGCGCTCTCTAGGCCTGAAAATCACATTTGAACGTAAGCATATTATGATTAGTGAGAGAAGAGAAAATTTAACCAAACTGAACATACTTGGTACGCAAGGAGTCAGGTGAAGGTGGCCTACGAGACTCGATGCAGTCCATGGCGTGCCACTCGTTGAGGCAAGAGCGATCTGATTCGATCCTCTGTTCATAGTAATTCACCCAATCGTGGCTGCCACCACCCAAGAAGTAGTTTTGCTCTCGAGCCCGACAGCTCACCCGATGCAGCGTCTGCAGTGCTGACCTGTAACAATACATCAATTGCTTTACTAGGAAATCACTTCAATCAATAGATACATCTAATAACATGTCATTTTGAATTGCCAATTTATTTCAATAACCCGAATAATAATCTGGAATCATTCCATCAACCAATATCAAACAACAACGAGGAATTCTGTTCCAATACATTCAGCATAAAGTACGGTGAGACCTGTATTTACTTTTACAATTGAATAATTACCGGTAAATATTAAGTGCACGACTTATCAGAACATGTTTATAGCAAATATTCAGATCATAATGAACGTAGTTGAACACCTTGAATTAACATTTGGAATTGCAAGAGAACCGACGACAGTTGCAGGTGTATCGAAAGCAGATTCAAACATTCAATATATGTATGTACGTATGCATGTATCGTACATATAGGTGCTAATGCAATCTAGCCATGATTGAAGAGAAATTAAATAAATTGATACATACATACATACATTTACAAAAAAAAAAATATTATTAATAGAAAAGCTCCAGACGATGGGTGCGCTCGCCGAATCGTCTACATTGGCCGAATACTCGATAAGCTTTTTTTGTATGGACAAATTTCCTCAGTTTCTCAAACGACCGTCGTACATATGTATATACGACGAGCACACGCATCCTCTGGAGCCGGCTTTATAAGTTATAAGTGTAAAGCGTTGCTGTTGAGCATTCACATCGGCGTACAACAACTGTTGACTAGCACTGGCGACAAAAAAAGACAAGCACCTGTTGAGATCAGAGTGGAAATTCTTGCAGCCAACGCGTCAACGATAGAATTGTCGTCCACTCCACTATACGTACATACATACATACATATGTATTTTGCACAGTGTGACGTAAATGTTTCCAAGTAAAACGTACATACATAGGAGCGAAAGGAAAATACGCGACAGTTCAGCTCGAGCTAGTCTCCATTTCGAGAAAATTCTTGGTCCTGAGGGGCATTCGCACGTGAGAGTCTGTGGCTGACACGGGGGGCGACCATGTAGGGCTCCGCCCCCGCCTATTTGCTGCCACCCAAACCATATATGCTGATCAATGAGGCCATATCGACCGCAACGCTCAAGCCTATCGCCCAAATCGAGACTGTCGCTCTAACCGTCGAATTTCGAATATTTTTATACCGATCGATGTCCAATTAGGATATTCACATGTGCATGCCAAATTTGACACGAAATTCGAAATTTTCACGAGGTCAATAACGTACATTTTATACTAATTCGATGCATCGGAGTTCATATCGCGCTACGATCCTAATTAAATATACGATGAAAGCGTGCGTGGGTGCCGTCACCCTCGCCTCGATTGGAATCCAAAAATTATAAATAATTAGAATCATCATCATTTTCAGCAGTTTATCATCCACTGCTGGATCCAATCCTCTTCCATTCCTGTCTGTCTTGAGCGATCTGCATCCAGTTGACTCCACGCATTCTTCTCAATTCATTGGCCCATCTTCCACTCGGTCTGCCTTGCTTTCTTTCACACCCTCTCGGATACCATTCCAGTATTTCTCGCGTCCATCTCCCATCCATTCTTCTCGCTATGTGTTCAGTACTTCAACTTTTTCACACGTTCTGCTATATCTGCCACTTTGGTAATACTTCTTACCTATGTATTCCTCTTACGATCTCTTCTTGTTAGCCGAGCATACATCTTTCCACCCTTCTCTGTGTGCATTGGATCTTACATAGCATTATTGAATTTAGCATACACATTTCACATCCATACGTCATAACTGGCAGTACGCATTGCCTTATTTTGCCTATGCCTTATATTTTAAGCATAGCGGAATGTTGGATTTAAAAACTATGTTTATTCTTCCAAAAGCACTCCATCTTCGTCATATTCACCAATTGTCTTAACAATCAACTATCTCTACAATATGATTATCTACATACATACATACATACTGTGACTACGCTTTGGGTGCAAAATTCGTTAAAAATACTTTCCGAATATGTATGTACAGGCGGACCTCAACTTTCGCACATAATTGGTTCCTGAAAATGTGTGCGAAAGTTAAATGTTCGAAAGTAGAGGATGTAAAAAAAAAAAGCACCAAAAATTGTATCAATGTATGTATTAAATAAAAATTATTTATTTACATTAAAAAGTAAAGTAAATATCGCATTCAGGCAAACACACAGTACTCTTATGAATAGCCCTACGTACTTGAGATATTTGTGCAATTTTTTATCTTTCCCTTTCAATGATCTAGGATTTTCTGCTTGATAAATTAACATTGGCATCAATTTTAAATCACCAGCTAAATTTCCACCAAGAAGCAATGTCAATCGGTTTTTAGAAGGTTTATGACCAGGGGCAACTGATTCTTCCTTTGATAAAAATGTTCGATTAGGCATCTTCTTCCAAAATAAACCAGTCTCATCTATGTACATTGAATATTTGACTAGAGGAGTATTCACCATCTTCAATAATTTTGGACAATGAGGCATGTCTTTTGCAGCATCTTCATCCGCATCAGCTGATTCTCCAGTGAATTTAATATTGTGTAAAGAATACCTTGTTTTAAAATTTGAAAACCAGCCGTTACTTGCATGAAACACCGTGTTAGAATCTTCTTTTAGTCTAGCCTTCCAATCCTTATGCAAACTAAAGAGCTCTAGCTTGAATTATTGAAGTACTCAGAGGGATGTTTTTTTGATTTTGGTCACTTATACAATAAGACAAAGATTTCTCCATTTCATCCATCACTATGCCGTGCCTTTTAAAAACAATTTTTGATGATATATTTCCACAATTTCCAACAAAAAAAAAAAACGTTTTTTTTTAAATGTGCGAAATAGCGAATTGTGCGAAAGTCGAATGTGCGAAAGTTGAGGTCCGCCTGTACATACATATACATATATACGAGCTATGAATGTCTACACTTTAACTCTTAACCAATTAAGCCAAATAAACGTTGCTACTTAACCCGAACGCCGGATTAACTTGAGCTCAATCTCGGATTTGACTAATGGAGCCGTACCTTTTCGAAGCGTCTCGGCTCAATATAAATCCTAATCCTTATCCGTACTACTTTTTCATTGAAAACAATCATCACATTCAAATATTTTACATTGTTAGAGGCTTTTGATAATGTACCCCTCGATATTCTCCTCAACAGTTATCTGTGAATAAACCCTAGAAACCAATTACTCGCGGGGTTTTATTGAAGCTTTAAAGATTCTTAGTGCGAGACTTTTTATTTTAATATTGGCACAATATCGGAATTCGGTAGTTACGCCATGCAGAATCATAATAGAGGTTCTAAGCACGCAAACAAGTGCGATAAGTATCGTTTCGCATGCGTACCATGACCATAATTCGCCAAGATCACACGTCGCTAATGCCGTTCGAGGCGCGAACAAACTGGGGAAAAACGTTCGCGTCCTTGTCTGAATCGCGAGATAGAATCCCAAGTCAGTACATAAATAGCGTTGGCGCGGATTTACGTCATCCGTTCGAGACAGGTAAAAGTTTTCTTGATCAGTCACCGGTCCATATTAGACTCGGCGGATTTTCCGCAATAGGCGATGTTATACATTTCGATAAATAAGCGAAATTCGGAATCGCGATCTTAAAGTAGGCTACGCGGCAACGTCATACAAATGAAACGTTTACAACGCGGTGGGTGACAATATGAGTGGGCGTTGGTTGGGCTATCTTCGACGCTCGTAAACATTTTTTTACAACTACACAGTATTTGAAGTTCGCAAACAGGTCCGCGAATCCGGCAGTCACAATGTGTACAAATAATAATTAATCGAATACAACAGCGTCGAAGAATGGAAATCGACATGTTTACCCGACGATAAAAACAAACATGTCGTCACGCCATATTTCGTCTTGGACGTTCACTTCGCAGCCACAGTGAATATAGTTTATTGACTCGAGCTGATCATTCGGCGCTACACACAAGTGAAACAATAATAATGATTATTATTATACCTAACGTATAAAGTGATAATTACACGGTGATAAATTTCCAATTGTCTGGTTTATAATGAGCAAATATCGAATTTTTTATAGGATGTAAGTTGCGGTTTTGGTCACGTACGATATAAAAACCCACGTACGTACTTCTTTCTAGCAAAATTGGCTAACACGGTAAAATCGCACAGAATTTAAACATTAATTTGATCTATTCACACGATATAAAAACAGTCACGAAATATAGAATACGATGTTTCGGCAAATTTTTAGAATAAACAAAACATTCAAGTGTCAAAACACAGATGATTCGCAAATGTAAGATTTTTTATGTAACAAAGAAATTTGGAAATTTAAAAATTTCGTGAAATTTTTAGCAAATTAAACTTCTAATACCAGAGGAGGGCGGGGCTACGGATTAGTTTAAGAAGATACATACATAATTGAACAACTCTTATGTATTCCATATACTGAAAATTAAGCACAGAAATTCAAGAATGTGTGCAGTCAATCAATCGTCCCGAACTAAAGACCTTAAAGGCCTACAACATTTAACCGATAACTAAATTTTTCGATAAAAATTTGCTACGAAACTGTACTACGTGGGGGGGGGGGGGGACTTGGTACGAGACCAGCTCATGCCACACGAATTTTGTTTTGAGTAAATTTAATGCCATTCAAAGTTAATCAGTCCGGGAAAACTTATTATTGTATGGAGTTACCAAACTTATTAACGATTCCAGTGCAATGATAATCATATCTCATATGTACATATTCCAAATGCGATTCCAAAGGAACTCGACACGATTACAAAAATAAGGCAACAAGTAGGCAATTGGTCGAAATTTTCGACAGATTTCAAAAAAGCAATGGAGTACTTGGTTGGATACAATACAATATACACACACACTGGGTAAACGTAAGCAAGTCCACCTATCTGAATCACATTATGAGCGAAGTAGAATACGGATCAGTGTCCTTACCCGACCAGCATGCCCATGCCTGAGCGGGGTGTATTTGCGCGATGCAGTTGATGCAGAATCGTCATCGGCCGATGGAGAGGACGTCAGCTGGTGCATCAGACTAAGTATGCACCAGCGAGTCCTGGCGAGGTTTCGTCGTCGGCTGTTCCGGCAGTCGTCGTCTTACCCAGCGAACCTTCGTTTCGCGACTGCTGGCTAACATCACGAGCCATATTAGGGAAACCACTGATGGTGTAGGAGGCCGACATGGTGGGTGCCCCCCCACCCCACACTACCACACATGCTCATACAAAATTATCAGTCACATGTAACTAATGAAAATCTAAACTGTTTTTTATAATTTTTTTTTAATCAACTCTCTCTCTTGATTTGGTATGGTAAAATATTAATAAAATCCAATGAAATGGAGGAAGACACGCGGCGTGGCGGTAGATAGTGACTGAATTTCAATCAAAAGTAAACAAGTTGCCACAAGTCTACTTGAAACGACGAATTTCAAATATCATTTGAGTACCCCTTAATGAACTCTTTAAACGTAAAATATTTCAAAATTAATCTTAAATGCTATAAAATATTTGCTAAATGATATTACGTACATAGGTATGTACATTATCAGAAAACCACAAGCATCCTGTAACGATAGTAAAACCTCAAATAATCAAAAAAAAATATATATACATACATACATATGTAATAATATCCAAGGACGCATCGACGACATTATTCGATCATTGAATGTGTCCTTTCTCCGTGAGGATATTGTTAACTAGCTGGTATACCCGTCATATGACGGTGGATCGTAACCCCAACCCCCACCCGTGTGCGTTGCTTTGTACAATAACAGTACACTCCCTATCCCGTTTGACAGTACGTAAAACAATTGTACAGTGTACCGTCGATTGGAATGGGTCATAAAATTGCGATGGCGACTCGTACCAACTTTGACAGATGGAGGCTTGTTTGCCAACACACCGCTAAAAATATTGTTTGCTATGTTGGCAATGCTAGCGTGACCGCAACGACCCGGACAGGCAGGCGGGCAGACGCCTATATGTGGTGTATATAATATTATTAGGTATCTAAGTTATGAATAAACCACGAGTATGCAAAACCAGTGTTTGAAATTTCAATAATTTATAAGAGCGTATGCACACATGCATGTATGTATGTATGTATGTACATATTATAATAGTAGGGCAGAGGTGAGTCTTTGCGTTTGAATATATGTATATATGAGTATGTAACTGTGCTGGATAGGTATAATTATAATCGTTTTTAAGTCGCCGTCTCGGTTAAGATAAGCCTTTGACCGATAACAAAATGTGTGCTCATCAACTATGTCGCAACGGTTTCAAATCTAATGTAAATACGGCGACAATATTGGTCGTCAATACAAATGATGAAATCAGGACACCGGGTCGAGTGTCAATATTGAAGTAGCACTCGAACACACGCGAGCAATGATAATCCAAGAAATATGCCGATGCGGTGGTGTGATAAAACGACATTGGAGTAAAATAAACGTAAGCAAAGCCAAAGTCGTCGAATCGATTCGCCGATTTGGATATGAGCTTTTATTGCGAAAACTGGATGCTGCGTATCGGTCATATAAGGAATCATCTGCTTCGTGTCCCCGAGCCGAAGCCCACACCACTGTGCTCTCTTTGCTGCCGACAATGATGTTGATGTATGAATGAATGCCGCTTTTTTTTTTGCAGGTAGGACATATCGCAAATAAATCTCGCGTGACGAGGATGTTGGTCGAACTATCAAAATATAATAATATATAAGGCAGTGCAGTACGGGGGCGAAGCATATCAAATTTTCCAACAGGACCAACGAGCTCGGTTCAAGCTCAACTACAATCGTTGTTTATCGAGACGAGAAAATTCAATTCGAAACAGTGTACGTTTTGACATTTAATTTGCGAATCCGAAGGCGGCCAAGTAATGTCCATTGCGAACAAAATAGCATTTTTTTTTGGCATGCATATCAATTAAGAATCCTTTGTTTGGCTTAATTAAAACAAGGCAAGGATTGACCTTCGGAATACGTAGAGTACTGTTTATCACTTTTAATAAATTGCATGGCGTACAAAAACGTCCCAATAATTGCACATCACTTGCTAGCACCAAACGTTGCCCCGGCACATGCTACCTGGTAATTAAGAGAGCACAGTAGTGCTGTCGATTAATACTATTTTTTTTCTCTTTGGTAAATTAAAACGCGTTTTCATTATTTGAATTTAATTAGATTTAGCGCTTTCGTGATGACGGGGTGTTATTTTTGAAGGTAGAACAAAAGTTAATTAAGAAATTAGCACATGTGTGATGGATATTTTGCGATGAGCGCCGTCCGTAACAGCTGTCCTCAACTTTAATTTATAGTTTCATTAGACAAACTAGTCAAGGGAACGATGTCAAGGTAGACGGACAGTCAGTTATTCCAGATGGGATAATGAATGCTCAAAATCTCGCTATATCAGATCAGAATAAATTCTGAACGTAGGCAATTGATATGACAACTTCGGTAGCGCGCGCCCATCTTATTCACCCATAAGATCGAGCGGTTTTAAAAGCGAACTGGTTTCAAAAGACACATCCTGTCGCCATTAAATTAAGATTACACCCCGGCCTGAAAAGGAAAGCACCGCGACACGTTCAACTTTAGATCGGCATGATATAGTGAAGAGGCTCTTGAACAAACTGGCGGTGGACATTGTATGTATGTATGTAGCATGCAAAACAAGACTCGTCAGTGCAAACTGCAGAGGGAGGCTGCACACAACTATCTATGTATGTACATACTCGGGAATATAATCGACTGATGGCTTTATGGGTTCGGTTCGGTGCGAGCTTCTCTCCATATACAGTAGTCGTTCATAAATAGTAATGAACGTCTGCCTCGTTTGCGGTCAGATTAAATTTAAACTCATTACAAACGGTCGCAACGAGCTTCGGTCATGTCGAGCTTTTCCAATTAACGGTCGCTAAGAAATACGGCAGTGACGAAGATACATACGATTTTTCTCATCGTTATAATTACGCATTGAACAAATAAATACAGCGACATCTTGTCGTTAAGAAACAAAGTTTTGCGAGCAATAATAGTGGTTCGATTTCACGCGTAACCAATTTGCATAATCTGTTGTATAATAATAATGACTAGTCTATTGGAAATTTTGAATCGTTGTCAACGATAATGTGTTCAAATTGATCGATCGATCGATCGATACTGAAATTAGCATTTGGCCCCGATTTACTCATTGCCAATTGATCGGACTAATATTCGTTAAGAGACGATTTCGTCACTGGTTATTTTTAAATCAGTAGGGTTTGCAGAGAACCACCTCTCGAGCGACCAACGTAAGAGCGATTCTGTGTTATTTTGTCGAAAGAATTGCAATATAAAAATAGTGATTTTTTTGTGTGTATGCGTATGGCCATTTAAGTTCAGTGGCGTTCTCGTCTATCGATTATAAATAAACTTGCCCGTTCGGTGAATTCCTAATGCACCAGGCCGAGAGCCAAACATACAACAGACAGATGACTGTTGATTAATTTTAGTGTCGGAGTCATCAAAAACGATGCAGCACTGTTGTTCTGGGCACTATGTATCTATTATAGACGACACTTCTCAAACTGTTTACAGTCAAAATAACCCATCAACGGACAACTTATTTTCATTCGACTGCTGAATTCAATTTTAATTTTATCATACAAGTGCACACGGTGTTTAATTTTCATGCACACGTGGTCGTTAGTACCCACCCTTTTGAGCACATCAGCGAAACATTTTCAATTAACGCGGTAGCGTGTGCCAAAACACGACTCGCAAATTAAAAATTTTACTGCGACAACCTCCCATCCTATCCGCTCCTTATTAGCTTATATGTATGTACGTTGGTATGTAAAGTGGAATTGAAAAAATGTGCCGCAAAGCAAAAGAAAGGAGAGCACACGCGTACTACATATACGCAGAAATGCGAATAAACTCGAAGGACTCGAGTAAAATATGGACAAGAAGACAAGCAGATGTGGATCATTCTAGCCAGTGGTTCTGCAAGCGCCGGTCTCCATGTTTGGGCGCGTGCTGGACCTGCAGACCAAGAGCCTTATAGGGGCAAAGGCTTCTGTCACCTTAACCGTGAGAAACGCTTGAAAAGATGGCTCGAAAGCCGACGACAGAAGAGAGATCGGATGAACCATTTGATCGTTACCGAATTCGAATTGATCGATCGACTTAATTCGAGAAATAATAGATAGATAGTATGATTAAGTTACTCACCACATCGCCTGAACCGAAACCGGCTTGAAGATGTGTTGCCTGCCGCAAACGCTGACGCTGAAGCCCCTGTAAAATAACAGATTAAGTCAGTAAACTGGTAATGATAACATCAAAAGGATAAAAGTTGGAATTAAGGTTTTAAATTCGCATAAATACGGATCACCGACAGCCGATGAACAGTTTTATAAATCAAAAAGATTTATGTCGGTTGAAAATTAAAATATTCGACGAGTTAATTCATAAGCATTAAACTTGTTATACATATAATAAATACACGTATCTATATTATATCCAGTTTACAAATTAAAATAAAATATTTTCACTATGGAAAAAAAATGAAAGTTCAACAAGCGTCGTTTGTAATATATCACGAATCTGCAATAAAAATACAAATAACCGTTTCCACGCTTTAAAAGTGTGTAAAACACTGAATCATTGCGGTCTCTTTAAAAAGTCCCGTTATTTATTTTACGAGGAAATAAAATCGATACTTTTACAAGCAGCATCACGGGGAAAAGCGACACGTACTTATGCGATATACATATGTATGTATGCATTTGAATGTAAAAAAAAAAATATTCACATAAATAACACGATCATTTTATTGACTCACAAAGTTGTCTTTAAGTTTCGACGAATGAATAATTTCGTAATTCAACACTGCATAGTCATAAAATTTATCGGTGCGAGCGTGTATGTACATATGTATGTGTAGTGGTTGTTGGAGATGAGTTTCACTTAAAATCCTATTAGGGAAAAGTGTTGTCGGAAAACGCGAGGAAGTTCTACGAAAACGAACGGAAACTTTAGCGTCTAATCGAGAAATATAGCTCTCGTTAAAAAATCCATTTGGCACATTCGTACGCAGCAAACACAAATAAAGACGTTTTAATAAATAGAACGGCACGTCAAATACGTTGCCAAAAATACTAATTAGTAAAAATGATGCAGACGCAATAAGCCAAGTTGAACTATTCGATATATTATTGGTAAACGTCGGTGAACGATCTGCTTTCTGTGCTTTATATGGTAGTGGTCGATCGACAATGTGAACACATTATGCGATAACCTCGAATGAAAGTCCTTTCTATATTGTGTACGTAGCGGGTCTACGACATCAGATATTAATTCAAGTATGCCTAAGCTATCAAAGTTATGTGCTGAATAAGTTGCGTGGGCTCCGTACAGTTAGCTAGGCCATACCGCCATAACGAGCCGAGTTTCTTCGACAAAGTATGAGCTGATAAGCCGGCGAAAGTTCAGACAAAAGGGAAAAGACTGCCAACCACATTGACAAAAACGTAAAAGACCCAACTAGACACACGCCGAAACTTAATAACAAAAGATAACGATTTGATAAATGGTATTTCTTTGTTATTGAAACATACCAGCGCGAATAACAAATATGAAAATCGGCAATTAGTCCAACGTCAAGATCGTCAGCTTCAATCATCGCAATCGTAATAGCACTGGCAATAAAAAATATATACATATGTATACATGGACGGAGAGTGAAACTGTGTTGAGCCGAAGAGCACCGATGCTAATCGTCGCTGATATACCAGACCAGTGAGGTTAGTTGTTCCACAATTCTCCCTACGGATTGAAAACCTGAAATGGCTACTTTAACCGGAGAAAACCAGCCGAGGAAAGTTCTCACTTTTCATACATCAAAGAAAATGAAAGGTCGTTAAGTGGCTGTCATACGAACCCTTCACATCGACAGAATTAACGATCGAAGTCGTATCCAAGAATGATTGCGATTAAAATTGTATATTAATATAATGTATTTTGCAATTCATGTGATTTTTGATTTAACACATGAGAATCTAATCGAGACAGGGAAGGAATTAGTACAAACGCGTCCCTGATAATATGACAAAAGTCTAAAAGAGAAAGTCTAGATGTGTATCAATGCGTAAAAGCGACCGTTTTCACTTTCGTCAGTCGACGAAACTGAATCGTCTCGATAGAGTTTGAATATTACGTTAGTTCCGTAATCCTTATCGAGATAGTTGCATAAAATTGCATAAAATAGTTATTGTTTTCTGTCGAATATTCAATAGCCAAATATGAATTTTTACTGGAAATATTTTAGAGTAGTTTGAGGATACGTACCCATCTCCATCGAGAGTGATAGCGGTTTCAGCGAGCACTCTCAGTACAAGACCAACAGTGGTATGGCGATTGCAGTCGATACCCAGAAGGCAGGCTTCTTCAGCCCCTGTCGAACCAG
This sequence comes from Parapsyche elsis, assembly GCA_022651745.1. Classification (NCBI taxonomy): domain Eukaryota; kingdom Metazoa; phylum Arthropoda; class Insecta; order Trichoptera; family Hydropsychidae; genus Parapsyche; species Parapsyche elsis. The sequence continues at coordinate 571,446 of JAGVSN010000004.1, forward strand.
CTCGTGATACCACCACTAAATAACGTGTACGCTGAGCGTGAACAGACTCCAACTTAACCGCCTGAAACAAAAAAAAAAAAACAAGTTATTCAAAGGTTCAAATCCAAAAGGCTCACGTCATAGGAAAACTGTTCAATAGAAAAGATTTCATTAATCTATAGGTGTAATGCATGTATTCAGTGTTCTGTCGACTCGTTCGCAGCATAATGAATTCACGACCTGATTATTTCAATGCAATTTGGTTATAAAGTCGTCAATGTCATAACTTGAAACTGCATGCGCATATACTTGACACAAGTGCCATTCTCAAACGCAAACTCTTCTACATATGGCTCTATATGGCTCGTTTGTATGAGCTCTGAACATAGAACTTTGTGAAAATCAAAACTCACCTTATTCTAATGCAACAATGACAAGGTCACATTTCAAGTCGTTGTCAATCAATGAATTGACGTATACAAATAGATAATAAAAAAACGAATAACTTAGCAGAGGTGTGCATTATAATATAATTATTAATATAGGAAAAAAATTACTCAAAAAATTGGAATAGTGGGTAAAGGTGTCGCCACAATTTGGTACATCATTTTTAAATTAAAAAATACTTAGCACGGTTGAAGCACACCTTGAAGAACACGAAGAGAAAAAAAACTCGATTAAATTTTCAATTCCGCAAAGCATTGCGTATTATAAATTATACCTACGATAGCTCAGCAGAAAAAAAACATAGTTTCAAAAAAAAAAATGAGAATATGCCTACGAAAACGAGTGAAAAATTCATAGCGGATTTGACAAATTGATTCAACTATACATACATATGTACGTACGGACGGCCGAGTGTCAAAAGTAAAGCATTCCACCACAATAAATCATGTCATGTTCAAATAAAATCGACAAACCCTCACCCTCAGAAGAAAATGATACCAATTTCATTCGGCCGTTACAATAATGTATCAACAATTTCATCTTCAAAATTGTGAAACGCTGAAATGGCCATTCAAACAACATCATTTTCGACTGTATTGATGTCGGGTGAAAACGAAACAAAGCACTTACTGCTGAGTAACGTTTTGAGCCGTTTAAAACAATTTTTGACAATTGTTCGACGGTTGTAATTAAAAGCTCATCATCGCCATTGAAAACAATGGCATCGACACGGATGGTCGACGGGAAAAGCGGCAGAGTAAAAGTGAAAATTTCAAGTGCACGGATCAATTACGAGAATTTGGTGTAAAATTAAACGATACGTATATTAACCAAAAGGAGCGAGTAAGTCGGGTGAACGATGAAAGCTGAAAACTTTCTCCGATTTTTGTCACATTGTGAGGCTTGACTGCGCTACTAATGTAATACTGGTACACAATCATATAATACAAATAAAACTGCCAACACGGATCGTTATCTTGTTCGGTAAGCCATGATAATATTATTACGAGAGACAATGACAACGGTTGGAATAATCGAAGAACGCACGTGCAATACGACTGCGAAAGTGAAAATAATATGTATAACTGAATAATATTCTAAACACATTGCGGCTTTTCCCAAATTAATTTGTTATTTATGATGATGCTCGTGCGCTAAATACGGAACAGATTCAGATAGCCCGTCTCATGTGATCTATCCATAATATTTCCTCCCGAAATACTTATTATAAATAACTGTAGTTTCATGTTTGGTATGCAAACTTAGGTATTGAGCACAAACTCGAAAAAAAATCAAAGTTTAGATATAACGGAAGTTTTGCATTGCTTTATTATTTTTATTTGACAAATATCTACAAACTGTCATATTAACATTAGTACGGAACTCGCAAATTTCCAACAGCCAATTAAACCTAAAAATACACAGGAAATACAAAATAAAACGGTAAAAAGCAATTGTGTGTGATTGATTATATTCAAACAAAACACTGATTGAATATACAATCGATGACGAAAAACTAAAAGGAAATCTGGCGGAACTAAGAAGTGTACGACCACAACGTGAAAGCCACGGCACCCTTATTAGGAACAACACCACTGTGACTAAGGCCCGTAACGCACTTGGCAGCCTGGCTGCGCAGCCATGGCCGCGGCGGCCAGAAAAACGTGCACCCAGTTCAAGCAGCCAAAGCGGCAGCCAGAACGCGGGGCTAACGTGACTCGACTGGCTGACGAACAATCAAAGCTAAATGATATTCAAAGCTAAATGGCAAGTTCTCAAACAAAAGATGCTCACAAATGGACAGCGATACAACATATTTTCAATGCAATATTTGGTTCGTAATCTCGAATCTCGGATCCTTTTGTACTGTATGTATGTATGTATGTACATTACGTAGATGCAAATAATTTGTTGAAAATAGTTTTACATACATATGTACATTATTTCCAGCGCGCAACATTGGCGAGACTTTTTTTTATATTTTTATCTTATTCGTTGAAATAAGTATAAAATTTATAATGGAATTGGAATTGACGAACGTGAATTGACTGGCTGCCGAGCAACCAGGCTGCTAGTGCGTGTATCGCACAGGCAGCCACATACATTTGCTTTGTTAAATACATCTCGTGTTGGCCGCGGCGGCCAGTGGCTGCCTGTCTGGCTGCTGCGTATCGGAGCCCGTACCTGTGGCTGCGCAGCCAGAGTTTCCTGGCTGCCTTAGTGCGTCATCAAACAGGCAGCCACATACATTTTCTAACATCGTTGTGGCCGCCGCGGCCATGGCTGCGCAGCCAGGCAGCCAATTGCGTTACGGGCCTAAATAAATGGAAGAGTGACGAATTAGGCGGAAACGCGAGCCCTTTGCGGAAAAAAGTTACAACGAAACAAAAAGTATACACCAGAAAGCGAAAACAATAAAGGCCAAGAAAGAAAATGCCATATGGCCGCACCGATGGAGCATGTCGACGAGGAAAAGCAGAAAAGTAGAAAGAAAAGTTAACGGACCGCAAAAAAAGTCATCCACGGTTCACCAGTTTGAGACCAGTGACAAATGCAACGAACTTCAAATTAGCAAAGATCAACAACAATAATGAGATTCGTGATACAAATTCGAATAATATGTAAATAATACAATTAATGTAAACAAAGTGATTGACACAATAATATCAACGAAACGATAAAATCACATGTGTGTTTTAGGATTGCTTAAAATTATCTATTTCCTGTTAATCAGTAATCTGAAAATCGGCGACAAGTGCGATAACACATCGATGTTTTTATAGATCAGTACTGGCGATTTGCAACAATAGTCTATTTTATTACATAATACGCATACTTAGTACCTTCGTAGAATTAACCAATGCGAAATAGCAAACGAAAGTGAACCAAAGACGCGTAATTCGATCGAATTAGAACTTCAGAGAAGATCAATTAATTATATTAAAGCGAAGAAAGTGATATCAGCAAAAAATAGTAGCAATGACAGTGACACTGACAATGCACGACCCACATTTCACACATAATGTAACAGTGGTGTGTGTGGTGGATCGATATGGAAATATCAAGACGATGCGATGTAGCAGATGGAGGTAAATTTAACCTGTAGAATGCGACGACGACCCGGTCAATGTCTATGTCATCTCGAATTTATTTTGAATCTGAGTTGTGTGACGCACCGTCTGCACTCACTTTCAGCATTTACGCAACGGAAGCGACTGTTGCATTTATGTCATGTGAATATAATATCACCAACGTAACAAAAAAAAAAAAAAATGCATTTCATACTACAAACGAGGACAGTTTCACATTAGAAATACACGTAATCGAAATTGTTATTACACTTCGATACACGGTGACAAATGTATACGAACGTAATCGACATTGGAAACAATTTCACTTTCGATAGATGAGCTTTCACTGGACGTGTTAAAATTATCGATAAGTGTCCGCCGACATCATTAGCATAAAATTTAAACTAATTACATTATGTATACTATGCAAGTACTATACAAAAAAACGTTAAATCTTTCGATTTCAATTTATTGCCTTAGATACATAAATACAATTGCTTACTTTGAACATTTATAAGGAACAGGTATTTGAGAAGTAACAATAGAATGGAACAAACAAAATGATTGCATGCGTAACCATTCAGTTTATTTTCAATCAAAAAAAAATTACAATTATCATTTATTATTATTACACAAAACCATTGATTTATTGAAGAATGAGAAAGCGAGTAGTTCGATATCCGATTAAAAGATTGCGAAACGTCGTTACTATTAATTAAAATGTTCAATATTATTGACAATCGGACACTTTCATAATATAATCGCGAATGAAAAAGATTTATACACTTACATACATACATACATACATAAACTTTCTCTACAACATCAATGTGACAACATCGTTAAGGATTTTAGCGAGCACACACGAGTATAACTTTGAGTAAATATGTACTTTACAATACCTTGTTCTGCAGATAATAGCCGATGCTGTCTGAAAAAAAATACGATATTACGTATAGGGATTATTCGACGTTACAATTGAGCGCGTTTTGTATATAAAAGGTAGCTTTTCCAGACGGCTGATCGCTCAAACGAAATAGACCAACCACGGAGAAAATTAAATTACAAATTTTCAGTTGAACTAAAGATGAGCACATTAAAAATGTGCATGTTTTAAAAGCTAAACTGTCCGACGGCAATCTTAACGGTGAACGAAACGATGTCGGTAAAATATGTACATACATATGTACATCGGTTGACACGGCGATATCACGGACAGATAACGACTTTCTCTTAACATTGGCCCTGATCGTAGATAATTAGAAGCGTGACAAGTCTAACAAGTAAACAAGTGTCGAATAGGTGTCAATTGACTGTTAATTGTTACGCAGTCTGAAAAAAATATGTATCAATTTCTATTTACGGTAAGGAAGATTTGTCATCTTTCATCATAGTCCCAGGGATGAGAAAGGACGTAGGATGTCCAGGTCTCAAGCATCTAATCAATGATGCCTCAGGACGGATGTTCTTATAGTGTAGTTCACAACCAGAACTATAATAGAACGCACCCAAAATATAATACAAAATACATGTCATAGTCTTCAGTCATTTGCAAACATATCCCTATACAGTGCCAGCTTTGAACTGATAGATAAGATTATCAAAATGCACTCGACTTATCGATACATTTACCGCAAACAACCAATAGAAGCTGTCCCGTAACGCTATGACGTCACTATAGGATTTTTTTCGAGTTTTTTTTTTCTATGAATATATTTTTTGGATATTTCCAACTTTTTTTTTTTTTTTTTGGATTTTTTTTTTTTGGAACTTTTTTTTGAATTTTTTTTTTTTTTTTTTTTTTTTTTTTTGGATTTTTTTTTTTCAACTTTTTTTTTTTTTTTTTTGGATTTTTTTTTTTTGGAACTTTTTTTTGATTTTTTTTTTTTTTTTTTTTTTTTCAACTTTTTTTTTTGGATTTTTTTTTTTTTGGAATTTTTTTTTTTTTTTTTTTTTTTTTTTTGGACTTTTTTTTTTTTTTTTTTTTTTTTGGATTTTTTTTTTTTTTTTTGGAACTTTTTTTTTGGATTTTTTTTTTTTTTTTTTTGGATTTTTTCAACTTTTTTTTTTTTTTTGGGACTTTTTTTTTGAATTTTTTTTTTTTGATTTTTTTTCTATGAATATATTTTGATTTTTTTGAATGAATTTTTTTTTTTTTCGGTTTGTTTGGATTTTTTAACTTTTTTTTTTTTTTGGATTTTTTTTTTTTTTTTTTTTTTTTTTTTTTTTTTTTTTTTGATTTTTTTTTCAACTTTTGATACCCCTAAAGCCATTCCGGCCCCTTACCACCCACAGACCCCCTACCCCTACGGCACCTTTTCAGCACTCCCGAAAAGCTATGCCGACCCCTCCACCACCCAGACCCCTCCCTGCCCCTACGGCACCTTTTTTCTGCACTCCCGAAAAGCTATGCCGGCCCCTCACCACCCACAGACCCCCTATCCCTACGGCACCTTTTCAGCACTCCCGAAAATGCCGGCCTATATCGGACCCTGACCCACCATGCCCTTTTTTGACTCACTTAAAGCCATGCCGGCCCATCACCACTCCAGAGCCGCCTTCTACCCCTACGGCACCTTTTCAGCACTCCCGAAAAGCTATGCCGGCCCCTCACCACCCACAGACCCCCCTACCCCTACGGCACCAGCACTTTCCCAGCTATGCCTCCCTCAAAGACCCTATGCCGGCCCTTTTCGCCCCAGACCCCCCCTGCCCCTACACCCCCCCCTTTTCTGCGCTCCCTGAAAAGCTATGCCGGCCCCTTTACCACCCGCCAGACCCCCCCTACCCCGGCGGTCCCTTTTTGGACTCCCAAAAAAACTATGCCGCCCCTTACCACCCCTTTTTTTGACTCACTAAAAAGCCATGCCGGACCATCACCACCCCAGAGCCGCCTTCTACCCCTGCGGCAACTTTTTCAGCACTCCCGAAAAGCTATGCCGGCCCCTCACCACCCACAGACCCCCCCCTACCCCTACGGCACCTTTTTTCAGCATTCCCGAAAAGCTATGCCGGCCCCTCATTACCCCAGACCCCCCCCTACCCCTACGGCACCTTTTTTGCACTCCCGAAAAGCTATGCCGGCCCCCACCACCACCCCAGACCCCTCCCCTGCCCCTACGGCACCTTTTCTGCACTCCCGAAAGGTATGCCGGCCCCTCACCACCCCAGACCCCCCCTACCCCTACGGCACCTTTTTTGCACTCCCCGAAAGCTATGCCGGCCCCTTACCCCCCACCCCAGATCAAAATCAAAACCATTAAAAATTCAGCGGGCGTTGATTATCAACGGGCAATAAGCTGGATTATATTAATAAAGGCTTAATGTGTGTGTGTGTGTGCGGGTGTGTGTCTGTGTGTCTGTGTGTGTGTGTCCCGTAACGCTATGACGTCACGTAGGATTTTTTCGAGTTTTTTTTTTTTTTTCTATGAATATTTTTTTTTGAAACTTTTTTTTTTTTTTTCGGTTTTTTTTGGATTTTTTTTTTTTTTTTGGATTTTTTTTTTTTTTTTTTTTTTTTTTTTTTTTTTTTTTTTGGATTTTTTTTTTTTTTTTTTTTTTTTTTTTTTTTTTTTTTTTTTGGATTTTTTTTTTTTTGGATTTTTTTTTTGGATTTTTTCAATTTTTTTTTTTTGGATTTTTTTTTTGAACTTTTTTTTTTTTTTTTTTTTTTGGGATTTTTGAATTTTTTTTTTTGGAATTTTTTTCAATTTTTTTTTTTTTTTTTTTTTCAACTTTTTTTTGGATTTTTTTTTTTTTTTTTTTTTTTTTTTTGAACTTTTTTTTTTTTGGAATTTTTTTTTTTTTTTTTTTTTTTTTTTGGATTTTTTTTTGAATTTTTTTTTTTTTTTCAACTTTTTTCTATGAATATATTTTGAATTTTTTTGAATGAATTTTTTTTTTTCGGTTTTTTGGATTTTTTTTCTTTTTTTTTTTTTTGGATTTTTTTTTGGAATTTTTTTTTTGAATTTTTTTTTTTGATTTTTTCAACTTTTGATACCCCTAAAAAGCCATTCCGGCCCCTTACCACCCACAGACCCCCCCTACCCCTACGGCACCTTTTTTCAGCACTCCCGAAAAGCTATGCCGGCCCTTTTCACCACCCCAGCCCCCTCCCTGCCCCTACGGCACCTTTTCTGCACTCCCGAAAAGCTATGCCGGCCCCTCACCACCCCAGACCCCCTATCCCTACGGCACCTTTTCAGCACTCCCGAAAAGCTATATCGACCCTCCACCACCCTTTTTTTGACTCACTTAAAGCCTTTGCCGCACTCCCGAAAAGCTGCCGGCCCACCACTCCAGAGCAGACCCCTTCTACCCCTACGGCACCTTTTCAGCACTCCCGAAAAGCTATGCCGGCCCCCACCACCCCCACCCCAGACCCCCCCACCCCTACGGCACCTTTTCAGCACTCCCGAAAAGCTATGCCGGCCCCTCCACCAGACCCCTTTTTGCCCCCTTTTTTTTGCACTCCCCCATGCCGGCCCATCACCACCCAGACCCCCCTACCCTACGGCACCTTTTTTGCACTCCCGAAAGCTATGCCGCCCCCCCCACCCCACCCAGACCCCCCTACCCCCGGCACCTTTTTTGCACTCCCGAAAAGCTATGCCGGCCCCTCACCACCCCAGACCCCCCCCCTGCCCCTACGGAATTTTTTTTTTTGCACTCCCGAAAAGCTATGCCGGCCCCCCCACCCCAGACCCCCCCAGACCCCGGCGGTTTTTTTTGGACTCCCAAAAAACTATGCCTTTTTTTTTTTTTTTTTTTTTTTTTTGACTCACTAAAAGCCATGCCGGACCACCACCCACCACCCCAGAGCCGCTTTTTCTACCCCTTTTTATGCCCTTTTCAGCATTCCCGAAAAGCTATGCCGGCCCCTCACCACCCCAGACCCCCCCCTACGGCACCTTTTTTGCACTCCCGAAAAGCTATGCCGGCCCCCCTCACCACCCCAGACCCCTCCCTGCCCTACGGCCTTTTCTGCACTCCCGAAAAGGTATGCCGCCCCTCACCACCCCAGACCCCCCTACCCCTACGGCACCTTTTTTGCACTCC